>JADKXX010007291.1:0-31271 GCA_017310255.1 Butorides virescens | reverse complement strand
ACGCTCGGCTGCCGCCGGTTCGCCGCCCCGGCGGGAGCAGCCAGGGCCGCAGGCGGCCCGCCCGGGCCGGGGCAGCGGCCTATCCCGCGGCGCTGCCCGCTGCCTCCCCGAGCCGGCCCGGCGCTCCGCCCGCCGGGGCTGGGGCTCCCGCCCGGCGCCCAGGCCCTGTCCGGCTGCTGGGGGAGGCGTGAGGGCGCGGGCGGGGGCCGCGAAGCGGGACTGCAGGAGCCGCTTCCCCCCCCCTCCCCCGGGCCGGGCCGCGGTTCCGGGAGCGGGGCTGGCAGCGGGGCTCGGCGGCCACTTCCAGCCCTGCCGGGGGGAAGCAGCGCTGCCCCGGCCACGCTGCAGGTGAGAACCGAGTTCGGCGGGGCTTCCCCGGGACGGGAACCGGCTCCCGGCTGCCGGGGCCCGCGGAGGGCGGCATTCCTTGTGACCTTCGTTTTGGGGAACCGCGCCTCGGTAGCTTCTTGCCCCTTTTCCGCGGTGCCGGGGCCCAGCGAGGGACGGAAGCGGCCCCCCCTCCTTCCTGACGGCAGCGCGGTGTACTCTGCCCCCGGGTACCGCCCCGGCAGCGGCTGGGACTGGGATCGATCCCTGCCCGTCCCGGGTGTGGCCTTGCAGTGCTGCGGCGTCGGGAAGAAGCCACCTTGGCCGGGGTTTGCCTGGACGGGGATTTCTGCTGTGCCAGGGCACTTGGTGGCAAGCCCAGGTGTGCCAGCGTTGCCCGCCGGGAGCCATGGGGCTCTGTGGGACCTTCAGGTGGGGCCGTGGCCGCCCTCTCCCAGCTCAGAAGAGGTTCTCACCGGTTTTATTTTCTGCTCTTCGCAGCCCGCCTGTCTGATGCCGCATTGGAAGCGGAGGGTGCCGCTATGGAGCGCAGGGATGGAGGCCACGCTCTGTATCCACACGTGCCTTTGGCTGAGTGCCGCCTGGATCCCCCTCGCGTCGTCAGACGGACTGGCCTGCGGCAGGGAGCGCGCTTCCGGCACTGACGCCCGGCACGGCAAGCTGACGTGGGCCGTCAGCTTGGACGCACCCGAGGAGGAGCTGGAGCAGCGGGCGGAGGAGCTGGCCCGGACTGCGGGGCTGGTGAACATGGGCCGCGTTGGGGAGCTCAAGGGCCATTACCTCTTCACCTACCAGCCCGACGGCCACGCGGCAAGCGAACCCGAAGCAATAAGGAGGTCGGTGGACACTTTGTTTGCACAGCACGACAGCGTGCGGTGGCACTCGGAGCAGAAGCTTCTGAAGCGCTCCAAACGCAGCCTGCACTTTAACGATCCCAAATACCCCCAGCAGTGGCATCTGGTGAGTGGTTTTCCGGCTCCTGTTGTGCTAGCAGGCTCGGGCTGTTTGTCTGAGCGAGCTGTCACGTGGCGGGCCAAACAGTCGCGTTCTGTCCTTGCGGCAAGGAGGAAGCACGCCGAGAGCTCGCCCCGCTAACGGGAGGAGGCAGCTCCCGCGGCCGGCCGCGCAGCGCTGGCGCTGGGGTGGGCAGGGGGCTCTCGGCCGGAGCACACTGTACAGTCAGCAGGCTGGAGCGCGGTGTCGGCCCTGCGGCACTGGGCACTCCGCTCCATGGCTCAAGCGACTGTTGCTCGCTGTCCGTGTCAAACAAATCTCCTGGGACTCCTGCCTGCGCTCCAGCCTGGCCCGGGCCCCGCACGTCATTGCCAGCATGCCCAAAAAGGTCTGGGAGCCCCTTCCTCACAACTGACCCAGCCCCCCTCCGCTTTTCCTCTCCCCTCGCTGTCCTTTCTGGTGCTTAGAACAACCGCAAGAGCCCCGGGAAGGACATCAACGTCACAGGCGTCTGGGAGCGGAACGTGACGGGGCGCGGTGTGACGGTGGTGGTGGTGGACGACGGCGTGGAGCACACCATCAAAGACATACAGCCAAATTACGTGAGTGCCGGCGCCGCGGCGGGAGGGCGCAAGGGCAAGCTGGAGGCCGGGCGGGAAGTGCCTGGGAGGCTTGGCGCCCAAGTTGCAGGGGTACCAGCCTTTGTGCTGCCTCCCCGTGACGCACAGCAGTTGTTAAAGCTGCCTCTGTCGGTCCCTTTCCCACAGCAGCATCGAGCTGCAGCCCTGGGTGGAAGTTCCTGTGATTTCCAGGCTGTGTTTCAGCCCATGTATCACGCTGCTGAGCCCTGCTTTTCCCCAAGGGAGGAGAGCAGAGCCCTGAGTCACGACTGCGGGTCTGTTTTCAGAGCCCAGAAGGCAGCTATGACTTGAACTCCAACGACCCTGACCCTATGCCTCACCCTGATGAGGAGAACGGCAACCACCACGGGACCCGCTGCGCTGGGGAGATTGCTGCCGTGCCAAACAACAGCTTCTGCACGGTGGGAGTTGCCTACGGGAGCCGCATTGCAGGTACGAGCACGCCTCGGCACCCCGACGTGCTGCACTCATGCCTGGCTTGGCTCATCGCCGGTGCTGTGGGGCCGGGGCACGGCTCCCTGGGAGGGGTGGCTTGGCCAAAGCGGCTCTGAGTCAGCCGGTGCCTTGCTCAGGCTGGTTGATCTGTCGGAGGGAGGAACCGGTGTCTCCCTGAGTTCCTCTCCAGAGGAGCCAGTTCCTGGAAGAGTGGGATAAACGTGTGCTGGGGCAGCTTCTCCAGCGTTCTTCGGATTCCTTCAGCAGATGCACGTCCATACCGTGCAGCCTAAGCCAGGCAGGCGTGCGATGACGTGCCCGCCCCGGTGCAGCGCTGCAGGGGAATCCCTGCCGCTCCCCCGTGCTCCCCCGGCCCTTGGTCCCAGCTCTGCCTCGTGTGGATGGACGGGGTGTGAAGGGCCGGCCGCGCCCCTCTGCTCTGCAAGGCCAGGGAATGTGCCGCCGTGGCCTCGGCTGTCTCCGGAGCTCTCGTGCTCCTTCACAGAGGGAGGCAAGATCTCTGTGCGGGGCAGGATGCGTCCCTGGCAGAGCAGAGGATGGTGCTGCTGTGCGGCAGCCTGGGCCGTGATTCTCTCCGTACCCAGCAGATGGTGCCACGTTCCCTGGCTGTGACATGGGGCTGGGGAGCGGGTGGGCCCTGGGGTGCCAGCGGGGTGCTGGGGCTCTGCACCCCTGCCCTGGGCTCGGCTCCCTCCCTACCTCACCCCGACGGGGCGCTTCCTGAGCACCCTGATCGTGGCGCAGCCGGGTCCCCGGGCTCCGGCCGGCCTGGGGGAGACGCTGCTTAGCAAAGCCCCGCTGGCAGAAAGATGAGCTCATAGTTTAACCGCAGCACAGGGAATAGGGAGGGTTTAACCCTGGGTCGCTCAGGCGGGACCTGGCACTTCTTCAGGCGTCAGCTCTCCAAAGCTGTGCCTGGCCGTGCAGGGCGAGCACGGCGGGGCAGCCTCGAGCTCTGCAGGCGGACAGGGAGGCTGCCCTGGCGGCGTGGAAGTGTTGGAGCCAGCGCGGTGCCAGCCGGCATGGGGAGAGCCGGCGCACCCCTAGCTGGGCTGCTCCGCTCCTCCACGGGGGAGGCTCGTATGCGACAGTAAAAAGCCGCGTGTGCTGTGTCAGGCAAGAGCTGAGATGGGTGGGTGGTTGCGCTGTTTATAAATAGCCTTAATTGAGATGCGTGCCTGGTTTCCATTTGTAACATCCTTTGCCAGCCTAAACTGTGATGCAAAACTGTAATTATCAATGGTTTGTGTCACTAAAAACTCAGCGTCGAGCCTTCATCGCTTTTGTTGGAGAGGCAGCCTCACCCTCCTGCTCTGAGCACAGCAGTTGGGGCGTCCGGCGTCTCTCGAGCCCGCCCTTCAGCGGGCAAGCGTGCCGTCCATCCCAAAGCAGTGGCGACTTGGAAGCAATTGCTCCAGGCAGGGGCTAGCCCTGAAAATCAGCAGGATACGCTCTGGGTAGGCAGGCTCAGGGGCGCACGGGAGCGAGCCCAGCTGCTCTTGGGTTGTGCTGTCACTGTCACCAACT
This sequence comes from Butorides virescens, assembly GCA_017310255.1. NCBI lineage: Eukaryota > Metazoa > Chordata > Aves > Pelecaniformes > Ardeidae > Butorides > Butorides virescens. The sequence continues at coordinate 27,345 of JADKXX010007291.1, read as the reverse complement.
TGGTTCCGGTAGTGGGACAGGAGGGCTTGCTTGGCGGAGGAGCAGAGGGTGTGGGGCTGTGCGTGAGGGTGCCCCTCCAATCCCTCACGCACGCCCAGCCCCTGCGGACTGATCTGCAGGGTTACGGCTCCGGGAGATGTGGGCTGGTCAGGCTGGGGGAGCGAGCGTCCCCAGCGTAAGCCTGCCAAGGGATTTGTCTGCACCATTTACACAGCTGACTGATCCACTTTGGTCACGTTTTGTTGTCCTCTGTCCTGCAGGCATCCGAGTGCTGGACGGGCCCCTCACCGACAGCATGGAAGCCATTGCCTTCAACAAGCACTATCAGATCAACGACATCTACAGCTGTAGGTGAGCCCCAAGGGGACCCTGAGCCCGGCCATGCCGACACCCAGCAAAGGGCCGTGGGCTCCGCTCTGCCCGGGGAGGGGCTCACAGTTCGTGGCTGAACGCTCACCCCAGCTCCTCTCCTCCTGTGGCTCCAGCTAGCCTTGAGGCACCGAAATCAGTCCCGCTTCTGTGGGTCCCATGGGTGTGCCTGGCAGGCGGGCAGCGAGGCTGTGGGGTGGTGGGTCTGTCCCCCGGAGGGAATGCCCTGCTGTCCCCCTGGGCTCGGTGCCGCCTCTGCCCTGCAGTCAGGCTGTCTCAGGGGCTCCGTGCAGCTGAACCTCGAGGGGCTTCGCAGCCGGGCATGTAAGGTGGGGCTCTTTTTTACTGCTGTTAAGAGCAATGTCGGTATTCCTGGTACCGGAGAGCTGGCCCGGGCTGTGCACAGCACCTATGGTTGCAAGCCCGCCTTCTGAGCGCTGCTGCTCCGCAGGCTGGCTGGGCTGGAGGGGGCACTGTGCCCCCCGCAGTGGTTGGGGAGCCCTGGCTGAGCCGTGTGACGGGGACTGGAATGCGTGAGAAGCTAGTTGTTAAATAAAAATCAAACATTTTGTCCACTGGAATCTGACCCAGGGGCACAGTGCAAACACAACAGTGATATCTCAGTAGCTAGGGGCCGACCTGGCGGATGGGAAAGTATGGCACCCTCCAGTCCCAGGGGTGGTACTGGGAGTAGCTGGTGGCTGCTTGTAGCTCACTGGAATGGCAAACTGCAACGGGAGGAAGAGTTGCTGCCTGCGAAGCCGGGGGCTGTCACTTCATGGTGTCTCTCTTTGCAGCTGGGGTCCAGATGACGATGGGAAAACCGTGGACGGCCCCCATCAACTGGGAAAGGTAAAAACCAGTCCCAGCAGCACGGGTCACCCCCGGGCCAGCCCTCTGGTGCTTGTGGTTTCTCGCCTGCCTGGACAGGCGAGGAGGGACATTGCTGTGGTGCAGCGCACGTTTGTTTGCTTCCATCGCTGCCAGCAGAGGTTGCCGTGCGTGGGGAGAGGTGACGTTGCTGCGGGAGGGCAGCGTTCGGGCAGTGTCAGATGAGCTTTCCAAGGAGAGGCTGGTTCCAGCAGGAAAATGCTCTTTCGCAACCTGCGGTATTATTCTGACAGCTTTTGCAACCCGAGGGATGCTCTCTGCTCAGGAGACCGAGCTTTCCTAGTGCTGGGGGGGCGGTTCTCGAGGCAGGGAGCGTGCCTTCGAACGCTCGGAGTAACTATGGGGCTGGGGCGATGGCTGCCCCCCCTCAGTGGGACCGCAGTGTCAGAGCCGAAGCTCCTTCCCGGGCCGTTACGGTGCTCTTGCAGCGCCTGTGCTGCGGAACCGCTGCAAAACACCCGGGTGCCACAGCGAGGGGTCATGAGGGGGCCCCACAACTGGCACTGCGTTGCTCCTGGGATGCGGTTCTGCATAATTTTGCTTGGCAGCCTTTTGCTGTACTTTTCTAACCGCAAGATAGCAGTTACTGTGCTGTTCGGAGCAGCGCTGACAACTGAGCTATCGGTTCAGGATGACAAATGGTTTCCAGTTCTGCAAGTTAATTTATTCTCTTCCTGCGTGCAGAGAGAGCTGTAACAAGCTCTGGGACACAGAGCGCAAGCACAGCTCGCGTTGCTGCAGCAGAGCAGCTGGAGGGCTTTCTGGCCAATGCGGCATCTGCCTTCACCGGTCGGAGGAGGAGGAGGAGGGTTGGCTTCCAGCGGGGTTGCTCTCTTGCCTGCCCATCCGACACGTACCCTTTAGCTGGGCAGGAGTGACGCCTGTGCACGGTGTCGGCCTGGAGAGGCGCTTCCCAGGCGGGGCTGGGGGCGTTGTGCTGCTCAGCGCAGGCGAAGCCCAAGCGTACGTGGGAGCCGGGGCCTGGCAGAAGGGCAGCGGCCGCGTGTGGGCGGCCTCTGTCCTTGGGAGAGCCTTGACGCTCCGGAAAAGCCAGCTCCAGAGTGAGCCCTGCTGAAGCTGGGAGGGCTAGGGCTGTTGAGTTTCCTCTGGAGTTCAGATACCGGCCAGTCTTTGTGCTGGGCTTGCCTGGAAGGTTGCTTTTCCTTTTTCTCCTTTTATTTTTAACACAGAATTCACTTAAAATCATAGTAAGCTATAGATCGGCCGTTCCCCAGCTCAGACGCTGGCCGCATCGCTGCCTCTGTAACACGCTCGCTCCGGAATCTCGGTGTCTGGTCGGGGCTGTAGCAGACACAACCCCCTGACCCTGCTAGCCTGGAGGGGTTGTGGCTGGCCCCGCTCTCACCCCAAATACCTGGCAGGGCTGGTTATTGAAGTCTCGGAGCGTGGACTTGGTTGCTGGGTGGGGATGCCAGGACAGAGCTTTGCAGCACATCCCGTGCCCGCCAGCAGTCCGCAGGGCGGACGCTCCCCCAGCACGGGCAGCTCGTGTCCGTCTGTGCCTGGGTGCGCAGCGAGGGGCATGGGGAGGTCCGGGAGAGCCCTGCTGCCCCACGGCTCGCAGCCAGGCGTGCCAGGCTGGCAGGAACCCTCCGGTGTCAGCGGGGACGGGCCGCCTGCCTGCGTGCCCTGACCAGCGACGGTTCCTCCTCCGCAGGCCGCCCTGCAGCACGGCGTGATAGCGGGTCGCAGGGGCTTTGGCAGCATTTTCGTCGTGGCCAGCGGCAACGGCGGGCAACACAGTGACAACTGCAACTACGATGGTTATGCCAACTCCATCTACACTGTCACAATAGGTGAGTGCCTGGGTCTTCCGTCTCCTTCCTTCCCAGCCTGGCAGAATGAGATCGTCCCAAAAGCGCAAAGCCCGCCCAGCTGGAAGCTGGCTGGGTAGTGGGAATCTGTGGGAAAGGGTCTGTCCTCTGGGAATGAACATGGCAGCGTGCAGAGGTGCTGGCCTTCGGCCCTCAAGTCTGCAGTTTTCTTTTGACCTGCAGAGCAAGAGGAGGCCAGAGAAATTCCTGCCCGCGTTCGGGCCCCCGTCGCTGGGGCTGCGGCAGACACGCTCCACGCTGAGGGAGCGACCTGAAATGCAGCATTCCTATCACGTGCGTTAGAGAAGAAACGTCTAAGCCGTTTTCTCCAGGGCAGAAGCTACACAAGGGGTAGAACATCTGTGTAACGTCAAGCACAGCGAAAGGTTATTTATTGTGGCTGCCTCTCCTGTAGATCTTCCAGCCGTGAAAAATACAGGCTTGGGTCCGATTTCCCTGCCCAGCTCCCAGGCTGTGAAAAGGCACAGCCAGCAGGACGGATCCTCGGGGGCTCGTCACCTTGAATTTCAGCAGTTGAACCGAAACAGGCTTCATACGGTCAACACTTCTCGCTTTTTCCCAGGCGCGGTGGACGAGACGGGCTCCATGCCGTTCTATGCAGAGGAATGTGCCTCCATGTTAGCGGTGACCTTCAGCGGCGGGGACAAGATGATGAGGAGCATCGTGAGTACCGTGCAAGGCACAGGCCTTCCCCCGTGCTCTGCTGGCCGTGCCTGGCTGCGGGGCTGGGGCAGCCCAGCGCGGAGAAGGGACGAAGCTCCGTCCCTTCTGACCGCCACGCGTCTGCCTTAGGCTGATGGTTGGGTTCCTTTGTGAGGCAGGGAATGAAGGTGCTTTTTATCTAGGTCCTACATAAATAGTGCTCTGAGAGTCTCTAGTTGTACCCCGTGTCATCACCGTCAGCCTGTAACTCAGAGTGCAGTCACCCTCCCTCTGCAAGGGTGTTGGTGGGCACGGAGTTTGGCCCCAAACGCAGACCCCGCGCGCGTCGTGTCTGTCGCCTCAAGCGCAGGCAGGGTGTCGGACCGAGAGGGACAGGGACTGTGCTCCCTCATCTCCCTGCTTTGTGCTGCTGGGAACTGCAGGCAGGCATCTTTGGGGAGGGGGGGCCGCTGGGGTGACCCCTAAGAAATTCCTCTGCGCTGTGTCCCTGGGAATGTCGTCCGGGGAGCTCCCCCGGCCCAGCCCTGGGGCCAGCCGGCCGCAGACAGGCTTTATCCCAGCTGTGTGGGTGCCCCCTTTGCTCAACGAGGAGGGAGCCTGGAGCAAGGCTCCGGTGCCCAGCCAGCCCCCCTCCCTTCCGCTCCAAAGGGATGCGGGAGCACGGAGGGCTGGGAACAGCATCGGGCTCTTTAAACTACTTGGCCCCGGCTCCTTCTCTCTTCTGGCACGTGTGCCTCTCCCAGCTGAATTTTTCAGAATATTTTTATCAGCTTTTCCTTTTTTTGCCAAAAAATGACTTCTTGTCAACAAAATGTCCTTTTTGCCTGAGCCAAGCAGCCGGGCCTGTTTTTACCAGCCCTGGGCCTGACCCAGCGTGCTCCTCCCTCGGCGCTGGGACGCTCGGGGGGCTCTCGGGCTAACCAGCCCGCGTGGCTGTGACCCGCTCCTGTCCTGCAGTGCCAGCGGGGGCTGCAGAGCCCAAGCCACCCTGGGCCAGTTTGGGGTAAGCGGCGCTGGCTCCCAGGCCTGACTCTTTGGGGTTGTCCCTGGCTTGGCAGGCACCGGGGAGGATCTCCCGTCAGGGCAGGCGGCTCCCAAAGGCCCTTCCCGAGCAAAGGCCATGAGGCAGCGGAGTCCCAGTGGCGGATCAGCATCAGCAGCGTGGGCTCGGGGGGCTCGGGGGGCCTGACGGACGAGGGACGGTGCTAGGGCGCTCCTGCGAGCAGGGACGTGCGGCTGTGGCTCTGTGCCTGCCGGAGGGGAGCTGAATCCAGGCTTGTCAAACAGGCTTCCCCGCATGCTGGGTAAACTGGGGGAACAGGGAGAGCCTGGGTTCCTCAGCCGCCTGGTTGGGGCCCAGCAAGCTCCTCTTGCCGGGGAGCCAGGGCAGGAATCCGTGCCTAACCAGAGCACGGCGCAATCTGCCTGGAGCGGTGGCTCGGCTCACGTGGCAGGGAAAGTAAAACCCAGAATGGAGCTAATTTTTCCTTTCAGAAATAACTTCAGTTGTCCCAAGCTGGTTTGGAAACTACTGACACTAGGAAAAAAAGGAAACAGCAGCCAAGCAAGGGCTCTGCTGCACTTTCATCAGGAGTTAGAGAGCTTTGGGTTTATGTCCAGCTTCCCCCAAGCCTGCTGCTGGTGAGAGCGCTTTGAAGGTCTCAAACGCCGCTCCGTTTCGAATGCTGGCCTTACGGGATGCTAATGTGGGAGCTGGTATTCCACTGGGGAGCGAGGATGAGATGCCACACCTAGGCTAGGCTTAGCATGTGCCAGAGAGCCGTCCCATTCCTTCGCAGTACCGCGATCGCTCCTTTAGCGAGCCCGTGCCATGTTAAACTTACCCCCCCTTCCTCTGGAGGATAGCCTGCTTCTAAATGCCCCCTAAGTGTGCTTCAGCGACGTCAGAGTTAACTTCTCAGCAGCCATCTGCCGGGCTCTTTTTTTCTTTTACCAGACTATAAACTTTGTGTGGTTTCCTTAATGGGAAGAATTTAATACGGCTTCTGGCACTAGCTGCGTTTCCTACTGAACGCTTATGCTGCTCGGGGTGTTCTTTGCAGGACGTGCAGCGTCCGAGGGCACGCTCAAGCTGTTCACGCCTGGCAGAACAAGCACAGAAGGCAACGAAACCTGCAGCTTTGGGCGGTGCAGGCTGGCTCCCCATGGGGAGTGGGGGGAAATGGGCACATTCGCTTTGCGGCGAGGTGGCATCGTGTGGGAACCTCCCGATGCCTCTTCTGAGGGGATGCACGGTCCCCTGTGGTCCCTCTGCAGAGGCCCCGTTGCGCTGGAGTGACCCTGAGGTCGGCAGTAAAGATGAGGAGGGTCCCAAACCCTAACTACCATGATTTTCCCCCAAAGTAGCTTAGTTCAGGCTTCCTCTCTCTCCCCCAAGGGAAACTCTCTGCGTTCATCGCCTCTCAACTGGGATGCGTTGAGAACCCCTGCGTACAGGGGCGAGGGGAGCAGTGCCTGCGTGGCACCTCGCTCTCCTTGGCTGTCACCCCCACAGGCCAGAGCACCCGGCGGCGGTGCAGAGCGGTGTAAAGCTGCCGCTCCTCGCCCTCGGCTCCTCCTGCCCTGGCCTGGGGGGCGGCTGCCTGAGCCCCTCTGCTCAGCCCCACGCCGCACCGTTTGCGTCCCAGCTCCCAGCACGGGGCCGTATCTCTGGACTGGGAAGCTGTGGCGTTGACCTTCCCACCTTGTACTGGTTTTTATGGGGTACCCACGTCCTGGCCAGGAACTGGCTGGGAAATGTTTCCCGGCTTTTCATCAGCTAATCTCCGAGCCTCTCCCCCTGCTGCTGCCCTGCTCTTGTTGTTGTTCTGGGCTTGGCTGAGGGAGGATGACGGGATCTCTGGCTGCCCCTCCCGTCTCCCAGCCTGATCTCAGCAACCACAGACAGAAAGAAAGCTCATGTGCTGCAAATTCCTCCCTCCTGTCTGGGGGAAAGCTGCCGATGCAGGAGAGACGGCCGGGAGATGGACAGATAGGATGTGGTTGATGCAGGCAGGGGGTTTAGGACCATCTTCCCGTGTCTTTCCTCTGGAGCAGGAATCCTTGGGCATCCAGAGAACTTTCCCGTTTTGTCTGAAAGCCTTCTATGAAGGGGGTCAGACTGGATGCTGGCCTTGGCGTGCTGTATTCGGACTGGGTGCTGCCCCAGCTTGCCTTTCCCTACCCGTGTTTCCGGGTGGTCGCAGAGAGGCAGGAGGTGTCCCTGGGCGATGGGTCCCCCTCAGCTGCAGTCCCTCCTTTTCCGTCGGACATAGCAGATCTCTTCGGAAGGGGTGTGAAAGCGCTGTGTGAGCATCTGGTCCCCGTTAAAGGCTGCCACCTGCCCTGGCACGGTGCAGAGACGCCCAGCTCTTCGGCCCATGCAATGCGCTCCCCTGCCTGGGCCGTCACGCTCTGATTCCTGTTCTATGCCAAACCTCACGCCCCTCTCCCTGCTCACAGGCTTTCCCAGCTCTTCCCCTGGGGCAGGCGGCGCTTAGACAGGCCTGGCAGGTCAGGAAAGGCACTGCTGGCTGCAGAGCACCCCTGTAATTGCCCCAGCAGGGGCTGGGGTAGCTCCTCTCGCCCCCAGGACGCTCAGCTCAGCCCAGGCAAAGCCATCCTGCGGTGGAGAAGGTTTTCACTGTCCAAATGATAACCAGGTGCCCCTTGGTGCTGGAGGAGAGGGCTGGCTGGGGGGACTCGGGCTGCTGGGGAGGAGAGCCGCTGACTCCTTTTCTCCCCTCTCGCTCCCGGTTTTCCAAGCCGCCACTTCGTGTGTCCGGCCAGCCCGTGGGGGATCTTTTCCTCCTCATCAGCCTCGTGGTAGCGCAATAGAAATGACGTGAGCGTTGCTGACGGAAATGCGCAAGCAGTGAATCGGCGCTGCAGGGCTGTCAAGAAAACCCACCGGCTTGGGCAGCACCCCGCACGCTGCCGGGGTGCTCGTGGGGCAAAGGGGGACCCCGGCCCCCACGCAGGGTGCCTGGGCTGCCCTCGCTCCCAAGCTCTCTGCCTTGCTCTCCCCGGGAGCGCGGCTGCGGGCTGTTTCTGCCTGTTGTGCTCAGGCATTGCTCGTCCCTTAGCTGTGTCCAGGGTGATGGTGGGGAGCCCCAGAGCCCCCATCTCTCAAGCCCTTGGCATGGGGGGGGCACTATCCTGTGTCCCCAGGGCTTTTGCCAGCGGTGGTGTCACAGGCTGAGCGTGGGCTGCCGGTGGGGCTGGCGCAGCGAGGGCACATCTCAGGGCTGGGCCAGCGTGCTCGGCCGCTCGCGTGCCTATGCCAGCCACCCCAGCGTGGCAAACAGTGGCTTGACAGGTGGCATCTCTCCTCTTCCTCGGAAGGTGACAACAGACTGGGATTTGCAGAAGGGCACGGGCTGCACGGAGGGCCACACGGGGACGTCGGCTGCCGCTCCCCTTGCAGCCGGGATGATCGCGCTGATGCTGCAGGTGCGGCCGTGTCTCACCTGGCGAGACGTCCAGCACATCATTGTCTTCACCACCACCAAGGTGAGTGGCCCTGCCTCCTTCGGGGACGCTGCAGGGTGGCCCGGGTCCTGCTGTGCACATCTTTGTTTATGTCTGCCTGCCCCTCTATAAATCTCTCGGTTGTCTGGCTCCCAGCAAAGGGATTGCGTATCCCCTCTCCCCTTGCTCTTCCCAGGAATGCGGCTGAGGCATTTTCCTCTGTCATGATAATGAATGGGGTATTTGCTCCAGGAATGCCTCCATCTGCCTGCACACAGGTCTTCCAGGGGCCCGCCATGCCTGGCCTGCAGACACCGGGAGCGTGTGTGCGTGCGGTGGGGCTGGCCCAGCGCTGCCCCGCAGTCTGTGCAGCGCGGAAGGAGGGAGCTCTGCCCTGCTCTGGCCTTTCCTCGGGCTCTCCGGAGAGTCGGGCTCTTGGAAGCCCTGGGGACAGGGCTTCTTCTGCACCCCCGGGGGAGCAGGAGTCCGTGTCCAGCTAACGCTGTGCTCACCTTGGCACAGGGCAGTGATTTCCACAGCTGCAAACCAGCATTGCTGGGTGCTACAACCCGATAAGTGATGGCACCTGGAGCTGTCCTGGCCCAGCCTCTTGTTGATTTAACGGGCTTGGTTCCTTCTCCCGAAAGTTTCTGCCACCCCACGGGCTGTGGCTTGGGTGGCCAGGGAGCAGCTGGGATGTTTCAGAGCAGAGGCATTTGTGCCCTTTCACGCTGCTTGATTTCCTTTCTGAGGAGCTGGGAAGCCTGTTTGTCCTGGGACTTGTTTCAACCAAAGGTCAACCTGTTTCTTTCTAATAAGGCCGTGTGGGTTTGCTTCCCTGCTGCTGCGGGATATTTCTGAGCTTCTTCCTTTCAACCCCTTTGCTTTGGGTTTGCAGGGCTGCCCGTGTCCCCCAAGGTAACAAGTGCCTTGCCTTTCTTTCCAGTACGAGGATCGTCACGCGAAGTGGGACGTCAACCAGGCCGGCTTCAGCCACAGCCACCAGCACGGCTTCGGCTTGCTGAACGCCTGGAGGCTGGTGAACGCTGCCAAGGTATCGCCCTCCCTGTGCCAGGCGTGCCCCGCAGGCAGGCAGAGCAGACCCGGTCCCGTACTGGCAACCCCGTGGGGTGACACCGTTGCCATTCAGGGACGGCGCTTTGGCCGTCACCCTGCCGGCCCTCGTTATAAGGCTGCTTTTGGTATGAAGTAATGAGGTTTTCGGCAGTGCCTGCAACCTGCCCCGAGCTGCTGCTGCTCTCTCAGCACTATATATAGCCATGGGCGAGAGCCTTCGCTGGTGGGAGACGACAGCTCTGATTCATGGCTTGGGGAGTTCCATCAGCAGCCCCAGCACCTCCCTCCCTACGCAGTGGGCTCCGGGGAGGGCGTCAGGCCCCGGGGAAACAGGGCGCTCTCAGCTGGCACCTCTGGGCTCGGTGTCCCGGGGGCTGCCGAGGGAGCGGTGTGCTCAGAGCAGGCAGGGGCATCCCCTCGCTTGCCCCCGCGCCTCCAGGCGCGTGGAGGCCAGGGCTCGTCCCTTTGGCACTTGGTCCCTGCTTGGGCGCAGGGCGCCGCCGGGTCGCTGCCGGTTGCCAGCAATGCCCCCTCGTTCACAGGGACTTTCAGGCTGCTCTCTGCTCTTGCAGGGCTTGGGCTTCTGCTGTGTGTCCTGCCCCACTGCGCCTGGGGTTGGGACGGAATGGCCTCAAGTAACCCCTCAAAGCCACTCGGGTGGTGGCGGAGACAAACCCGGAGCTGGGGAGTCCCGAGCCCCTCTAGCCCGCAGGCAGTCACTCTCCATTCCGCTCCTCGGCGTGCGGGCATTCCCCTCCAGCCCCGCGGCGCTCGCTGCGGCCCGTGCCTGCTGCCGGGGTTTGCGTGTCCCAGAGCAGCACCAGGAGAGGTGGCAGGGCCCAATCCGGGCCCACACCCACACACGTTAGGTGTGCCATGGACGGGAGCAGCTTGCAAGCTGGGAGGTTGGGAGACGGGTGCGCAGGGAGAACGCAACCTCGTGCTGAATCCTCTCACCTTTCCCCTGCCAGATCTGGGAGTCCGTCCCGTACCTCGCCTCCTACGTGAGCCCTGCGCTGAAGGAGGGCAGGAGCATCCCGTTACTCCCGCAGGAGCTGGAGGTCGCCTGGAACGGTGAGAGCACGTGTGCCACGTGAGAGCACGTGGTTGTACACGCCAAGGCCGGGGGTCCAGCCCGTTCCCGCTGGCGTGGGGTGCAGCTGGGCACGCTGACAGCCTGGGCTGCGCAAGGCCACGAAGGGGTTAAGCGTTGGGCTGCCTGGGCTTTTTCCTCTTGCTTTCTGCTGCCCTTCCCCAGGGGATGGCTGTCTGTTGATGTGGTCCCCTCCCTGATAACTTGGTCCCATAGATTGATGTCTTTGAGGAGCCAGACAGGCATTAGGGAGCATGGCCAGGCTGGGCAGCGGCCAGACCTGCTCCTCTGGCTTTGACCATTTTAGGTAATGCTCCAGCTCCCGACTTGGCCGCCCGAAAACAAGGCGCTGCTGCTCCGGCTGCTACCAGTGGGAAGGAGAGCTGGGCCCCGAGCCCTTCCCGGCCCCCCAGCAGGGCCTGGCTCTCCCGCTGGGCACAGCTTTTTGTGCCGAGGCCGGGCCAGCGTCCCCTCCCTGTCCCTCAGAGGTGCTGTCCCAGGGGGCCTGGCCCTGCGCCCCTCGCTGCCCCAGCTGCAGCCCCTGGCAGAGGTGCTGGGGGTTGGCAGTGCCCAGAGGCTGTTCCCTGGGATAGATGTCCCCTTGGGAAGAGTTTGGAGCCCCTTGCAGGTGGCCCTGTCCCTCCCCTCCTCGCTGCAGGCTGAGGAGGTGCTGTGCACCTCTCACAGGTACCAGGACCGAAGGGCCCCAGCTGGATGGAGGGGTGACTAGAAGGTGCCCTAGAAGGAGTTGTGAGCTGAAAGCCGGGGTTTGGGAGAGGGGGAAAAGAGGCACTTTGGAGAAGTATGCCCAGGAATGTGGGGCCGGGGGCACTGCTGCCCCCCAGGTGCCAGGCAGGCTGGCTCGCAGTTAACCCTTTCCCCACACCGCCCCGGGGAGCTGGTCAGCCACTGCAGGCAGGCTGCCTGATTCTGGGGTGCCTCCCTGTCGAGGTGATGTTGGGGCTCTGCTCAGCCGGGGCTGCCGGATGAGGCCGAGCCACGGGCTGAAATCTGCTCTGGAGTCAGCAGCTCTGGGGCTGTGAGCGTCCGTGGAGCTGTGGATGGTTTGAGGTGGACACCGGGCTTCTCAGCCCAGTCCTCTTTCCAAACCTGGCTCCTGTGTAGCTGGGGGTTCAAAGCAGCCTCTGGGGCTGCCGAAAGCTGGCAGGAAGGCCTCGGTGAAGGGCGAGGTATCGTTTCACGGCGCTGGCCAAAGCGCTCTGGGTGAGCTCCTGAGCCTGCAAGCCGTGAGTCAGGGCCGGGGGAAGAGTTGGATGTTGGGGAGCCCGCGGGGCGGTGGCACAAGTCGTGCAGGCAGCAGCGGGGCCCCACTTGCGAAACGAGGATTTGGTTGCAGGGGAGAGGCTGCTGGTAAATGAGAGGGCAGGGAGGCGTGCCTGGGCCCCCTCCCTGGGAGCAGAGGAAAGCGGGGGGGGGGGGTTTATCGTCTTCCTGCCCTGGGACGTGCTGGGAGATGCCCGGGAGTCAGCTCTCCCACTGCGAATGCTGCTGTTGCCTTTCACCCCTCCTTCCTCGCCACCTCCTCCTCGCCCCTTCCTCGCCATCCTCTCCGTCCTGCCTGGTCCTGGCTGAACTCAGGGAGGGGACAAAGGGCACAGCCATGGGCAGAGGACAGCCAGCACCAGGCGCCTCCTGCGCCTCTGGTCCGGGAGGACCTGACTTCTCCTGGCCCATGGCAAGCAGCCCAAGCACGAGGCGAGGTGCCCAGGAGGAGGTGGGCCGGGGCACCTTTACCTGTGCTAGCCGGGGAGCTGGGTGGGTAGCTCGGCTCGGGCAGACAAGGAGGCTCCTCGCAGAGCACGGACCAGGGCCAGGCCTCCGAGCACGGCGTGGCTTTGCTGCCGGGCACTTGGCAGAGCCTCCCTGCGTGGGGAGTGGCTGCCCTGGCTCCTGCCTCGTGCTCCAGGGGCACAGACACGTGGGGGGCAGCTGGGGGGAGTGTCCCAGCCGTGTGTGTCCTGCTAAGTGGCACAGCAACCCCTTAGGGCTGGCTGGAAGCGGGGACTCTAATCCCGGCCACCAGCCTCGGCAAACCCTGCCTTCCCTTTCCCAGTCACCACCGCCGACCTGGAGCTCTCCGGCATGAGAACCCTGGAGCACGTGGCCGTCACCGTCACCATAACCCACCCCCGCCGCGGCAACCTGGAGATCAGGCTCTTCTGCCCCAGCGGCATGATGTCCCTGATCGGAACCACCAGGAGCATGGACTCGTAAGCACCGAAGGGCACGGGGGTGCGGAGGCTCACGCTGCCGGGCAGGACACCCAGCCCAGCCAGCCCCGAGCCGGAGAGCCGGGGCCTGTGTCCAGCCTCGTGGCTCGGGCTACGCTACCCTCTCATGGGTTGTTTCTCCTCCCCCTTTGGCAGGGACCCCAATGGCTTTGCTGACTGGACCTTCTCCACGGTCCGGTGCTGGGGCGAGGAAGCGCAGGGCACGTACAGGCTGGTCATCAGGGACATCGGTGAGTCCTGCCTTCCAGGGGTCCTTCGTGGGGCGGTGCCAGCAGCTCCGTGCCCTGTCCTGGGGAGCTGCCAGCTCAGCAGCTCGTCGGCCATGGGTTAGCTCCGTGCGGTGCCACCCAGCCAGGTGGGAGAGTGCCCCACTGCTCCAACCCATTTCTTCCCCAGGAGATGAGAGCCTGAGGCCTGGGACCTTGAAGCAGTGGCAGCTGACCCTGTACGGCTCCTCCTGGTCCCCAGCAGAGATGAAGGAACGGCAGAGGTAGGACACCACAGCCCCACCTCGGCAGGGAGATGGGGGGCTAAGGGGCATTAGCAGCAGTCTCTGAGCAGGTTGCTGCGAGGTGCATGGCAGGGTGAGGCTGCAGCCTGGCGCGGGGCACCGGGGCTGCCCTCAGTACACTGCACAGGGGAGCCGTGGGCTGTCGGCCGGGCCGGACGCAGGAGGGCAACCCTCAGTGGTGGAAGAGGCACTCCAGAGCCTTTGTGGGCATTTGGGACCCTCCCTGGGGCAGCCCTGCCTGCGGGACCCTCACGGGGTGCCTCTGTCCCCCAGGCTGCTGGAGGAAGCCATGAGCGGGCAGTACCTGAGCAGCGACTTCTCCCTGCCCTGCCCTCCGGGGCTGGACATCCCCGAGGAGCAGCGCTACACAATCACAGCCAACACCCTCAAGGTGAGCCTGCCCGCTGGGGCCGAGCAGGGACACCCCGTCCTCTGCAGGAGGGGCTGGAGGCGCGGGAACCCGCGTCGCTGGTCCTCCTGGTGCTGTGCCCGCTCTGCTGGGCGACCGCAGGGCTCTGGGGTGGTCGAGGGCTTTGTTTCTTACGGGGTGTCCTCCTCCGCAGACCCTCCTGCTCTTGGGGTGCTTTGCCGTGTTCTGGACTTTCTACTACATGCTGGAGGTGTGCCTGACCAGGAACAACGCGGGGCTCGACCTGACCTGCAACGGCTCCGCCGTCTGCAAGTGGTACCAGCAGGGAGGGAAGCACAGAGCCCTGGAGAGCGGCCTGGAGATGGAGTCTGTGCCGCTCTACCGCGAGAAGGACATTGAGGATGTCGAGATGGAGTGTGAGCACCCGGAGCCTGCCCGGGAGGACGAGGGGGAGGAGGGCTCCTGGACCCCCACTCACCCCAAACTTCCCAGCAGCGGCAGAGCTGCGAGCTTCCACGAGGCGGCCCCCGCCGGAGCAGGGTACCTGGGCCGGGAGGCGACAGCCGAGCTCCTCTCGGAGGACAGGGAGCACCAGACGTGCTAGCTGGGGCTGGGGGTTTGGGCTGCATCCCTCCCGCTCGGTACGTCCTTCCCGAGCACGGGCAGCAGAGACTTCCCGAGCCCCCAGGGACCATTGCCATCGCGTCCTGCGGAAGGTGGTGTTGGAAGGGGCTCAGAAACAAGGAGAAAGAGTGCTGGCAGCGGAAGCGGAGCTTCCCTTTCCCTCGCTCTGGAAAACAAAGCAAGCCTTAAACTCATTCCTAATGGAGCCTGCGCTGCAGCCACACTCAGGGCTTCCCTCTGTGCGTGGAGCAAGGCCCCACGCCAACGCCTCCTGGGCCCGTGGTGGCCGTGGCGGAGCTGCGCACCCCCTCCCCTGCACGCCACGGCTCCCCTGGCCTTGCAGCACGGGGAAGAAGTGTCACTCTGTCCCCAGTTGCTGCAGAGTGAGCCTGGAAAACGTGGCAGGGCCGCTGGCAGCTGCCTCTGCAGGCAGGGACCCCCCAGCACTGTCCTTTCCCTGCCCCCCGGGGCTGGGGGCTGGCCGGTACCCACCGGTTGCGCCCAGCTTGGAAGCAGGGAGTCATTGTGCCCAGCTCCAGCCCGCGCTTGCTCCCTCTCCCCTGCGCTCGGACCCCGCCACCTCCTCCCCATCCCCGGCAGGCAGCCCCCAGCCCTGCGGGGGGGAGGCAGAAGGCGGCAGGGCGCTCTGGACCATCCTGGCTGGGGGTGCAGGATGGGGCTCTCCCTGCGGCGGCGGGCACGGGGGCGCCTCTCGCAGCAGCTATCGCGGCAGCTTCCCCCCGTTGCCTCCCCGCCGCTTGCCGGGGCATGGGGAGGAGGCGGGGGGCAGTGCTTTGGGCGCGGGGAGCGGGGTTGAGTTGCTCTGGCAGCGGCTCATCTGCGAGCGGGGTCGGCTTGTTCCTGCGTCTTTGGGTGCGTTGGTTTATTTTTTTAAAGCCGGGGTTTGTTTTTTAATCAGCAAAGCCCTTTTGTGTAGCTTTCCAAATAAAGTCTGAAAAACCCTCCTCTCCCCTATCCGTCACTCCTCTGCCCTCGCTGCGGAAACGTGAATCACCCAGCGCCTCCCAGCCCCGGGGCCCGTGGGCAGGCTGGGCTGGGGTGGCTGGGGGCTGCCCGCCGCCCTCTGTGCCCTGCTCCCCGGGATAACCGGGGGTGTCCGGGCGGCCGGAGGGGAGGGCTGGGCCGGAGGAGGAAGGTCGGTGCTACGGCTCAGAGCCGGGCAGGGAAAGCCAGATCCCCAGCTCTGCTTTGCCCACGTTCAGAGCTGGAAGAAGGAGCAGACGTGGCCCAGGCGCCCCGAGCAGCCTTACGGAGGGTGGCTTTGGCCGCTGCCAGCCGGGGGGTGACGGGGCGGGCAGCAGGAAAGCTCATCAGGCCACGCTAGATGAATAACCTTTTAATTTTGACAAAAACAAAGTACAAAACCAAGGCCAATTTTCTCTTCTCCCCGTTCGCAAGGATCTCTGCGGCGGTGGCGCGGGGCTCGTGCGGGGCTGCGGGCAGGCGGGGTGGCTCCGGGGGCCGGTGCCCTTCCTGCCCGCCGGCCCGGGGAGGGCGACGGGGCACCCGCGGGTGCCGGCGAGCGCGGCGGGAGCGGGACCGGCTGGCGGCAGGGCTCGCAGGGGTGCGGCGGGAGCGTGCGAGGCCGGAGGGGAGCGGCTGCCCGGGGCGCGGCGCGAGCGCGGCGGGGCTGCCCGGCGTCCCCGAGGCGGGGTGCCTCGGCGCGCGCGGGGGCTGCGGCTGGGCGCGTGCTGCCCTGGGTTGCGCTGGGGGGTCGTCTGGGCTGGCTGGCGTTTTCTTTTCAATAAATACCAATCGGTGAGGGGCGGTGGTGGCCGCCGGTGCTCGGGCGGCCGCGGCGCGCTGGGCCGGGGGGAGCGAAGGCGGAGGTCCCGGTGGCTGGGGCTGCTCTCCCGGCGGCGGGAGGGCGGGGGGCGGCGAGGGGGGCTGCCTAGCTGATGATCTGCCGGGGCCGGCCGTAGCTCATCCCCGCCTGTGATGCCCCCTTGTTGCTCCCCATCTGTAAGCCGATGACGTTCTTGCCCTCCTTCAGCTGGCTCTCGGTGAACTCCCGCTTGTGCTCCTGCGCTTTCCTGCGGGGCGGAGGGAGAGGCCATGTGGTACCCATGCCCCCCCGGGCGGCCAGACCCTGGTCCCCATCCCTAGGGCACCCACCAGCCCCCGTTCCCAAAGAGGGTCGCCATCACTTCCCAGCCAAAAGCTCGGCATCATGTGGCCATGTGCTCCGGACCGTGGGAAGAGCCCGCTCCGGGCAGCTGCGGGGCAGGGGGGTCCCCACGCCCGGGGCCACGCTCCCCCACTTACTTCATGAACCAGTTGGGGTCCCCGTGGTAGTTCCCGTCGTTCTTGGTGACCGCCAGGCTCCCCAGGGCCATCAGCGTCCTCTGCACCGCTGCCATGTCCTTGGCTGCCGAGGGACGGAGGGGCGTGAGGACGGGCACGGCACGGCAGCCTTTGCCCCCCTCAGCCCCGCTTGCCCCCCCCCCCAACCCGCCCGCACCTTCAAAGAGGTCGACGGTCTGGAACACATCCGTCTTGACCACGCCGTAGTCCTCAGCCGCCTTGAGGAACTGGGCGATCTGCTCCATCTGCTTGAAGACCATGGTGGGGGGGGTGTCGGGGATCTTGACGGGCTTGGCGCCGTCGGGGTAGAGGCTGTTCACCAGCCTGCTGAGGACCTGCCGGCAGAGGGGAGGCCGGGCTCACCGCGCCGCACTGCGCGCGCCGCCGGCTGCGCAGCTCCTCGCCAGCCGCTCGCCCGAGGGCCGGCGGGCACGGTGGGCACCCGGCCCCCCCACTTACGATGCCGTTCTTCAGCCAGACCTGGAAGCCCAGGCGGCCCCGCTCGGGGCGACCCACCGCAGCCCCGCACTGCGCCACGATCCACTCCACCAGCCGGTCCTCCAGCTCGTCGTCGTATTTCTTCTCGATCTTGGACTGGACGTCCCTGCTCATGCCGTACGCCGGGCCCTTGTTCGCCATGTCTGCGGCGGGTGGGAGACCTGCCGGCGGGACGGGGACCGTCAGGCTGTGGAGATGCTGTCACCCCGCCTGGGGACCGCGCGGCCACCCCAGCACCCTGTGCCATCCACCTCCCACCCTGGTGCAGCGGGGACGTGCCTTCCTCCCGGCTCTTCCCTTGCCACGCAACAGCCCTTCAGCTCCGTCGGGGCACATTTGGAGGTGAGTGCGTGGCCGTGACCCCCACAGCCTGCCCGGACAGACGGTTCCCGTCCCAGCAGAGGTGCCTTGTCCCCGCGCCCCGGCTCAGGCTGCGCAGGAGAGCAGCGTCCTCCCCGTCCCCTGCCTGCTCAGCTGCCCGCCAGCCCTCGGGTGGCGTGAACGTCCCCAGCGTGGCCATGCCCTCCGGCCGGAGCAGCCGTGCTGTCCCCACGGGGGCTGCAGAGCAGGGGGTAGCAGGGTGACCACGGCAGGGCTGGGTGGCTGCGGTGGCGTGGGGTGGCCTCAGCGTGGTGGGTCCTGGTGCCAGGGAGGAGCGCAGGCGAGGCAGGACCGCGGTGGGATCTGTGCCCGTGCCCTTGTAAGGGCATGCTGCGGGCAGAGATGGCAGGTAGCCGGTGGCCAGCAGGGCCGGAGGATGCCGGGGAGGGTGCCGGGGGGGGAAGGAGCTGGGAGCTGGCAGCCAAGCCCTCGGCAGAGCTGGCCTCGCTCCTCCCCGCGCAGCTCCTCGCTTGGCGTGAAGCCACCGAGTGCCGGGGCTGCGCCCTCCAGGAGCCGTGCGCTCGGCCCCCGCACCCACGCCCTGCCCCGGGCTGGCTCGCTCCGACCGCCGGGGAGATGCGCCCCGGCTCCTGCAGGATGGGCTCTGAGACCTGGCACAGCTCGGTGCAGCGGCAGATGCTGACCCCGCGGGCTGCCAGCGGTGCAGGGGCACCCCTGGAGCCCCGCAGGCAGCCGGTGCCCCCAGACCCCACACCCCCCCCCAGGTACACCCAGCGGTGCCACAGCCGGCTCCGCTCCGTGCCCCCTGCCCTGGGCCAGCCCGGCACCGGGGGATCGCCTGCCTCGCCGCTCACGGCTCCCTCGGCCCCGTGGCATCGCCCGCTGGCCACCAGCTGCCCCCGGACCCGCCAGCCCCGTGCCCATCGCCCGTCCCCGCAGAAACGGGCAAGCGGGGGCTGGCGTCGCCCCAGCCCGAGCAGCAGCTTCCCCTCCTGGGGAACCCGAGCCCCACGCGGGGAGCAGCGTGGCAATCCAAGGAGCGGCATCCCCAGCCCGGGCAGCGGCGTCCCAATCGGAGGAGCAGAATCCGCACCCAGGGAGCAGCACCGCCATCCCTGGGAGCAGCACCCCGGTCCCAGGGGCTGCTGTCCCCACCCCGGGCACCCTCCCCGCTGCCCCCCCCCCCCCCCCAGCAGGACTCACAAGCGGCTGCTCACGGAGGCGAGGGGCGATGCTCTGCGCCGGAGCCCGCACACTGCACAGTTAGGAGGCCAACCCTGTGCTAAAAGGCCGGCGCCGGGCCAGTGATGTCAGCGCAGCCCGGGGGCCAGCCCCCCCCAGCCCTCCCTCCCGGGGCGCGCCAGCCCCGCAGCGCACCATGACTCTGGCCCAGGCACCATATTTGGGGAAAGACTCCGAAAATCAGCGACTACGGCCCGTGCCCGAGCATTCCCCGCGTGCCTCCTCCCCAGCGGGTTTGGGGGTAGGGAGGAAGCGGGGCCGGGGGCTGATGGAGTAAGTCCTTTTATAGCCAGGCGCTCGGCCGGGGGCAGGAGCCGCCGAGGGTTTCTGCCCTGACTTCATGGCTGGTTTCCCCGTGTGCTCACCGCCGGGAGCTGGGGCGCAGCGCTGCGGGGCTGGGGCGGGGGCTCGGCAGCCCCGGGCAGCCCCCACGGCGTGCCCTGCTCGGGGCTGGCCAGGGCAGAGCAGCGAGGCCGTGGGCGTACTGCGGGCATGGCGCCTGGGCAGCCCACGGCCACCCCCGGGGCTCGCTCTGCCCCGTGGGCATCAGCCCGCTCGGGTGGGCCGGGGCACGGGGAGGCACGCGGCAGCGATGGCACCGGGCTGGGGTGCCAAGGGGAACCCCAGCCCCCCAGGACCCTCGCTGCCCGTGAAGTGGGACCTCCCTGGGCATCCCTAACCCCCCTGCCAACACCCCTGCGCCCCACAGACCTCCCCGCTGCAGCCCCTGTGCTGCACGGGGGTCCCCGGGGAGCAGCAGCACCGCTGCTTCTCCCAAAGTCCTGGTGGGAAGGAGGAGCCGGTGTCGCAGCAGACACCCAGCGGCAGCCCGGGCAGGGCACAGCCTGCCGCCCCCGGGGACCCTGGGGGACCCCCGGTGCCCCCCAGGCTGCCGCTGCCCGGGCAGGAGGCGGCAGGCACGGGCAAAGTGCAGACACTTTAATGCGAGTCCCTTCCCAGCAGACCCACGCGCGGCGAGCACGCGACGGCCTCGGCGGGGAGCGGCGACGGGGGGCACAAACGTCCGACGCCCCCCTGGGACGCTGGAGGAGACACGAGTGGGGCCTCTCCAGCCCCCGCCATCGCCGGGCGCACGCGCCCCCGCCTCCCACCCGCACCACTCAGGCACTGAAGAGAGACCCGCAGCCGGGTGCTCGGGGGGCCACGGGGCTGCCGGCACGGCGCTTGCCCTGGCCCCCCACGCCGCGGGCGCACGGACACGGACCAGCAGCACCTTTTCCAGTGTCACTTGCCACCGAGGACGCGTGCCTCGGTGGCCCCCCAGCCCCATTTTCGGCTACGATGAGTCCGGGGACAGGCACACGATGCCAGGGAGGGACCCGGCTGGCAGGGAGGAGACACACCGGGACACCGGGGCTGCGTGGGGAGGGGGACGGAGCGGCTGGCGGGACCCGCAGCGCGGGCATCCCTCCCCAAGGGCATGCGCTGCCCGGGCAGGTCCCCCCTCCCGGGGGCTGCGGCCGGGCGTTTGGCACGGTCCCAGGGCAGCGGGCGGCTGCGGGCCCCTAGAAGACGTAGATCTTGTCCCGCTGGACGCAGTCCAGGTCATCGTCCAGCGTCAGCAGCACCTGGGGAGCCAGGGGAGCGGGGTGAGGCGGGGCGGGCGGGGGCAGGCGGCAGCCGTGCCGGTGGGAGCCCCCACCTACCAGGAAGGAGCCGAACATGGCGATGGAGGAGAGGAAGTGCCAGATGTCGTGGTCGTCAAAGAAGTCGAGCAGGATGCAGTCGCGGTTGTGCTCCCGCGACTCGGCCGGCGTTTTCTGTCGGGGACAAAGCCAGCGGTCACCGCGCCGGCCGGCGGCCACCCGCCCGCCCCGCGCCGCCCTCCTGCTCACCTGCCAGGTGCTGAGCCCCTGGAAGAAGAAGAAGAGGGCGAAGCCCCAGACCACCGAGGTGCCGATGATGCAGAGCAAGGGGATGAGCTTGATGCGCTCGCCGCTGCGGAGCTGCGGGAGAGGCCAGGGTCAGCGCGCGGGCGGGCGCTGGCAGGGGTGCCCGTCCCTGCCCTGCCCTCCCCGCCGGGCATGCAGCGCCCGCACAGCCGGGCGGGGGGCCGGGGGGCCGGGGGCTTGGCTCGCACCTTCATGATGATGTAGAAGGCGAAGTAGAGGAGGAGGTTGCAGATGCCGATGGCCAGCAGGTAGGAAGCGAAGTCGTTGGGACGGACAATGAGGCCGTAGGCAGCGCTGGGGAGGCAGGGACAGGCAGCAGCGTCAGCGCAGCCTGGGCTCGGCCCCCCGCCCACCATCCCCGTGCCCCCCCCTTTCCCCCAGACACACCGGTAGCCCCTGGGAGATTGGGCAGCGCGTGGGGACACCGGGGCCGCTGCAGCTACGGCGGGGACCTGCTGAGCTCGGCTCACAGCTGTCATGAGCTGGCAGTCCTCAGCCCAGCCCCAGCAGAGGGGACCGCAGCCGGGTGGGGGGGGGCAGCGGGGTCGGGGAGCGCCGGGCTGGGAGAAGCGGCGCGGGGTCTGGGCTGCGCCCAGCTCCACACTTACAGCGACCAGTTGATGATGTTTCCCATGACCAAGAGCACCATTCGATCCTGCAAAGGGCGAGGGGGGCCGTGAGGGGCCGGCGGGGCGGGAGGGCTGCCGGGCGGGGGTCTCCGCAGAGCCGGGGCCCCCGGTGCCGCGAGCCGCGGTGCCAGCACTCACCACGTACATGGGCCCGCTGCACTGCCGGACGCAGTCCGTGTACAGCACGTGCAGGATCCTGCGCAGGATGCCCGAGTCTGCGGGGAGAGGAGAGGCCGTGCTGGGGGGGCCGCCGCGCCGCCCCCCACCCGCCCCGCTCGCAGCGGTGCCCCCCCCTCACCCAGCTTCCAGCGGCCCATGTAGTAGAGCTGGGTGCTCAGCAGCAGGGTGGCCACGATGTGGATGACGGAGAAGACGATCCAGAAAGCCGTGTTCCCCTTGCCAAAGACCTGTGGGGCGAGCGGGGTGGCGGGCAGTGGGGGCGACCAGCCGTGCCCCCCCCGCCCCCAGCACCCACCGTACTCACCACACCGACGACGGAGAAGAAGATGACGAGGGCCAGGCAGGCGTAGGCGCTGTAGGCGCTGGCGTTGATGTCCGGGTGGCGCTTCTGGTAGAGCTTCAGCATGCAGAGCCCCGCGATCATGTACATGAAGGAGGTGTCTGGGGGGGGGGGGGGGGGGGCCGGGGGGGGGGGGGCGGCCCCGGCGCGGGCGGCGAGGGGCCGGGAGGCACTCACCGAACTGGAAGTTGGTGTAGTTGGGGCAGACGTGGTAGCAGGCGCTGAGCAGCCCCTCCATCATGAGGGCCGTGCCCATGGCGTAGAAGAGCCCAAAGTGCTTGGGGATGCCACACTCCTGGGGGGCGGGAGGAAAGGGGGGGGGAGCGGGGGTCCTGGGTGGCTGAGACCCCCCCGGGCGCGCAGCCCGGCGGCCGCCCGTCCCTTACCAGGGCGTGGGTGTCATTGCGCATCAGCGCCCGGTTGTAGTTGATCTCCCGCTGCAGGATGATGAGCAGGAAGAGCAAGCCCAGCAGGACGTAGCCCAGGTTGCTGAGGATGTTGTTGAAGGCGCTGCGAGGGCACAGCCCGGCCCGTGGGTGCTGCGGACCCCTCTCCTCCCTCCCCAGGGCGCCGAGACCCCCGCCTCGGCTGCAGGGGACCCCCAGCCGCCCACCGACTCCCCTGAACCCACCTGAGGTTCCCCAGCGGGTGGGCGCACAGAAAGTTGTAGTAGCAGATGTCCTGGTTGCCGGTGACGTTCACCACCTGCGTGCGCGGACACGGTGAGAGCGGGGGGGCACGGGGTGGGACACGGGCGACGCCCAGGGATGTCCCCATCATGGGGACCCCACAGAGCTCCCGGGATCCCCATTTGCTGCCGCCACGGCCCCGCTTACCGTCTGGTAGGTGATGACGAGCTGGATGACGGGGAGGGCGTAGAAGACGGCAATGGTGGCGATGTTCCTGGGGGAGGCGGGGGGTGTCAGGGGGGCCCCGCCGCCCGCCCCGGGCCGGGCCGCTGCTCTGTGCCCCCCAGCCCCGCTGCCCCCCACTCACCAGAAGTAGATCTGGTACTTCTTCCGCAGCACCCGCTTGTCCTTGCGGGCCAGGTCGGCCACGCAGAGGTATTGCTGGAAGGAGAGGCAGGCGGAGGGGCTCGCCCCAGCCGGCGGGGAGCAGCCGGCGGGGGGGCGGGGGGCGCGGGGCGGGACGCACCTTGGTGCGGATGACGTTCTTGTCGTAATCGATGTCGGCCAGCGTGTCGTAGTCATCCTCCTCGACGGAGCTGAGCGAGTCCAGCCGCGGCCGGCCGGCCACGTTCTCCAGCGACCGCTCCCCTGCGGCCGAGCCGGGGCCGTCAGCGGAGCCCCTCGGCCGAGCCCGCCTCGCTGCCCACCCCGCGGGACCCCGATCACCCCCAATTAACCACTCGGCTGCCTCCCTGCCAGCTGGTGCCCGGGCCAGGCTCCAGCGCCCTGCGGACCCCTGCGCAGCCCCTGCCGCAGGGACGTGCGCTGGCTGTGCCGGCGGGGGCGAGCATCGCGCTGTGCCCCTGTCCCCCGGGGCCCTGCCGGGCTGGGGACAGCTGGGGACAGGAGGACGATGTCCTCCCCCTGCCCGCAGCCCCTTGGGCGCTGCCGTGCCCATGGCGGGGGCTGCTGGGCGGCTGCCCTTGCTCTCAGGGAGGGGAGGAGGGCGCAGAGGCGCTCAGACCCGGGCGCAAGCTCGGGGTGGGGCAGATTTTTGGCTTGATTGGCCCGACCCTGCCCGGTACCAGCATCTACCCATGGCAACGCTCAGCGGCCTCATCGGGGCGGAGGGCGTGCGCCGCTTGAACTGCTCCTGCCCTTCAAAGGAAAGCGAGAGTTATTGGAGTGGGGCTCGAGGACCCAGCCCCGGGGGGGTTCCCGGCACACGTCCGCCCCACCGGCGGGTGGTGCCGATGGAGACCCTGCTTTGGGCTTGCACGGAGGGGCTGGCAACCCAGGGACCCTTCCCAGGAGACGGAGAGAGGCAGAGCCGGGACGCTGCCGGCAGCACAGCACCGTCGGGGCAGCCCGGTGCTGCCTGGGCACACGGGCTCTGCGGGGCTATGGCCATGCCCGCCACCGCACCGGGACTCACCCACGTAGCCATAGGCGGCTTCTGCCGAGCCCATGCTGTCGGTGATGCCCTCGGCGCTGCTGGAGGAGCCGTTCCCTGCAAGGACGGCCAGACGGGGTGGGCACGGCCGCCTGCCCGCAGGCAGGGAGGCGAGGGACGGCACGCGGCACTCACCGAAAGAGCCGTAACCGTAGCTGTCGTAGGGGCCGTGGCCCAGGAAGGAGTCGGGGATGCTGCGGGCGTGCCCTGCAGGACAGGAGGGTCCCCGTCAGCCGCCGGCAGCCTCCCGTGGCACCCCCGTCCCGGGGCCGCGCAGCCGTACGGCACAGAGCAGCGCCCCGCGCCCCTGCCCTGGCACGGGGGCGAGCTCGCGCCCAAGGACGGAGCAGACGCTGGCACCTACCCAGTAGCGATGCTGGGAGTCCCCGGAAAGCCGTGGAAAGGAAGAGACAGACCTGGTGAGACGCCCGAGCCCCCGCGCAGCCCTGCCAGCCCCAGAGCAGCAAAGCCCGAGCCCCAGGACGTCCCTGTCCCCCTGACGTTGGGATTTGTCCCCAGGGAGCTGGGGGACAGTGGGGAACTCCTGCAGAGCCAAGGGCTTTGCCAAGGGCTCGAGAGGGTGAAACACCCGGGAATCCCCCAGGCAGACCCCCCCGCGCTGCTGCTGCGGCTGCCGCCTCCAGCCCCTCACCCGTGTCCAGGCTGGGCGAGTCCATGGCCGCCAGGAGCCCCTTCCTCTTCCTCCGCCTGCTGAGGGAAGCGGCCGTGAGCAGCCGGGGCCGAGGGGGCACAGCACGCCCGGGGACCCCCACCGCGCCGGGACCGTGCGCGGCAGCCACAGGCTCAGCACCCGGAGGGGACAGGGTGGCCGGGGCAGCCATGCTGGGGAACTCACCGGCAGCTCTCCCAGCAGGCGATGAGCAGCATGAGGATGTAGAAGGAGAGGAAGATGCCCAGGCAGAAGAGCACGCTGCTCACGTAGGCCTCCGCTGCGCAGAGCCGGGACAAGCGCTCAGGGGGAGCGGCAGCCCCGGGGACTGGCTGCGGGGCCCCCAGCAGAGCCCAGCACCCCCCAAACCGCCCCTCCCAGGCTTACAGGTTATGGTGGGCGACACCATCACCTCCAGCATCTTCTGCCGGTTGTGCTGATCCACGGGTTCATCTGGGAGAAGGCACGGGCCAGGGGCTCAGCCCTCTGCGGGCGCTGCTCCTCGCCCTGTCCCCAGCGTGTCCCCAGTGCACAACCCAGGGTGGCAGGGACGCGCTGGCAGGCGGGCGCTTCCCCCAGCCCCCCCGGCGTACCTGGCGAGGCATCTTTGGAGAGGGGGTAGTAGGGCAGAGCCCCCCCGCACGCCTCGTCCTCCGTCTTCACCACCACCACCACGTAGAAGCTGTTGCTGGGGAAATCCTTCTTCTGCGGCGGCCGGCCGGGGGGGCAAGAGATAGGGGTCAGCAGAGCCCGGCCGGGGGGGCTCAGGACCACCCCTGAGCAACAACCTCTGCAAGCTCTGCTACCCGGAGCTACCCGCCAGCACCAGGCAGGGGCCGGGAGCGGCACAGCCCTGCGGCACAGCCCCACGGCACAGCCCCGTGCCCACCTGCACCGTGATGGCCGCCTTCTTCGTCATGGTCTGGTACATCCC
Organism: Butorides virescens; assembly: GCA_017310255.1. Lineage (NCBI taxonomy): Eukaryota > Metazoa > Chordata > Aves > Pelecaniformes > Ardeidae > Butorides > Butorides virescens. Next base: position 2,014 of record JADKXX010007291.1, on the reverse strand, counting down.
GATGAAGGCCACGTTGTTGTCCAAGTCGTAGACGGGGCACTGCGGGGGCGGAGGGGCCGTCAGCCCCGCCGGGCATCACAGGTCGCCCGGACAGGAGGCGCCGCCACCCAAACCTACCAGGATGTCCTGGATGGAGATGACGGAGCAGGGGAAGGCCATGGCCGAGGTCACCTTCACGATCACCGAGTCCACTCCCTCGGGGAACTCGTACTTGAAATACTGGGGTGGGGAAAGGGCTGGTCACCGCCACGGTGGCTGTGCTCTCCTCCCTGGGCTGGCCTCGGGCGCAGACCCTCTCCCACGCCGCGCCGGCCCCTCCTCACCTGCGGCTGGGCTGCCGTGGCATTGAAGCTGAACCTTTCGTTCGTCCTGCAGAGAGCACGGGAAAGGGTGACGGCTGGCGGGGGGAGCCGGCAGCCCCGGCAGGCAGCGGGCAGGCAGGGACAGGGACCGGGGCGCGGGGCTCCCCTCACCGCAGCACGAAGTTCTCCACGTGGGTGACCCGCAGCTGGTAGGAGGTGTTGAGGGACAGCGTGGAGACGTCCACGTAGAAGTGCTGGGTCTCCACCTCCGCCTTGGTCTGGGGCTGGCAGAGCGTGCGGCTCACCTCCTGGTACGCGTACTTCCGCTGGTACCTGGGCAGGCAGAGCGCCCGCCGAGCTGTGCCGTGCCCGCTGCCCCCCGAGCCCGGCCCGCCGGGACCCCTGCCCGCCTGCCGGTCCCCACGGCTCGGCCGGGCAGGGGGCCAGCGCCCACCCCGCCGGTACTCACAGGCCCCGGAGGATGAGCGGCACCTGGAAGGAGACCACCGCCTCCTTCTGCCTCACCACGAAGAGGACGGGCAAGTCCTTGTGGTCGGAGAGGACGTTCACCGACACCCGCACGCCCTCCGTCTGCGGGGACAGCGGGACGGCGAGGCGTTGGCCGGGCAGGACCTGCCGCGGCCGGCTCGTCGCCGGTGGCTGGACTTTGCTCGGCCCTCGTGGCAGAGGACGCCTCCCCACCGCGCGCCCCGAGCCCCGGTTCCGGGGGACCTCGGGGAAAGGGGAACCCACGGCCGCCCCGCCGGCTCACCCTGTTCCTCCGGACGCTGTGGTTGAAGGCGTAGATGTTGAGCAGGTCGGCGTCCACCCAGTCGGCGTAGGTGGTGTTGAAGCGGGCCTCCTTCTCCACCACCCACCGCCGCCCGGGGGGCTGGGGCTGGGGCAGGGTGGGCGGCAGGGCCAGCAGCGCCCAGGCCAGCAGCGCCCGGGCCAGCGCGGCCGCCCCGGGGCCCGGCATCCCGCCAGCATCCCCGGCCGCGCCGCTCCGCTCCCCGGCCGGCCAAGGTCCGCCGGGCGGGACGGGACGGGAGGGCACGGGAGGGGACGGGAGGGGACGGGCCGGTCAGCCGGGGCGCACCCGGGCACCCTGCCCCATGGCGAGCCCCGCTGCCGCTGCCGCTGCCGGTACCGGTGCCGCTGCCGGTGCTGGTGCCGGTAGCGGTGCCGCTGCGGGTCCCCGGGCCGGCGATGCCCCTGGTACCGGTGGGGGCGGGCGCTGCCGGGAGAGCCCGGGGGCGGCGCGGGTGCCGGTGCCGGTGCCGGTGCCGGTGCCCGGTTCTGCTGCCGCTGCCCGCTGCTGGAGCCCGGCGGTGCTGGTGCTGCCGGTGCTGGTGCTGCCGGTGCCGGTGCCCGGTGCCGGTACTTTGTATCTCCCCGGTCCGCAGGCAGCTGTAAACACGGGCCGGCGGTGACGTCACGCACCGTCACACGTTAAAGGGCCAGGCCGGGGAAGTGACGCGGCGGCGGCGGGCGGCGCCGGGGCGCGGGCGTCCCCTGCTCCGGGGAACCGGCCCCCTCGGTAGCCCTCGTCCTGCCGGGGAACCCCCGCTCCCTGGGGCACCCCTGCCCTACGGGGACCCTGTAGGGGAAGCCCCTGCCCCATAGGAGGGGCCCTGCCCCACCTAGGACCCCATAGGGGAGCCTCTGCCCCATCTAGGACGCCATAGGGGAGCCCCTGCCCCATATAGGAC
>JADKXX010007289.1:0-79162 GCA_017310255.1 Butorides virescens | reverse complement strand
CGGGGCCGAGAGCGCTGCCCGCCCCGCCGTGCCCGGGGCCGGCTCCGAGCCGGCGGCTGCCTCGGCCGGGGCCTGCCGGAGCTACCCACGGCCTGCCGGTCCGCCCCGGCCGGGGCGGCTGTCAGCGGGCCCTCGCCTCGGCCACCGGCTCGGCGACCCCGCGGCGGGCCGAGCTCGCCGCCTCCCGCGGCGCGTTCTCGCTGCGCGGGGCCCTGCGGTGAATTTTGCCTCCTCTTCTCTGGTTCTACCGGGCTGAGCGCGGAGGTGGGAGCACCCGTGGCCGCGGGGATGCCATCTGACGGAAGGGCAGCCGGCAGCCCCGCTCTAAGGAGGGCTTTCCGAAATTATCCTGCCTTGAGCCTTCCAGGGCCGCCGCAAGGAATGACAGGAGAAAGGGGCTTCCTGGGGGAGCGGGGCTGGCTGCGGGTACCGGCTCCGCTCCCGGGTCGGCAGCCTCGGCTGCTCCCCGGGCCCTTGGAGTACGGCCGGAGACCCACGAGGAGCAAAGCCGTCGCCGCAGCGGTCGTGCTTCTGCCTGCTGCACCGTGCTCTGGGCCAGGGCTTGTCTTGCGGCGTATGCCGGTGCGGGCTGCTGCCAGCAGAGCCTTCTCCAGAAACTTGCAAATTGCGGTGGAAGCAGAAGTGGGGATGGGAAGGCAGCGGGGAGCGGACGGGCCTTGACTAAATCCCGCTCGCCTCCACGACTGCGCTGCCCTGGGCTACCCTACAGTGCCCTGGAAGCGCCGCAGGTGGAGGCCGTGAAGGTGTTGGCTTGATTGCTTTCCTCGTCCTCCTGTAAATTTCAAGGGTTACCTTATCTCGAAAGGTTAGTGCAAACCCAAAGTTACTTTCATTTGTTGGAGCTCTGGCTTTTGGCCTAGATAGCAAAGCGAAATTAATTTCAGTTAAAAATCGGTTGCTTAACACCTCCTGGACGGTTCTCTTCAGAATTGGGCTGCGTTTGCCTGTCTCGTGTAGAGTGACGTCCGCCTCCGTGCCTTCAAGCGCCGGGTGCCACAACCTGGCTTGCGCTTCAGCTACCGCTGTTTTGTGCGAGGCTCGGCCCTTGGTTTCCCCATTATAAAGCTGGACTTTGCTGATGCAGAAGCAGGGGTGGTGAGTTCAGGTGCTTCAAATGCAGGAGACGGCTCCTCTTGAGGAGAGATCTCTCCTGTAGCCAGACGCCGCGTTCCTGTTTTCAGCCTCCCTCGTTGAGTCGAGGTCTCTTTTGAGCAGCGCTAACTCTGAAGTTCGCGAAATGCTGAAGTGGAGACCATCTTTTGCATGAGAATAGTTGATTTTTATTTTTTTTTCTGAAGAGCAGCAAAACGCGCACAGATTTTGCCTGGAAACGCTGTTCAACGTCAACAGGGCCGAGGCTGGATTTTATGGGTTGTCTGTGGATGATGGAAGAGGACGCTAAGCTTGAAAAACTCGTGCTTTGCTAAGCCGCAGCTGACGTCCGTTTCTGCTGCCGTGAAGCGGCTGAGGGTGGTTTGTTGGCTTTAGGAAGCTCTTTTCTGGTGGGGTGGTAGATTCGGTAGCTGCCTCCGCCGCTGGGCCTGCTGGAGCCTGCGAGTTACTGCCGGGGCGGGTTTGGTGCGCTTGCTCGTCTCCCTGTGCTGCCGGGGGAGATGCGATCCCCCTGAACCCCGAGTGCTCTCCGAGTCTGGGGCAATACCTGCACTGGAACAAGTGCCCTCTGTTCGGCGGCGCCGGTGCCTGGGAGGCTGAGCTGGAATAGCTGGGAGCTGAAACTTGACCGGGAAGCTTTCTCAGCTCTGAGGTCAGGTTTCCTTTCAAATCCCAGCCCGTGAAGAGGAGTGCCAGCAAATGGATTGTTTTTGGCCTGCAAGCCCTGAGCACCGTTGTTTCGATACTCTTTCCTTCGCCGAGGGGGCCGTCGCCGCTGGCTCTGGGAGAGGAGTGGGGAAGGAGAGAGGAGCTGCTCTGGGAGGGGAGGCGTTGGGGTGAAATGCGTTGGAAAGGGTGGATCTGTATGGGAAGGCTTTTTTGAATGGCAGCGGGAATACAAGAGCATGCTAGCGAGAGCTTATTTTCACCACGGTACTACTTTTAATAGTTGGACTTAATGGAAGTGACTTAGGCGAAAGTGAAGCCTTGGCAAAATGGTCCCATTCAGCGATCTGAAAGCATTCTTTCATCGCGGGCAGCAAACGCGGCCCAATTGCTGAGCCTGCTGGCAGCCCCTTCCTGAGGTGATCTCTTCCACTGGTAGCTGCGTGGAAGAATCGGGCAGCGTTCAAATATAGCCACCAAATCCCTGCGCAAACTTGACCCCGTGTCACGTTCTCTTAGAGAAAAGCTGGTTTGCTCGTCACGGCCCCTCCTTGAGAACCGCGCTCGCCTGATGTCTCAAAAGGAATTCCAGCACAAACGTCTGTGTGAGCTTAAAAATATGTGGTACCCTGTCCCTTTAGACCTTTTCCAGAAGGTGAAATTAGCAGCTACGAAGGCTCGCGTGCGTTGCTGCTCCTGAACGTAGAGGTGGCCTGTCGATGAGGCGATGGAGGAGTCTGTTTTCTTTTCCTATGGATGGACGTTTACCAGGTCAAGCGGACTTTGACATGCCATCTGAAGATAACAGCTCGAGCATTCCTGGCTTGCGTCCCCTTTTCCCTAAAAAAGCAAAGCAGAGAATAGCCTAGTGCCTGTTCCCGTGTTGGCGGGCCGGGGTTTCTCTAGCCGTTCTGAAACTGAGGGCTGCGTTTATTTACAGCGAGGAGGAGAGCGTGTGCTGTGCGCGCCTGGCTCGGACCGTCTGGCACATACTGCTGACACAGAACATTGCAGCTTACATAGAACTGAATTTCACAAGTTGAATGTGGGTCAGCAGTGTTGGGGACACTAACGAAAGGGAATGTTAATCATCCTAAAGGGCAGGAGGCCTGTATTCATAATTGTCTCTGCTGGATCCGATGAAATAGAAGGGAACAGTCGACAATTTATCTATCAACCGAGCCAGCAATTTACATTCAGTCCCTGGTTATGCAAAGTTGCAATCTTGTGCTCTGTAAGAGAGCGCTATTCTGATGGCTGGACAGGAACTGGAGCCGCTCTCTGACTGGGATTAATTGGGCACCTGCAGGATAGCTTGCTGCATCTCTCCTTTTGTGTTTCCTGCCTTCTGTCCCCCTTCCCTTCGTCTCTTCGCGGCTTTCACAAGAAACCCTTTCTTGTTTCTGTTCTGAAAATCTCCCAAGTGACCTACTGAATGAATTGTTCTCCACGCAATTTCCATTTATAAAGCATCCGAGTGACTCCCGTAGAATTCCAGCTCTGTTCAGACACCAGAGTTGGTTTTGATGCCACGTTTCTCCGTGCGGGTCGATCGGTGTATGTTAGCGGAGGGGACTTTGTGCGTGCCCTGTGAAGCATGGACCGTATGTTCCCGTGCTCCTTGGATGTCTTCAGGAGCTGTGGGGGATGAGGAGGGAGGAGAGGGGCGGCTGGGGCTGCCATTGCTGTAAAGGTTAAGCCTTCCCTTATTCCGTGAGTTCAAACCGTTGCACCTATTGAGTGTTTTGTTGGGACACGAGTGTTAATTTTCGCCTACGTTTTTCTCTTGAGGCAGAGATAAGAATTCACAGTCCTGGGAGAACGCTGCTACCTCCCAAGTCCAGTGATCTTCCCGCTGTGCTGTCTTCACTTCTTCCAGGCTGGCTGTCCACTTATTTCTGAGTTCTGGAGCATTTTAAGTAATAGCTCGGTGGTGGGCAAAGCTGGGAACACGTTAAGGGGCTACCTGGCACCGTTTTATTGGGTAGTGACCCAAACCCACGGTGCTTTAATCCTTGGCGGAACGTAGCCCTGCTTCAAGCGCAATGGGAGAAAGGCTAGAATTAAGCTGATTTTCCCCCCCCCCCCCAAGTTTTTAAGGAGCTGAGCCCCTTCTGGAGAATGGGAAGCATCTCTACTTGTCCTTGGAGAGGTCGTTCCTGTCCATGAGAGAACCAGCTTACTTTCTATGGCTCGTCTTTGGGGGAGTTGGAGTCATCAGCAGAACAAAGTTTCCACTGAAATCCTTGGAGGTGGGCACTGTGGCACTGAAAACCAGGATAAAAATCCAGCTGGTAGACTTTATTGATAATTAGGCTTTGCTGCTCTGGAAGGAACCGGGCTCAAACTGGCACGCTCTGGTTGCTGAATGCGGGGGCCTCGAGAAGCCGTGATGACTTGCCTGGACTTCTCCCTCCTCAAATGCGAAGCGTGCTCAGCCTAGCGGGTGGAAAAGTCTTGGCGGCCGCTCTGTCCTGCTCTTGCCTACCTCCGACGTGCAGCAGCGAGGCACGTGGCTGTGGGATGGCCACCGGTCGCTCCCTCCAGTCAGCGCGCCGACTGCGCTCATCTCCGAGTGGGCTGCGTGCTGGTATGCCGTGATTCATCGTCGTCGTGTCAAATGGAAGTTGTTCAATACTGGTGCTGCTCGTTTCATAATGAGCCATGTGAGGGCCTCGCACGGTCACCTTTTTAAATCGTTTTCCTTTTCTTTTTCAGTGTTCGTTGGTGCTTCGCCTGTCCCGCTTCTTATTTCTCTTGGCCATAAGGAAGGCTGATGGTTGTGGATCGCTCATTCCTCAGGCATCTATGCTCCTGCTGCTCACGTGGCCTCTGTTCTCATCATTTGTGTGCTGCAGAAGAGTTGTGTTTCAGCTCTCATTTGGTGCGCAGGTTTAGTAAAAGCCTAAAAGCTAGAAATGGACTGGGGCTAAGCATAGTTGCCGCAGTGGGGTTAAGAAGGAATACTCCTTAAACCTCACAGAGGCTAATGGTGCAAATGTGTAGAAACGGGGCCAGGAGAGCCGGCGATGGTGGCAATGGTCCAGCAGGGACAGGGTGAACCAACGGGCCCACGGCATCCATCCTGCCTTGAGCTTGTTCGGGCAGGGGGAGCAGACTCAAAGAACCAAGACATTTGGGACCTACGTCCCCGCTGTAGTGCTGGTAGCTTAATTGGGGGGTGAGGCGGGTACGTCTTCTCTGCCTCTTCAACCTGGCTGCCTCCCACCTCCTGTCCAGTGCCTCCTCCTCCCAAACGCTGGCTGTGCCGGAGCTTTGGGGCTGCCACAGCAGGAGACAAGGCGAAGCTGCGGGAGCGAAACAAAGGCCGGTCAACAGGGTGGTGGTGTCTTCGGGCAGGTATGGAAATTGCCCCGGTGAGGACACGTCGTTGCTGCCAACAGGAGCGGGAACGGGAAGGCTCTGACACAAAAAGGAATTGGTGTCTCTTTTCTTGGTAGGTGCCTCACAAAGGTTTTGTGGAGGCCTAATTAGGGTTTCTAGAGCCTGTATTCTCCTTTGTGTTTCCAGGAGGAATCGCGTTTGAAGGAAATAAGGAAATAGCAGTATGTTGCTGGGAGACTGGGCTCCTCGGGTATTAGATAATTTCACAGGGAAGCAGCAGCTAAACTCCTTTTTCCCCATGTACCCTCACTGGGTCGTATCAGCCTTGTGCAATAGCTCTAGAAATCTGCTAGCCCAAGCAGCTCGCCCCTTCTTCCTCTCGTCAAGACGATTGCGTAAGGGCTGTATGTTTTCCCCCGTGAAAGTAAAGCTTTAGGAATTTGCTCCGGTGTTGCCAGCAGAGTAGAAGTTACGGTCTGTAGTGGAAGTTCTGCCTGGCTGAAGAGATTCTCGTGCGAATTCTGACTTCCCCTTGTGAGGGTGATGGGTGCTGTCAGTCCCGCTGTCGCCTGTCAGTCCCGCTGTGAGTGAGACGCTGCCTTCAGCCGAGCGTACCAGAGCAAGGGGTAAACCGACTCAAGTGTCTCCCCTTGGAGCTTGCAGGGGTTTAAGTAGAGCAATTTGGAAGTTCTCTAGTTAAGTCATTGTGCTCATTGATTACAGACAGGGCCTTTCTGCTGATCCCAATCTGGGGGTTTAATATACTGCATTAACACTTAAATGAAGAAACCACTGAAGGCTGATTCATTATTAGTCATTACGTGTCTTTTTCTAGTAACTCAGACCCCAAGTCTCTGTAGCTGAGGCTAAACCTCACCCCCTCTGTTAAGCGGCCATCAAAGGGGTTCCATAAAAAGGGAATTATGTGGCTTCAGCCAAGTTTCAAAGTAGTCGAATCATACTAAACCCACACAAACAAACTCCCACACCCAGTGGAACTGACACGTTGTGCTCAAAAATAGCACAGCGTTTGCCTGCGTCTGCGGGGGGAGCCGAGCTCCGCTCCGCTCCTCAGCAGCGATCAGAGGATGGGCAGGAGATCCTGGGGCAGCCCGAGCATCTGCCACCGAGGTGGATCTCGCCAGGAGCCCGTAGGCTTTCCCATGACCTTCGGTGGCATACCTTGCCGGACATTATCTTGGAGCGTTTAACTCTTGCAGAGCACGTGTCCTGATTACGCTGAAACGTTGCTGTTGCTTCTGGTTATCCCGGCGGCCTCTGCATCCAGTGTCGGGGACAATTACCAGCCTGGGCAGCTGCAATTTGGGTATGGGGTTCCTGTAACATTGAAGAACTGCAGAAAAGGCCTGGTCCTTGCGTAGTACCGGTGCGTTCCGAGTGACTCCAGCGTCCCTCCGTGGGAGGTGCAGAACTTTACTGTGGGGGAGCGGGCGTAAGTCTGCGTTCTGTGGCCATGGCAGCTTTGATTATTGCTATAACTCGGTTATCATATGCAGGTGGCGGGAGTGCAGTCTTCCCGAAAGCGTTTTGGTCTTTAAAGGTTTGAAATGAAGTTGAAGGTACAAAAACAAGGGTCGGTTCCCTGCCCCTTGGCTGGAGGGCGCAAAGGCATTCCTGCTCTGCATCGTGCAGAGCGGCTGGCGTGTGGGCAGGGTTGTGAAGGCTGTTGGAGGCAAACGCTTTGCTGGGAAGACCTCCCTGCAGCAGTCCTGAGAACGTGTACGAAGGAGCTGGCGGGCCCACGCCACGGGAGAATAAAGCAGGGACGTGGATGCACGTACAAAACGCTCCTCTGGCGCAGAGGAAGGAGCAGCAAGGTGGGATGTGTTTCGCCTGGCTTTGGATGCGAATGCCTGGGGCCGGCTGGTGGGAGAAGGCTTGCCTGGAGGGGGATTCAGCACACCCCAAAACAGGGCAGCTGAGCGAAATTGCCCGTTTCTTTCCCGTGCCTGGAGTGGGAGCCTGGGGTGCCCAACTTGCCAAAGCAAGGCAGCTGAGTCCTGCCTTGGCCATCTCAGTAGGGGCTGCTCACAGGAGGTGTGCGTTGAGGTACCGTCTTGATTTGCAGATGGATGAAGTGACTGGCCTAAATTTTGGTATTGTGTAACGCCGAAGGTGACTGTGTTATCGACAGCCCAGTGTCATGTTTTCATTGTCGTTCGGTATCTCCTCGGCGGTTGCTATTTCATGTACGGTTTGGCAATTGGAAGCTCTGCCTTCAACTTCTTAAAGTATCTGATGCAGTTATAGTACATTAATTATCGAGTTTTGAAGACTGTTTAGAAGAAAAGGAGTCTCTGTAGGGTATCAGCAGGCGACTGCGGCCCCGGAGCTGGAGGCTAGAGTGGTTTGACAGGGAGCCAGGCGCAGGACGACTGTCAGAGCTCCATTAGGAGAACGCACGCCTTGGTGCTACTGGGAATACAAGAGAATGTGGGGCTGCGGCAGCAGATTAAAGTATTTCAATTAAAGTCTGGATTTGGAGGCTGCGTATGTCTGCTGCCTTTCAGCAAGCAGATGGGTGTTTCATGTCTCCCTCCGCTAACTTTTAAAATACGGTTAGTCCTGCTGGAAGTAGTTTTGAATGGGGCTGACCCAGCGAAGTGTTTTCAGGCTGAGGAAGTGCACGTGCATTTCTGCAACAGAAGGGAAGACACATTTTTTTAAGGTTTTTCCTTACCTAAGCAAGTCTCTCTCAGCTTGCGCTCACTCTTTGGCTGACTCGGACTTTCAGCTGTATCGCTTCCTGGACGGCCTCTTCCCGCCCGTAGAATGTTATGTGCAGAGATGCCCGTGTAACGCGTGAGGAGGCGTAACGGCGACGGGCCTGCAGAAGAACCACGGGCATCGCGCTGTGGACACAGGGGTTTCTTTTTTTAAGGCTCAGGGATCTACTGTCCGAAGCCTTCCTGGTTTTTTTGCCTGCCTCCAGGCTCGTCAGGGAGTTCCAGGTGTGTTTCTGGTCCCTCTTGGACCGGGACCGTGTCTTTCAGGCCCTAAGGCTTCTTGCTGATGGGCAAAGGCAGCTGACTTGAAGCTGATGAGGCTTCACCTGAGAACTAATTGTAGCATTTCACAACAGCTAAGTCTGTTTAATGGAAGGAATGAGTTGACAAGCTGTATGTAATTATCTGTGAAGTCTGATCAGATAAAGTGCTGAATTGCAGCAGAGATCCTAACTGGAAGCCGGTTCCTGTCTGTGGGATGGAAGGACAGAGCCTGCTCGGGTACCCTGCCGCTCCTAAAGGCTCGCAGGGGTCCGGGGCGGTGCTGCTGCATGGGCTGGTTGCCCTTGCTAGGGCAGCGTGCGTGCGTCCGAGGGCAGGTAGGCATGGCTGTTCAGATCTTCTGGGATATGGGCTGCATTATAATGGAAGCGAAGAAACTAGGTGAAAAAATGCCTCTCGTCATCCGTATGTCTAAATTCTTACAAAGATGTTCATCCGTGCTTTCCTTTCGTTAGCAACACCTCTTTTCATTGCCTGTTTGTTCGCTTCTCCTCTTTGCCATCTCTTCAGGAAAGGTTTTATGCCTTTATCCCTTTGCCTTGAGGCCCGGGATTGCTGCTGCCTTGTAGGCAAAACAGCCCAGGCAGTTGCCAGCTAAACCACTGAGCGACGTTACCAGCCGGTCTGTTGGCTGTCGAAATCCTGAAATGTCTGCTCTCTGGGTTTCTGCACTCCCACGATAGACAGAGGCACTGATCTCTAACCTTGCCCGTAGTTACCGTGGCACTGAAGTAATTAGTGCTATCGAAAAACCTTTGCCGTTTGGCCAGTTACCGTAACAGCATGGCCGTATTTCCGTCCTTCCTAAATTTTAGTTTAAGCTGAGTAGCACTGGCAGCAACTGAAGATGAAAAGTATTGGTCTTTCTACTTAGTCTTTCCTCTCTAGATGTGCTTGTAGGAAATCCTTGGGCTGTAATCTTGCAAGTGGCTCTGTCAAGGTTATCGGCTAGACTGGAGTGCCGCTGACGGATAGGGCTGCTGGCAGCACGCGCGGCATCTCCCGGCCGAGGCCGCTCCCGACTTGTGCCGACGCAAACGCCGTGCAGCTCGCTGGAGCCCCTCGGGCTGCTGCCAGGAATGTTTCTGGCCTTTCCCCTGCCTAGGAACAGGGGAAGGATAACGTGCCACTTGATTTATGGTAGGTTTTCTCATCACCGGGTGGCCAGAAGACAATAGTGTTCTTTTGCGGGAAGCCTCTGTTGTACCTGGTATCATCTGCATCCCCGAGGCTGGTAGCAGCTGTAGCTGGCTTTGGCAGTTTTTGGGGTCATAGGGCTTCCCCCTGCTCCCCCCAGTAAGACTGACTGTTCTGTAGCTTAGCTCTACTACTGGTTTTGTTCTGCACACGTAAATGTGCCGTGAAACAAGCAGAGTGGTTACCCAGTAGCCATTAAGAAACATGCTCTGAGCTGTACAAAGCCCATCTATGGCTGTGCATCTTGAGCGTTTTGACACAGTGAGGCGGTTGTCAGTTGTACAGCGACTGTTTGTTTTCAAGCACAATCTCATTGGAAACCAATAAAAATCATTCTGATTCATTCTGTGTGCAAGGATTTTAATATTTGGCTCCTGCGGTGGTTGTTTTTTACCTGAGGTGCCTTGGGAAGCTCAAGAGAGAGAAAAAAAAAAAAAAAAAGGCAGCAAAGACTTTTCCTTTCTGCTGGTTAGTTCAGCTCTTTTGTATTATTAGAAACAAAATACAAAGCTGGTGGGGGAGAAGGGAATCACGGTAGGTACCTCCCGGGTTGGCTGGTGCGTGGGTGCTGTGTGCCCACTGCCCTGGCAGAGCTGCAGGGGATGTGCGTTTCCCACAGCAGCTGAGCTGCACGGGGAAACCTGTGCTTAGTCAGAACAAAATAGTAATATTTTTTTCATCCAAGTTGAGCCTCCCGTTACCCAGTAAAAAGACAAGCAAAGACTGACTATAGGTATTTTCCGACTCAGTAGGCGCTTCTGCAGTTTCTGAGTCATTTGCTAGACATGTGGGCCTTAATCTCCGCTTTCCGTTGTTTGTGTGCGCGCTGCTGGTCCCAGTTTGGTACCGCAGACAAAACTGGATCGTTGCTTTTGCTTACCGATGAGACAGTCGGGTACGAAGTTAGCTCCTTCGCGTGAGCTCCAAGGAACATAGGGGAACTGCAGCATGGGATTTGCGGCTGTACCACCTTTTTTTATGGCAAGGGTGGGATGCAGCCTCTAATTATGAGGGTCATGAAATCGTCTAGTTCCTTTTGATACGTTTTCATGAACCTGGAAAGCCCATCTGTTGTGCCGTACTGGTGAGTTCCCTGGAGAAACACACCTTTAGTCCATCTTTCTTGCTGGCAGCGGTCGCTCTTGCGCGCTCTGCTCCGAATCCGACGCCAGCAAGGCAAGCAGTTCTGAAAAAATGTTTCAGAAGATGTGCTGGTAAAGCCCGTGGAACATCAGCCGGTTCATACCAAGTATTGTCTGTGGGAAAACTTACAGCTGAGAATCTCAGAGCTGCTTGAGAGCGTAGGGAAACCAATTGTCCCTCGTGTGCAAACACTGTTTGCTTTTTCTCAGGACAGGAGGTTCGTGGGTGACCCTTGCAAGAGACTGGAGGAGCGTGAGGAATTTACTGACCGTGCTTCCGTGTCTCCAGGAGGACAGGGAAGCAGCTGTTGGTGCTTCTTTCTAATACACGCTGTGGGAAATGGCAGGCCTAAAATTCTGGTTTGGTTTGAGGACGTCAGCGTGCTCTGCTCTGTGAGCAGAACTGCGTATTCTGTCTTGCAGATCAAGGTTTACAAAAACCCTGCGTTGTTTCAGCGCTCGGAGCTCTTGCATCTCGCCCGTCAGTGCGGGAGTGGAAGCTGATGTGAGAGCACGTGTGACAGCAGGGCCTCGGTGCTCCAAGTTTGGCTGTCGGGTTGTCCAAAGGCTGGGATTGTCAGCTGTCGCAATCAAAATCAGGACAGGCATGCCTATTATTCTTGTAGAGCAGCAGTTTTGGATGGTGATTAAATGCCTTGAGCTTCTGTAGGGCTTAACTTAAAGGCGGATGGGGTTAGGATGCAAGATAAACTCTTCAAAAGTGTATCAAATCTTGCAGGTCCTGAGAAAACACGAAGGGGGTGCCTAAGCCATCCTGATCCAGATGAGGCGAGAGAGATTGGATGTAGCAGAGGTGTAACTAAAGTTGCCTTGAAGGATGCTGTTGGCAGAGTGACCGGGCAAGGCCGGCACGTGGCCGAATCCGTTCTTCATTTGTGTGGGTGGTGGCGGGGTTCCTTGTCGCTGTGCTGATAAGCAGCGAGTTGCAAAGCATCGGTGGCTTGTAGCGCAGCAGGAAATTAGTGGGAAAACGAAATGTGTCAGAGCTTTCACCATGGCAACAAAGCCCAGCTCACGGCGCGGCGAGACAAAAGCGGGTCAGGTCTGCGCGGAGCAAGGTGGGAGCCCGCTCGAGGCTGCGTGCCTGCGCGCCTCCAAAACCTGCCCTTAATTCCTGGGCGAGAAAAGCTGCCTTCGGTGTAAATCACAGAGTCATTAAGGTTGGAAAAGACCTGTGAGATCATCGAGTCCAACCGTCAGCCCAGCAAAGGGCTGGTAAGGTGACAAGGAACTCGGGGATTTGGCGTCAGGGATTGGAAGCGAGTTCTGCTGATCTCATTCTTGCTTCGGCGAAGCATCTGACTTGCTTTTCAAAGGCTACAGCGGATGGGAATGTTTTATAAACTCCAAACAGTCATTCAGCTTGTTTACCTTTCCTTGATAACTGTTTGTAAATAAGAGAGCAGTTGTAAGACTACTTTGTACGACAGCGCCCAAGTTAGTTGCTTAATTCTTAGGCTCTTTCTCTTGGATTTGTAAACAGTCCGCGGGCTGCCCTAGCGCCAAATCACGGTCTGGTGGCCTGCCACCCGCTTGTTAGCAATCTTCTCATTTGGTGCATTCCAGCATTTTGAACTCTTCAGTGAGGTCGGCAAGGAAGGGGTTGAGCGGCACTGACATCATCGCTGACATTAGAAGAGCTGCCTCTGCTTCTGTCTCCCTGACAGCATCTCTGACACCGCTTCTCCCCGCGTGGTTTCGCCATCCCTAGCCAGGCCCCAGCTCGCCGTGGAATAAACGGCAGCGAGCTCCGAACGATGCCACCGCGGTGCTGCTGCTCAGAAGTTGTTTTCTTCGTAATTGAGCGGGATATTAAAAGGTTTATGGTTTACAGTTACAGGCCTTGCTCTGGCCGGAGGAGCGTCGAAATTGATACGGCAATTACCGCTGGGCACATCACGGGTTGTGACTCTCACATGCTTCGCGAGACAAAAGTGGAAGTCGCTGGAGGAGCGCCACCGGCCAGGCGGGCGCAGGCTCGCGTCCGAGCCGGGCGCTGCTGTGGCTCCGGAGGAGCAGGGGACCGGGGGCCGGGCAGGCAGCCCTGCGCCCGCCTGCCGCCAGCCCTTCCGAGGGCGAACAAAGAAATTGCAGTCAGGCTGTCGGTTCTGTGGAGCACAAATATTAAAAGGAAAAAAAAAAGCAACTTTAGAAGTGCGATGAGAGCAAGAATATTTTATGAAATTTGCTTATTCCTGTCGTCTTTGCTTTGAATTTGTCCTCAAGGCAAGAACTGCGGCTGAAATAGGGTTTTTCTCTTTCTAGCGCTGCATTTTACCCGTCTGCTTTACATTTTCTACTTTTTCGTCTCATAACATTAGACTTGACTTAACTGTTTCATTGTAGATACCAGTCTTTCCCCAAGCATGGTTTACAGACACATTTGATAAGCACCCGTGCGTGTACTCGGCCGAAAGCTGCTCTTGCCGGCCTGGCTCGGAGCCGCGGGAGGAGCGCTGCCTGGTGCCGAGCCCCGAGCAGCCCGGCTGTACTGGCGCGTCCTGTTGCGACGTGCAACAGTGACCAGGTCTGGGCGTCTCGGCCCTCGGCAGGGAAACGCCGCTTCCTGGCGGATTTGCATCCCAAGCCCTAAGTCAGCAGTTTGGGGTTTTGTGGGGTAGGGTGCCCTGGCTTGTTCGAGTGAGTCATCATTCAAATAGTCACCAGAGCAAACGTGCTTGTCCAAACAAGAGGAGCTCTGCTGAGGCACCCAAGCAGGCTATTTTAAAGCGAGTTGCCTGTCTCTGAGGTAAACAGCAAAACGCTTTTTGTTTTACCACATGTAGGTCTCCAGACTGGAAAACCTTACGCATTGGTCCCTGTGATAAGACCGCCTCTCTTGCTGCCTGAAACAAAGCTTGCTTCCTGTCCTCCACATTCAGATCCTATCGAGTTGGAGGGAAAAGGGATTTGGGCTGCGGGGATGTCTTTTCCTTGCTGGGTCCCAGAACAAAGGCTGCTCTGAAAAAACCCTCCCGTGGTGCCTCCTCCTCCTTCTTACAGGTGGAAGCCTCAGCTGCGTGTCTGAGTTGTTAGAGTGGTGAAATTCAGGGCATGGGATGCTCCACCTGTTAGACTGGGAAAATCAACTCTCACTTAAGATTGCTTTTTGGGTTTTGCTAGGCTTTTTTTTTTTCTTCTGTTAAATGTGTTTCAAGATCTTGATCGGCGATTCCAGTCTTCTGTTTGTTTCGATCCTTTGGCTTCAGTTGGCTTTGCACCGAAAAGGGTGCAAGTGGCTCTGCAAGACCGGCACGTGTGGTTAGGAGGCTAATTTGTACTGAGCTACGTCTTCAGTTTGGAGCTGTCAGACTCCCCTGTGCTACCAATCCATGGCTCGAGCAAGAGCGGGTTCTGATGGGTGACTTCAGTGTGTTGCCCCATACGACGTCGGAGGCAGCTGTCGGCCGCGCCGACCCGCTCGCGTCGGGACCCCTGTGCAAGCCAGCGTGCAGTTGTGCTGGGTTCGGCTGGGACAGAGTTAATTTTCTTCTTAGTAGCTGGTATAGCGCTGTGTTTTGGATTGAGCGTGAGAAGAATGTTGATGGTTTAGTTGTTGCCATGTAGTCCAGGGTTAAACCACGACAGCAGTACACCTGGCTGAGGTTGTGCCGAGCAAGGGCACCTCCTCAGGCGCCTGGCTGGGGCTCCGGTCTGCGAGCAGTCTTTCTGTCGCATGGAAAACCAGTAGATACCTGTATGGGAAAAGCACTATCAGCCCAGCTGTGGTCTGCCTCCTGCCATGGTCTCACCCGCTCTCCTTTCACGGGATTCCTCCCCAGAATGCCCTCCCGGGCTGCAGAGAAACTGTCCGACTGACAACCACTGCTTTTTTTTTCGTTCTCTTGCTGTTGTTTCTGTGTCAAGTGAGTAAGCGTTAGCAAGCCGCCTGTCCTCCGGCTCCACCGCCCAGTAGAAAGCATTGCGGTGACACTGTTTTGGCTCTGGCTAATGTTTTCCTTTGTAATGGGCTCCTCTGCCCTTGGGCTTTGTGCATTTGTGTCTCTGGCTATCGGAGCGTTCACCTCGGCAGTCGGAGGGCAGGTGCAGCCCGGGCACAGGGTCTGCTGTTGGGTCTGCTCCGAAAACTCAAGGTCAAGTGGGCTGCAGCTGCGTCCCTGCTTGCTGACCGCTGGCACGGGGACGTGTGGGTGCCGGTGCTGCCTGGGGGTCCCTGGGCTGCAGGGGCGAGGTGGCTACCTGGCTGGTGGAAGATTGCGGAGCTGGTGAGAGGCCAGGGCGAGCATTCTGTCCTGCTCTTACACCAAGGTGTGAATAAACTCTTGCTGGCCAGGTCCTGCTGCTCTGGCCTTGGCTATAGAGCCCGGGTGTTGGTGACCGTCGGGTCCAGATGCTCACGGGCTGTGAATTCCCCTTTGAATTTGTGGTGTGACCTCTCCGGTTTCAACTTGGAGCTTATGTTATGGGAATCCTTGCGTGGAGTTAATTTTCCTTATTGTTGGCAGATCATGAGCCAAATGTGTACACAGTTTAGTGCAAGAGCTTCCTATTGACAATGATTTCAGAGTAGCCGTTGTTTATAAAGCGAGGGATTTCCAGCTTTGTTTTTCTTCTCTCTCCAGTGCAGAGTAAACTCTTGGAACTGAATTTCTCATTTTCCACCTGCTCGATGACAGTTGTTGGATTCTGCTGCTGTTGGTTCAAACCCACGGGCCAAAGGAAAGACTGAGCTCTGGGTGTTTTAAACGTTTCTAAACCTATACGCGGTGTAAGTCCTCTGAGGGTGGGTGGGATATGGGCACCAAAAGGCGAGTGAATGGGGAACGCTGAGATCTTGGGCAGCTTGGCTTTGTGCGTGACACTGGCAATAGTGGGAAGGTCTTGACACAGACAGGCTCTTGCTTGTATTGTAGCTGGAAGAGAAGTTTAGGTGATGTGGAAACAAGAGGAAGAAAGAATCGAAAGTGAGCGTATCCTTGCTGTTTGGTCTGTGCGTGTTGTAATGCAGACTGTACGGCATGAACAACGCCGTCCTGCTGTCCTGTGTGCTCGGTCTTGTGTCCTGGCTTCTTAATTCAGGTGCTGCAAGAGTGCTGCAAAAACCTTTTTGGGGAATGAAGGTCGTTGGGATCCATTTAGCTCCCATCAAGCTGATGTGTACAAAGCACCTTTTCATAACATTGCCAAGCCAGTTCTGTCTGGGTGAATGACGGCGAGGGCCTCTCTTCGCACGGTTGGGCTTCGTTCCAAAGTATTCCAGTCTCACGCACGCGTATGAGTGTTTTAAAAAGAATAAATCCCTCCACCTCTTCTGGCGATATTACTGTCGTTACCCTGCTAGCAGTTTTTAGAAGTTAGAGTTTAAGTAGTTCCCTAATTCGGTCCTCTCCTACGACGTGTCTAAAAACTCCCCCAGAATTAATGCCAAACGCAGTGGTTGGAAGACGGGTTGACCAACGCCTTCGGCACCCAGCTCAAGACCAGCAGGAGTTAGGTACAAGACACTTGCTTGCTGTTCAAGCTGATAGTGCCAGGGAAATATTTAGCACATAGGTGACACTTCTGATCTTTAAAGCACTTCATAAACATTGGCTAATCCCGCAGTGCAGTTCTTGGTTGGCAACCTATCTGTCTTCCCTGGAGAGAACAAACGGCTGAAGGACTACATGAAGCTGCAGCACAAGGCTGTGATCGAGCTTGAATTTCAATTTGATTTTTTTAAGTATAATTCAAGCTGCTAGATCTGCTGCTTCCGTAACCTGAAGCACGTGAACTGGGTGCGCTTCACCCATGCCTGGGGTGCAGATGCGGTGGTATGTGTGCACCAGCCGCGCAGAAGAGTCCGAGCAGTTGCGGTGCGAGTCCTGAAAAGTAAGGTAACGATGGCAAGCAAAACCCCCTGTCTTCCCAGGGGTGTAGAAGGCTCCCCCGCCTGCGTGCCTGGGCCACTTTTGTTTCCTTTTACCATTTTCTTAGTGGACCGCAGAGAGTTGAGTGGGATCGTCCCCTGTATTCTCTGGCTTGGCTGAGCTTGCAGGAGGGGATGTGCTTCGGTCCCTTCATGGGCTGCAGGCCCTGTCAGCACAGGCTGCTGATCCACGCAGCGCAAACAAGATGGGAGGAAGAGTTTGTTAATATTGACCACGGCAGTAAAGGTGTGGGAATAGCTGAAGTGACCTAGGAAGGGCCAGATCAGCCTAACTTTTCCAGTTTTCTTTTCTGGAGTTTCTGAGGTGTGTGAGGATGAAGAAAAGTGAACTGCTGGAGACAGCTCAGCCCCAGGAAGCATGATTGGAGAGACAGTAGCTATACATGTGAGTCCTCGGCTGTGCGGTCACTGCTGGCTGACGGAGTGGAAGAAATTTGGAGCGGTGCAGAACGTCGTAGGGTCTCATGATGTTACCGTGAGTACGAAAGACCAACAAGATAACTTCAGACGTCAGCAGTTTGTTTTCTAGGAGGTGGTGAGCTGCCAGCTTTTGAGTAACTCCTTAGAAGAAGGTGCCTAATGTAGGAGTGAACTTGTTTGTTGGCATGGAGACAAGTCAGCCTTTGATTCCCTGACTCCGTGATTGATGCTTTCTGGGGCCCCTGGAGTCAGACTGCCCACGTGTCCCTCCATTCTCAGCCTTGGAAGGTTTCTGGTGGTCTGGGGCTGCATGTGTGACCACAGGACACGTGGAGAGTCTCAGCCTGAGATTTCATTTTAGTAAGAGTTGTAGCCAAAGTTCCTGTAAGCTCTTGCTCGCTCTCCAGCTGTGAGACACGTGCTTATAGGTTCACGTAGGTTGGAATTTAATCTTTCGGCAAGCTGCTTTGTGCACCTGTGATGCACTTTAGATCCACACTCGATAAAGAGCAAATTAGAAGTCAGAAGTCTAATTAGAAGTCACCGGAGGAATATTCTGAAACCACTAACGTAGTTTTGGAAAACTTGTCCTTCGCTTCACATGCTGGTGGGACATATTTTCTTCAGTGCATCATCACTGTATGCGACACAAAGGATGGGTCAAGTGGCTGAGATCATGGGAAACTTTTTACTCAGGTAGCAGCCACGAGCCGGGCTCGGCCACGGCAGTATGTTCTGCTGTAGCTCTTGGAACAGTCGTAGAGAACTGCGGGTACTCAGGCCTCTGTGGTCGTTTCTGGTTGTATCTTTTCAAATTGCCAACCAGCAAGGCCCAATCATTGCATAGAAGTGTTGCATTACTACTTCTTCAAGATGAACTTCATTCAGAAAATACCTGTAGGCTGACTTATCCTTACAGCCCTGCTTCCTTGTCATCGTCATTCGCTCGTTCAGGTCCTTGTGCGGTGTCAAGCTTGCTTCCGTTTCAAAGACTTGAACGATGAGAGTTATGTTTTGCAGAGATTTGGTGTCAAGAATGTGTGTTATAAGTGGGAACAATTCTGAGTGTGTAGCTTCTAAGTCTGCTTGGAGTGAGACGAGTTCAGCGTAACAGTTTGACTTCTGCTGAGGTTTACGAGTTGTTTTGCTATGGATAGGATGCGTAGGTAAGGAGAGCTCCAGGGCAGCATTGTCAAAGGTGGTTGGTGTTCAGGTCTAGGAACTGATGTTAATTTCTGTTTTGTAAACGCAATTTCATAAGCTTTTAGTTGAAACTGATGAATTCCACTAACCTTGCTCATACCTGTCCGCGTGCTCCGCGTGACTGTGCTGCTTTGATGAGGGTCTTAATGGGTGACTTGCTGGTGATCCCTGTACGGCAGCGGTGCTACATCCGAGAGTGGGCTGTGCAGTGGCCACGAGGGAGATCACTCAACAGGATGGCTGGGAAGATGCTTATTGCAGTGAGAAATATTTTATAAAGGCAGTGGCCCGTAGCGGTGGGCGTCCAAGCTGGCGAGCCTTGTGCTTGATTGTTCCAGAGAGCCTCAGGTTTTCTCAAGGAGCTACTGTTGGTGGGAAAGGATGTGTTTGTGTAGCTATTTTGTCTGAGAGCCTAGCTGTCCTGGCTGGCCAGGCAAAAAGATCCAGTTGGTGAGGTGGCTCTGTTTTTACTTCATGCGTTGGACGGCAGTGTTGTCCCGATGGTGGGAGCAGGGGGACGGAAGGGACCTCTCTGTGCACCTGCTGGTTTTCTTCTGATCCCACCTGAATATGAGGGCATGTTGAGTTGTTCTTGATCTGCCATTTCTCTTTCTGGCTAGGTGATGACTTACTTTCGGTTAGGCTTTGTTGGTCTCTAATGTATTAAATTTTCCATAGGTAATGGAGCCACAGGCTTGAAAACCTTGAGGGAGAAAGCTGCTTATTGTTTAATAAGCTCCTAAATCCCCGAGTCCTTTGTTGTGTCCATCTTGCCCATTTTGTGTTACCTTAATTTTTGCCCTTTCAAGCTAGACTGAGGGAAATGTGCTGAAGAAATAGCTCATCCTGATAGAATGAGTAAATCTGGTGGCCAGCTTGACAGATCGTTTCTTTAAAGTAGTAGCCATGGGGAAATGTGCTTGGTGGCAGCTTTGAGTGCTGACAGCATGCTGCACAGTTAACTCTGAGATTAGTGGCTTCCTCCAAAGTGAATGGAGACCTGAGTGGTTCCAAATTTTGTCAGCCACTGAAATGGTCTCCTGTAGCTCTTAAAGCTGCCATGTCATTACCTCAGTTTTGGGTGATCGTCAGTGAGATGCTCTGAAGGCCCAGGTTACTGCCTGCGTTGAAGCGATGGGTTCACTGTGCTTGGGTGGAAAGAGTAACTGGTGAAACCTTCTGCCCCGCTTTTGGCGTGGGGGAGACAGCCAAGCAGCTGCATAGGACCTCCAAGTACAGGAGCATTGTTCACTGCAAGGGTGGAAAAAGTGAAGGATTTCTTTGACTTCCAGAGTTGGAGAGAGCAAAGTCAGTATTTCAGAAGTTATTTGAAACTCTGCAGATTAGTCACTTGCCTTAAAAATAGAGAAATAGCTGACTTTGTGCCAACTGATTGAGCTGCAGGACGTGTGGGGGAAGCAGGCATTCAACAGCAGAGACTCGAGCAAGACCTGTGTGCCTGTTGGACACAGATCTCTGGTTCACGTTGAGAAGCTTGCGCTGGAGCAGAGGTTTAGCTGGCGGTGCTAGGCAGATGGACTTTCATCTTCCTCCAAATATTTTGGCTTAAATCTTAAAACTTCCTACGTGAGACAGTGCTTCTCAACGTACCTGTTTTTTCTCTTGTTTGTTTATTTAAAGCTGGCTTTTAAGGGTTTCCTCTCCTTTCTCAAGTCTCCTTACACAAAATGCTGTTGTATTTGCTATGGGGAGGAAAACCGAATTACTTCTGCCCTTAACCAGCTTGGCCCTTTCCTTCAGCATCCTGCTCCCATGGGAAGAGCAAATCTGTACGCCAGGCAGACGAGCGTGCTTTTGGAGTATCTTCCAACTCAGAGCTTGCGTGCGGTTCAGTAGCTGCACCCGAGGTCATCTGTCGCAGGTGAACAGTACGCCGTAGGTGAGTGAGTGAAAGAGAGATGGGAAATGGCATTTACTGCGATACCAGAGATGAGCCATCTCCTTGAGCCTTGGGGCAATCACGACTCCGGCTTCTGAGAGTGCCCTAATCACTAAGCTACAGGCTAATAAGGGAGGGGATGCTCTGCCTCTCATGTTGAAACTGGGGTACTGTGTAGGAAGGAACGTAAGATTCGTATCATCAAAGACCGAAAGCAAGAGGGAACATGATTTTGTAGCCTGGTGATGAGGGAACTCCCCTGGGAGGGGGTAGGCATCGGTTTCCATCTGTACTCCAGGGACTGTTTATGTATTTTGTGTTGAGAATTGCTGGATAAAGCACATCTAGAGCTGCAGTCTTCCTAAGAAGCCAGCGAGTGTCTGGAGAAGACTTGGAGGGCGTGCTGGGATGGCTAACTGTATTTCACCGCCGCTGTGGCTTGCTGCACATGTCTCTTCAGGCTGTCGTTTTTAGGACAGGGACCTCGGTTATGTACAGGTGACTGCAAGCCGCCAAATTACTTTAGCTTAGTGAATTCGTACATCTCCACTGCAAGTATTAACTGACCAGAGGAGTGCTGCTGGTCTTCTGCAAGGAAAGTACGTGTTTGATTGACCTCCTTCAGGCAACCGAAGGTGTAAAGATAACGTAGTGTGTTAGACAGCTTTTACCAGAAGGTGAGGTAGTTATCAGGAGCTAGGAGGTGATAAAGGACCGGTTCTGTTTAGATCTCATGATTAAGAACCTTCCTTTCACTTCTGACTTACTACTTAAGTACCTAAATTGCTTAATGAAAGAGAGAGTGTAATATGAAAAACTAGCAAGGTAGGAAGCATGGTTTCCAGTAAAGCTTAAACCACAAGGAGTTTATCAGAATCCTGGGGCGGGGGGGGAGTTCTGCTGTGTATTCATTAGTAAAGGAACCGAAAAGGGGAGGCACAGCTCAGAAGACAGAATATCTTTCCATTTTTTCAGGCATTGGTTTGTAAAAGGTGGAAAAAGGTAAGCCAGTCGATCGCTCGGCTCGGTGTGCAGAACTAGCTGCTTGCTCGCTATTGGGAGTAGGAGCTACGAGGGCGTTGTTGCATAAAACAAGCCCAGTCCTGTAACATTTTGTTTAGATAAAAGATAGAACGAACATTCAGCAGTTACCTGCAGTTATTTCGGAGCGCTCGGTAGCTTAATGAACCTTTTCTGTTTGGCTGCCTGGTCAGCCAGTTCAGTTGGTAAGGCGTGCTAAGGCAGAGAACGATGCGTTACCCTGACGGCAGTAGGATGCATCGCAGTGAAGGGACACGTGCATGGGTTTATGGTACGTGAGCTTTGTGTCTGAAGAGCTGTTTTGGCTCGCTTCAAGGCATAGGCTCTCTGTGGAGGCGAGGGTGCAGCAGACTTTCCTGGGCAGAACCGTCAGTCCCTGGTGCTGGCTGCTCACCAGGCTGGTTGGTCCTTGCTCTTCGTAGCGAGACCTTTTCTGTCGGAGACTCTGATCTTTGGCAGGTATTCTGTACTTGGGCATGAGCTGGCACTGCCAGCTTTGGCTAGACCACCGGCAGACTGTTGGACAGGGAAGTTGTTTTGATTAGATGCATCATCTTCGTCTGTGGCGGGATGAATGTTTTACCAGCAAACACCAGTCACCCATCGAGAAGGCTGTCAGCTCATGCCAGAGAGGAAGGGTCTGAGCTTTATATAACCAGATCTGTTGGCTCAAAGACTTTTCAGAAACCAATTTTGCGACTGAGCTCGAGGCTAATTACAGCAATATGTCTGCTGGCATTCAGTAACGGATCGGAGTATCTTTGGATCTATCCATATGCTCTCTTCATTGCATTACTTTTCGACAGACCTGAATGCAATGGAGGAGGGGTTTTAGGAGGGTGTGTGGCATGGGAGAGACTCCAGCTTACCTCCTGTTGGGGTGAATTTGCTGCCTGTCTGCCAGACTCCCCACAGAACGGCAGTGCAGAGAGGCTGGGTCTATGCGAGGAGGTGGTCTGCTTGTGTGCTGTTACGTTTTTAGACCGTAAAATGCGATGGGATTGTAAAATCGAGTTGGAATGGGTAACTCAAAAACTCATCATGCAGCCCGTAGTAAAGAGTGGGCCATACGCAGGATGGCTGTGGTGCTTAATCTTTAGAAATCCATTACCTTGAGCAGCCACTGCAGAAACTCTGGTCTGCACCAGGATATCTGCATTTCTTGACTGAGCTTCAGAGGCCTAGGAAAGCATGCGTGTAATGCAGAGTTTGTGCTATTTTCAACCACGACTTGCATCGTTTTCTTCTTTTCTCCTTGGGTAAATAGCTACAGCGCTTCAGCAAAGCCCCTGTCAGTTCTTTGAGACAGGGAATGCCTTGTGCTGCTTGCCGAAGTGTGCGCGTCTACCCCCACGGTATGCGTGTCTTCGGTACAGTAAGAGTGGGATAGAGCTGAAAACCTGCCTCAAATATCATCCGCTTCGAGATCCGGTGGCTGGGAGGTGGCTGGACTGCACCAAGGCTTTTTACATTTGCAGTGGTTTCGGTCTTGCTTTATGCTTTTCATGACTCTCACCTGGTTGTTTTGTACCGCAGCTGCTAAGTTATTGATGCTGTTCCTCCTCCTTTCCCCACACCTCTGCAGTGATGTACAGCTGAAGCAGGGATGAGTAATGCTTTTTAAAGAAGTGCTACTCTAACCTTTTATGCTGGATGCGTAGATTGAACGTTTTAATCTCTAGATTTTCCATTGCATTGGGATGACTGTACATTCCTATCAAATGATTCATTTGATTAGCATAACTTCGCTGTGAACCAAAATATCTCTTCAGATCCTCAGAGCAAAAGGGATCCAAAGCACAAGCCCAGATGCATTGTCGAGCGCTCTGTTTGTGTTTTCCACAGCTGAGTGCTGTGTACAAACAGGTTGGAGTGTAAGGCTGTCCTTTTTCTCCCCCTACCAAGTGCACTTAGTTCCCTCACATTCCATTTCAGTGACGTTGGAAAGCTTTTTTTCTTTCTTTTTCCCCAGAGGGACTAAGCAAAACTGTTTACCCTCAGCTAGCCAGCTTCCCCTCGGACAGACGAAAGCAGGAGCTCTCAAGTACAGCGAGATGAGCGTGGCGGCGGGAGGAGAGGAGAGCATGACCAGCGAGACCGAGTGGGAGCTGGGATGTTTGATCCTCGTTTTATGAGGTGCTGCCATTCGCTTAGCCTCCACAGCTATGCTGTCAGCTCTCTGTTTGGGTTTCCATGGGCTAAGCACACAGGCTGGGTTTGCATTCGGCTGCGGGACTGTGCTCAGGACCCTGTGTAACTGCTTGTGCGAATTCCTGATCGGGTACCATTATCGCAGCTTGGTTTTGCCCCTTGGTAGCTGTTCTTTGGATGCTCTTGCAGCTTGCAAAACGTGCTACCCAGAAATGAGGCGTGTTCTGTGCTAGCGGGCACAGCTCGGTCTTACGGCTGCCAGCGTCAGAGCCCGTGTTGCACTGGGCCAAGTGTGAGAGATTATTGCATCCCAGAAGGTAATCCCGGGCTCTTCCTCAAGTCTTGCTAACGTGGGGTTTTTCTTGGTTGTTGTAAAAATCCACTCACCGTACACCATATCTTCTTAGGGTTGCTTGCCTGCCTTGCTTGTTAGCGGCCCCGTCTTCCTACTCATGGAGCACTACGCTAGCTCACAGTCTGGTTTGCAGTTGTTTTCACGTGCACCCGTTGTCTCTTGCCATCACGATCTGCGCACTGGTAAGCTGTGGTCCACGGACCAGTTGTTCCTGAACAGCAAGCTGGCAAACGATTTCAGCTTGGCAGTGTTTAAATATTCTGTGCCCATCGGTAGTTTTGAACTTCCCAGCCCGTTGTGTACGCAGTGACGAGCGTAAGCTCGCGTTCTGCTCCTCTGGTGGCACTGAACACCATTGCCTGCCCTGGCTCCGGTCACTGCCGCGGCTGTTGGAGTTGAACGCGCTTTGGCTACATCGCTCCTGACAACCGACCCTCAAGCTCTATCCACCTGCCTTAGGGTGCGAAACTGAACATTTAAATTTTAACTGCGCTTCATGTGATTGCAACTTTTAAGCTTGTCCAAGCTGTTCATCCTGCTGGAGCGATAGGTCTGTCTTCTGCAGCTCCCTGGGACACGCAGGCCGTTGGTGCCATATGATGGTGTGGCTAATTACTTTATAGTCACATTGAGTAGTTTGACCTCTGAGCCTAACGGTTGTGTCTGGGTATGGGAAGAGGAACTTGGCGCGTAACTAGTGGAAGCTGTTAAGAAGCATGCTTTTGTAGAACCTTGCTGATGGGAGCGACTCAGTCCCTAGCAGGCTTGTGGCTTCTTTAGAAGGTGCATGTACTGGCCCTAGCCCATCAGAGTTACCTCGGATGTCTCTGTTACTTGTTCTCTTAAGACTCTACCGCATTCCATAACCAGGGAAAAGTTCTTGTTTTCCCTGAGGCAGCTGTTGCATTTAAGGCATTTTTGGTACGTGCTAGAATAGAAGCTCATTTTCATTTTGCACCTGAATCATAGCAAGTCAAGCTAACGCGACTGAAGCTCACTTCTGGAGAGACAGACAGAAAGTTCTCCTGCACGGTGCAAATCTCTGGCTGTGCCAGCTCTGCTCCGCTCTTTCCTCTCTTCGCTACCCCAGCTCCAGCAAAACCGTGGCCAGCAAACAGGGAAAGCCCCTTTGATCAGGGCGCAGTTCTGTGAGGCTTGGCTTTCTCCTCGCCGGCTGCAGGGGGGAAGCCTGAGGCTTTCTGCCCGCTCGCAGGGAACGCTGCAAGGTGCCTTTCGTGCAGGACAGCAGCGTAGGTGTGTTTGCCGACTGATTTGAAAGTGGGTAGCCTATGCTAAAGGCTCTGGTTTACGTGCCCTGAACTAGAAGCTGTCTCAGTGGATGGCTGCGAGCTGCCTGGCCACGCTTTGGCTCGGTACCGGTGGGGTTGGGTGACTTTGCGTGGGAAAAGGTTTCTTGAGTTTCTTACGGTCCCATTGGCCTTGGTGGTGATGGGATGGCTTTTGGGAAGGGAAGCAGATGCCACTTCTCAGGCTCTTAGCCCATTTAAGAGTGCGAGTAACCCCCTGAATTGACGTTTCTAAACCTTAGGCCTTCGAAAGAAAACCAAGCAAGGTTGACTTGGTGAGGAAAGGGAAGTTGCATTTCTGCTGAGTATCATGGTTTGAAATACCCGCAAGCTTTGCGTGCTCTTCCATCCGCCAGGGAGACACTCAGGAAAAAATGCTGGTGCTGAGAGCGCTTTTCCTGGAAAGATGACAGCACACGCTGCGGTTGCGGGAGCAGCAGCCCCTCGCCCGGGCTTGGCCTGAGCAGGAGCCAGGCTCCGCGGGTCGGATGCAAGCACGTGCGGATGAGGCTGCTGAGAGCGGGTCGGCTTCCTGGCCTGATGTTCCCGTTGCATGCTCCGAAACAAGGTAAAAAGTAATATTTAGGCACATACGGTGTTCTCCTCTTTCTTCCAGTGGCTGACATCTTCCCGCACCCCGCTGCTGGGCCGAATGGTGCTGGGATTGGATTGAAATAAGCCCCAGGTCTATTTTAGCACTGTCTTTTGATCGTAGCTGGTTGATGCGTGGTTTTACATTCACTTGGATGTGTCTAGAGGATAAGAGATTAACTAGTCCGCATGGAAGTAAATTTGTTGGGATTTGCGGAGATACAGGGCAGAGGGGGGGGAGATGGGAAGCGGGGAGGAATAGGATGTTGCCTCGGAGGCTTCTTTGCTAGCCTGGATGTTTCTCGTGGTGTTCTCTCCCTTGCCAAGAAGGGATGTTGCAGCTGAAACGCAAACTCTCTCTAGCACTGAGGGCAGCGATGATTGTTAGCGGTACCGGTCTTGCAGTCGGTAAATAACCTTTTTTTCATCTGCATTTACAGAGAGAAAAACTAATCGGCCTTGCGAGACAGTCCCTTTATTTTCTTGCTGCTATATTTTAAGTTAATAGAAATCTCATTTATCTGCTTCTGGTAATATGTGTCCCTGGAGAGCAAGGTCATCACAAATGATACGAATGAATGAATAAGGGAGATGGGAAATGTGATCTGAAATTCCTGCAGGCTCGCTCATCTTGCACCCTCCGCGTGTCAAGGGAGACTGTATTTACGTCACTGTGCCTTACATAAGGATCTATAATGTGACAGCTCCCGAGGTTGTGTGGGTCTTAGGAGGCTCCTGGGTAATTGGTTCAGTATGTGCTCAGCAGAGAGCTGCAGAGCACTTCTGTACGGCTCTGCGGCCGCGTGGAAAGGTTTTGATGGTGGAGCCTTTATGCAGCTCTAGATTTCTTTTTTTTTTTTTCTTCTTCGATATCACCATTTTCTCTGGTGTTACAGCTGTTGCGGGCATCTTGGACTTCTAGTGCACGCCAGCTTAAAAACGCTAAAGAGCAGCAGGCGGCACTTGACTTGTAAATTAGCTACCGAGGGCCAAGTAGTCAATATTTGGGACAAATGTTGATACCCAGTGTGAAAAAGCAAGATACTGTTTGGATTGCTACAGTTTTTCCACGCTTTCTTGTACAGCTGCCATAAATATCTTGCCCAGTACTGGTAAATAGCTTGTTAAACCGACTTCCTACCTGTTTTGATCGTGCACTTCGGAAACAGCAACGCGTTTTGGAAATGCCGTGACCAGTGTGCATGTCGCCAAACAAGCAGAATTATAAACCCGAGAGGCTCGGGGCAGAAGAACGCGGCTTAGCTATAGGATATGGCCTTGTAAATAAAACCAGATCTGACTCTAATTGTGTGAAGTCAAGTTTCTTAAAACCAGAGCCGGTATTTGCTCATGTTTTTTGTGATTGAGCTAAAGCTTTCCAAGTTGGTTAGAGCGCTGGAAAAAGAGAATTTCGGAAATTCCTTTTGGAAAGAGATGCCTTGCAATGATCCCGCCTGCTGCTCAGACCAGGTAGCGCTGGCGGTCTGTGCTGAATGATTTGCAGGCCTCGTGGCACATACTGCATCTACGTTACCTGAGCTTAGTCTTAAATAAGCAGGATTCTGCGCGTGCTTTGCCGCAAACGCGGTTGTTCGGTGACCGTGTCCTAACGTTAGCCGGCGAGCAACCAGTGAGCTTGCGGCTGGTCAGCGGGCGCTGCTGTGCTTGACATTTATGTAGCGGTCTTGTGATAGTCCAGGTTTAGAAGGCGAGCGGCTTGTTTTACTGGCCGTGCCATTTGATACCCGTACAGTATGAGCTCCGCGCTGAAATCCCCGCTGACTGTAGAGCGCAAAGAGGACGAGCGCTTCACAGCGTTAGAGCTCAAGGGCGAGGTAGCCTGTAAAAAAGCTGCCATTCTTTCTGGCGAGGACGGAGCGGGCTGGCTCCCGAACGGAGATCTTGCCCTCAGGCGGGGACTCGGGTAGTCCTTACGGTAAGAAAGAATCACTTCAAAGCTTGCATCTGTACTCGTAATCTTCTTGTGGTTTACGGATGTGCAGGCATATGAAAAACTGCTTTCTAAGTGGCATGGTGATGAGTAAAGAACTCGGGGAGAGCTGGCCTATATAGGAACAGGTTCCTCCCCTGGCAGAGAGCTGACTGAGCCGTAGCCACGTAGGCTTGCCCAAATCTTCTGTGGCATTCCCAACGGTGGGAGACACCTGTCCTGCAGTTTACATCGCTCACGTGAAAGTTTTCCATGTGATGCTGAGCATTTGTCCTTTCTAGATCCCCCAGCATGTGGGCAAAATAAAAGGTAACTGCTTCTTGCTTGGGGAGTACTTTTACCCCACCCCACCGCTGTCCCAGAACCCACGTACCTGACCGCCAGTCTCAGTCAATAGCATCACATGTGCAGAAAATCATTTTTATGCCCGAAAGCCCCTCCGGTGTGCTTAGCATCAACGGTTGCTGTGCTTCTGAAACGGGTCAGCACGAGCTAATCACTAATCTGCTTCCTGCGTTAGTTCTTGCTCAGGTGAAGGCCAGTCCAAAATGTCGGAGTAGCTGTGCCACCTTAGACCAAGGCTCCGCTTCCCCCAGCGTGCTGTGCTTTTTCAGATTGCCCCGAAGACGGACTTCACCCGCGTGACGCCATCTGCCTTCCTGGCTGTGGCCGGGGCTCTGCTGCCTCCCTTCCCCGGCAGCACCAAAAGGGACCGCGGAAAGGTTGGTGTCCTTCCCGGGAGCTGGGCACGAGGGCTATGGAGCCTCTGCTGCTTCATGGACGAAATGCCAAAGCTTTTTTTTTTTTCCTCTTGCCCTCAGAATAGTGCCGATGTGGGCATGGTGCGTAAAATGTGAAACTGAATTCCTGAAAACGCCGGTGAGGGAGAGATTTTATTTTTCTCTTGGATTCCAGGGTGACGTGGGCTACGCAAGTCCCCTGTGAGAGGGACAAACAGGGCGTGCTCTGTTCGCTGGGCCTTGCCTGCCGAGGCAGCAGGACAGACTGAGACCTTTGTTTGAACGAGGTAGGGGTGACGGTGCTCTCTTCCTCTCCCATAGTACCTTTCCGCGCTGCCATTTTCAGTTAAGAGTTCTTTAAAAAAAAAACCAACAAAAGTCTTGTAAGGAAAATCAAACCCTGGCTTGGCAGCCCGTCTGTCTAATCTTGGGTAAATGCAGATGCGCATCTTGGAACAATTTACTCCCGGTTGTGTTTAGGGCTACCAGAGTGACTGTTTATTCCCACATATGGAGCATGGTTTCAGAAGGTAATTTAAACAAATGGAGTGCCACTTCCAATTTTTCAGGCTTCTCGTTTAGGAGCCAAAAGCGTTCTCCTGGCTCCAGCTTGCCCACCCCGGCTGTATCGGTTCCCACATGGTCTGCCAAGTTTGCAGAGAACCTTCTGTGGTCCCTTCCCCTTCTGGGGCGGCAAAAATCCCTCGGGCGAGCGCGGCTCGTGCTTTGTTTGGACACGAAGCGAGGGCCGGGGCGCGCAGGCAGCCCGAGGTAGCCAGCCCGTGAGTCGGGCGGCCGGGGAAAGCCCTGCCTGGGTGGACCTGCGGAACTAACGCCCTGTGTCTGGGCTTCTGAAGTCGCAGAGGCTGCGAGCTTCCAGCCGTGCCTTCCGCTTCCGTCGTGGCTGGCAACAGAACGCGCCTGTTGTCTACGTGCTGCAGGGCCAGCAAGGATTTCTAGAAAATACACACACCTCTGTGTTCTGTGGCTGGAGAGCTGCCTTGGTAGATGGTTCTTTGGCTGCGACGTGCATCTTGCTGTACCGTAAGATCTGGGATAAGAAAATAGTTCAATAGCTGCGTCAGGGTTTTTTTTGTGAAAGTAAATATTTTCAGGCTACTGAAGGAAAAATCAAAACGTGTCGTCAGCTTCCTGGCGCAATTACTGCGGACCTGTTTGCTGTAAGAAATAGGAAATGCAGTGAAATGGGAAAACCGCCGCGTGTTTCATTGTTAAACCTCACGCGCGTGGTGCTGTTCTGCTCGAGGATGCCTTGAGTCGCCAGTACCTGCTCCCTGACCCTCGTGCCTTGTGCGTAAGGAGAAGCTCAAATGCGGAAAGTTCAGATGTGCAAGGCTGTGCCTTGCAGACTTGCTTTCAGACCCCCAAACGGATCTGTAGATTGGCTTTATTTGTTTGGGTTTTGTTTTCTTGCCGTTCCTGCACGTATGAAAGAGGCTTTGTCCTCTGTCGGGCCCTGAATTTCACATGTACAAGGAGCGGCATTGAGTGAATTCCAGGCTGCGGCTTTGCTTCCACGTGCCCCTGCTGCATTTACCTGTATTTAGTGCGTGTCTCTGAGTCAGTGTTTACTCTGCAGTATTTAAACATTCCCTAGAAATTAAATCTTTTAAGAACATTATTCTTCACACCAAGTGCTTGCAGAAGCCCAGTTGTGCAATGCCTACGCTCATGTATTGGCTGCTGTCTTACTCCCTCGGAACAGGATTTACGGTGGCAAAGCAAAGCAGCAGCCACAATTAGAATTTCGGTACTACGGCGCTGAAGTCTGCTTTCAAAATAGCAGTGTCTCCGTGCTCCAAAAATACTCCATTGTCCCTTGCTTTGTGTTTTGGAGCTGGGGTGTGGCGATGGTTGCTTGTCACGCCCGCGAGGGCTGCGTCGGTGCTGAGGGCAGAAACCCCCCTCGGAAATCTCCGGACACTGGAGCCCTTGGTTGCTGCCCGTCTCCCGCTTTGCCGGCCGAAGCTGCTAGCTTGTTGGAGTGGAGTAATGCTCTTGATTTGCATAGATGGAGCGGCAGCGATAAGACCGTGACATCCATTCCCACTTGTGATTCTTTTTGTTTGGCCTTTTGCCATGTACTGTCACCAACCTGCAGTTCATGGCTGCGGGGGATCCTTGGGAAGCGGCGGGTTGCTTGGGTGTGAAGCTCTGGAATTGTCCTGTCCTCACCTGAATTAACTGCTCCGAGGAGTTGCGTTGCGCTTCAGCTTGCACAGAAGGGCGAATGGGGAACACGAGGTCTGACTTCCCGGTTGCTGTGACGGTTTGGTTCTCTCTTACAAGAGTACGGGTGATGGTGCTGTCCCTGCTTTGCCGGTAAAGCTGGAAATAAGGTCTCCACTCTGCCCCTTACGATAACCCTTGATCGGGGCTCTTCCCTCTTTGCAGACAAGTGCTCACCTCCTTTGGCTTCAGGAGCTGTTGGGAGGACTCCTCAGCTTGTCCACCTTCAGAGGGGGGAACACGCACCTTAAGGGCTCTCGCTGGCGGCGTGAGCGCTGTGAAGAGGTATCGTGTGCTGCGGAACCGTGGGGTCCTTGAGGACGGGAGATTTGCAGCAGCGCCCTTCGTCTCCGAGGCTCTTTCCTCGGCGATGCGGTAGCAATCAGCATCTGGCAGAGGTGGAAGCACGCCAGCCCACGCGGGAGCCGGTTCCCCCGGGTGGCTTCGGTGGCTTTTGTGGCAGGGCGGTTGTCCGTCCGGGCGCCCTTCTGCACGGACCGTGCTGCGCCGTGCTTCCCTGAGAGGCTGTCGCTGGATCGCGTTTTGGCTTTGAAGTAGCCTTTCAACTCCTGAGTGTGTTATCTGTGGGTTTAAGTCATTTCCACTGATAAGGGAAATCGGGCACTACTGTTGGACGTGGCTTCTAGGCTTCTCTAGCGGTGTAATTCAGTTCTATACCAAAGTGAGGGGAGATTCTTTAAAAAGTTGCTCCGTGCAGTTACTGCCGTGGAAGGATCTTCTGTCAGGCTTGCTTTGTTAGGAGACAGATTTAAATTTTAAGCTGATGTCTTTGTGTTTTTTGTGGGGGTGAAGCGACCTTCCTAAAGCCGCAAGAGGCAGGTGCCGTGTCCTGACGTGGCTGGTGACTTCTTAGTGGAAGTAACTGCGAGGTGTCTTTGTCCTCGGCGAGCTGAGCTTCTCGCCTGTGAAGAGTGAGGAAACTTCTGAATTCACGTAGGTATTCCCCCTGGTCTTCCACTGCAGAATGTCAGTTTATTTTAAGCCAGATTTTATGACCGAACGTAAGTGGCCAACCGTGCATCTTCCTTTGTGCTCCTGTAAGCTCTGCTGAAAGCAGAAGGGTGGGTTGGGAAGGGTTCAAGCGTCGGATGGGTTGAGCTTTGACTTTGCTGTGCCAGTTGTGCCCTTAGAGGTTCTCATTTGCAGCAGCGTCCCCGAGAAGGTCCCTGGCAGGGCAGGGTGAGCGACGGTAACGGGGGAGCGAGATCCCAGCCAGGCGGTCCCCTGGGCGTGCTGGTTTACGGCGAGCTCAACCGCCGAGCTGCCTGCTCTCTTTCCAGCAGAGAAGCTGCCGTGACCGCATTGAGGTTTTAAGGTCACTACTTTTAATATCTCTCACAAATGTCTTTCTGAGTCAGTGCAAATAATGAGAAATGGAGGGGGCGGGGGCCCGGGGGAGGCAGCTTTCCTGAAACCCGTGGTACCAACACTGGGGCGATTTGGTTTGCTCCTACCGCAAAGCGCGCACGAGGTGAGGGTGAGGAAGGGGCTGTCCGGTGCCTGGGGTTTTTTTTTTCCCCCCTTGGTTGTTGAGGGTTAATGTGTTGAAGGCTACATTCCTTACAGTTTCACTTTTGGCTTCTCTTCCTAAAAATTTCCACTTCATTTCATAACAGTTTTGGAGTGAGGGGTGGTGATACTCTGGAACCTTTGCTGAGGCTGAGAATGTTCTTTTGTGTAAGCGGGGGGATGGAGGCAGCCACGGCTGTTTCCAGGCCCAGGGGAGCGTGGAACAGATCTTCCTGACAATAACACTAACCCTCCCTCGATCGGCTAATTGAGGGATTTTTAATTAACTGAAGGAGTGGAGATAGTAAGTAGAGGCAACGGGTTTGAGAAGTAAATTGCTTTCTTCTGTGTCCTTGCAACTGCAACGAAAATTCTGATGTTTCAGGGCTAAAAAATTGTGTTGCATGGGTTTGATCGTTTCTATTCTTTTTTGAGCCAAATGCAACCTAAAGCCGGTAGGTTTTGCAGGCACATAGTAAGCACGTTATTGATGGAGACATCTTGGCCAGGTAAACTACAGCCATTGAAGAGCTGTTCCGAGCAGGCAGTGCTTGAACGGACCGGTAAGGGAACCTGCAGCGGAGATGCTGTGGTTGCCCTCCCCTCGCCGCTGGCTCCGGGCCCGATTCACAGGCTCGCTTTGCACGCGCGGCCGCCTGCCGTTGCGTGGGCCTCCCCTCCGGAGGCGTGCAGACCCGGCACCGCCTGGAGGTTTGACGCCAGCCTTCATCATTTGATGCCGTCTGGGTTGGCGCCTCTACCTGCACACAGATGCTGGACTCTTGAGCACAGCGACAACGCCGGCATTGTACTGACCGTACTTTTGGCGTGTCCGCTAGAATTCTGCCTCATGAGCTGATAACCTGATCCGGAGAAATCTTTGCTAGGCTACGCTGCGACATGAGAAATCTTTCTATGATTCGGGCTTTAATTGGCTCAGATGCTTCATCGCTTATCATAGAATCATAGAATGTTTTGGGTTGGAAGGGACCCCTAGAGGTCATCGAGTCCAACCCCCCTGCAGTCAGCAGGGACACTGCTAACTAGATCAGGCTGCTCAGAGCCCCATCCAACCTGGCCTTGAATGTTCCCAGGGATGGGGCCTCCACTACCTCTCTGGGCAACCTGTTCCAGTGGTTTACCACCCTCATTGTAAAGAATTTCTTCCTTATATCTAGCCTAAACCTACCCTGATTTAGTTTAAAACCATTACCCCTTGTCCTAACACAGCTGGCCCTACTAAAAAGATTTTCCCCCTCTTTCCTATAGGCCCCCTTTAGGTACTGGAAGGCCGTAATCAGGTCTCCCCGCAGCCTTCTTTTCTCCAGACTGAACACCCCCAACTCTCTCAGCCTGTCCTCATAGGAGAGGTGCTCCAGCCCTCGGATCATTCTGGACCCGCTCCAACAGTTCCATGTCCTTCTTGTGCTGAGGGCTCCAGAGCTGGAACTTGTTACGGTTCAGCCTGTAGATGTTTGGGGATAATTTTGGGGCGCCAGAGAAAAACAGAGATCTCCTATCTGGCCTAGAAGGTAAGAAATGCTTGGCCTTTGTGGTGCCTTTTATCTTTAAATTGCGGTGCCTTTCCCAGAGGGGGGCATCTTCTCTCGGCTGGTCTATGCTGCTTCGGTCGTGGCACTAGCCCTCCACCTGCATTTTCCCCAAAGAAAAGGACCGCTCCCAGGCTGAACGTTTATATGGGCAGGAGAAGTTGCCCAAATTACAGCAGATGTCGAACGGGTTGGCTGCCACTGAGAATACTTTCATCCCAACAGCTAGTACGGTCTTGCAAAGCAGTGGATATTCATCGTGAACACACACGTACGCCGCCCTCAGCATTTACAACGCGCTCACGCCGCGGAGCCCGGGAGCCTGCGTCTCTACATACCGCCTGGATGGTGCGTGCCGTGCTAAGCCCTCAGAAAGTGCCGTTCGCGAGACATCTTGTGACGGGGCCGCTGCTTATTTGTTCCCATAGAAACTGCCATCTAATCACGGCACACGGATAAAGGCTGTCGCTGGAAACGCGGTGTCTAAAAATTTCTGAACGCATCATCTAGATCTGGCGTTTTGCTTTATCCTTCGCTTTCCTGTCGAAACCCCGGTCCCTTCCCACTCGGTGTGCTGAGTGTTAACGCATCCGGCACCTTTCAAAATAATTGCAGAAATAAATGCGATGCTATCACCTTCTGATTGCGATCTTAAACATGCCGGGCGAGGGAGCGGCGTTTGCTTACGTGTCCCCCTGGAAGTGCCCGTCACCCCACCCGTACCCCGTTAGAGGAGCGAGGGCAGTCCCGCTCGGTGCCGCTGTGCTGCAGGAGCCGTCCCCGCGCACGCGTGCGAACGTTTTCTGCATCTGCAATCTTGAACTTCTACAGCTCATATGCAAAACCTCGGCATGCTGATAGCTGATGGCTACCTCGGGACCTTGCCTATCAGATGAGGTTTTTATTCATAGCTCTGATTTAATTGTCTTTCTGGTTATTCAGCGGCCTTTCTAAACGGTGACGTGCAGGTTTTGGTGGGAAAAGCTGACAATCGTGATTCACTGGAGCGGGGTACCCTGAATACAAGTTCTTGCTGTTTGGCCATCACTGAGTTGCAGGGGTGTCACAGGGTAATTCCCTTCTCCGCAAGTGTGCGTTGCAGCGTTAGCTACTGCTTTTGGTTTATTTTGAGCATCCGAGTAGATTTGCTTCAGTATAGAAAAGACCCGGTGCGTACAGGCTTGGGAAAATATCTGCACAAGGCTGTATCTGGAGCCCAGAATAGTGTATTCCCAAACGGACTTGATGGCATATGAAGCACAGTAATGATTTCTTCCGTCTTACCTGTCGCTTTCGATTTTGTCTGATAGCGTTGTGATCCCAATGCGATATTTAATGGCCTTGCAGGCTTCCTTTGTAACCAGGAGCTGTTATGCTTCTGAATATATCTGCACATAATATAGCTCCGTATTAAAAACACTGTGGATGCTGGCCTTGCTGCAGAACCTGGCCCCCTCCCTGGAATGTGGGCATAATTCGGTGTAATAGCTCAGCACGGAGCCGCTGCTGCTTAGGCTGTGGCAAGGCAAAGGGAACGGGCCGCTGAGGTTGAGTGAAAGGGATTGTTATATGGGATGACAGATTCCTCTGGAGGTTGTTGCTGTTTGCAGAAGGGAAGCCAAGACATCAGCGCTTAATATCTTCCAGAAGTCCTCTGCTTTAACCCTTAAGGAGCCTCGGGGAAGAAATGGAAAGCCGGTGCAAAGGCTCCCCGTGGCTCTGCTGCGCGGCCTGGTGCAATGCCAGTTATTTTTCCTGGTTGCAGCTTGGGGGTTGCGCTGGCAATAGGATTTCTTGTGCTGTGTGGAAGACTGAGGAGCCAAACCGGAGCTGCTCTCGCTGCCTGCCTGTTGCTCTTGTTTAAAAAACGGCCAGCCAGCCTTTGCTTGTCGAGAGACCTGTTGCCGTGCACAGTGCTGGCTGCTCGGGACATGTTTCTGATGCCAGCAGGGTTACGGTATTCCCTCTGCTCGTTGGAGACCTCTCGATCCATTATAAGTATCGCTTACAAACATTCAAACCCCAAAGTACATCGTGTTTCTTAACATTTCACTTCGCGCACGCCATCTACTAACTCGCTTTACTGCCGAGCTTTTGCTTGTTAGTAATTCAGTCCGTTTGCATTCAAATCCGAGCTGAATTTGAAGCTGGGTACCTGCAAGTACTATTTTGCCTTGTCACTTGCATTTTTAGGTCATGGCTGAATTAGAGCAAAATGACAGTCCGGGAGAGCTTTCAACAACACTTAGAGCCTGCTTGCTCTAATATCCTAGCAGTTGCGTGAAGACTTCCTACTGGTATTTGAGCCTTCCCCCGAAAACCTGGAAGGCAGACCGCGTGTCTCATTCCTCATCCGCTCGCAAACGAGGGCTCCGCGTTGCAGCAGGAGCAGCTGAGTTTCGCAGCGGGCGGACCCGCGGCCGCTGCCGTACAGCATTCTTGATGCCTAGCCTGCTGTGACAGATTTCTTCCTGCGTGCGACTACATTTCCAAAACTCTGCTGCTAAGCAACCCGCTCCAAGAGCCTAGGGTTGCTCCGAGGCAGCGCCAGCGAGTAGCAGCCTGGCATGCCTTCCTCCCGCTCCGCTGGCTGCAGGCAGTGCGAGGAACGGGCTCGTCGGGGCGCGGGTGATCTCGCGAGCAGGCCTGGGCTCTGGGATCAGCTGGGATCCACGAGTTGGTGTGCTTGCTGCTTCAGCTACCGCTTGGTTCTGGGCAAAGCGACGATCGATCAGCCGCAGCTTAAGAGTTTGCGCTTGGGCTTTTGCGAGATGCTCTTAGCTCGGCGCGATACGTGGTGGCAAAGCTTCGCTGGTTGGATGCTGAGGGGCTCTTCAGTTACAGCGCTACTGGCCCCTTGTCAGCCACTTCAAATCTTCCAGTGGCCATCTGAAGAGATGGTAGGAGTCAAGTGGCTGAATGGGGGTCAGTTACCGCGTACCACTGACATCTCCTCTCACAATATTGACAAATGGGCATTAAAGGTGTTGGTAAACTGAATCTGGTGTTTACGGAGCGCTTAGGCTGCGGTGCTGTGCTCCATCCTCACCCGGGCTGGAGAGGGCTGGGAGCTCGGGGGTGGAAGCAGTAACCGTGATGAAGGGTGTTCCCGTGTGGAGGAGTCCAAAAGAAGCCGATTGTTTTAGTCGTAGGTGATCCAACACACTTCATCAGGGTTTTCTTTTCTTAATCCTTCGCTGGGATTTTTGGAGAGATTGTGAGGTAGGGACAAACTTAAACAACTCCGCGTTTGAAAAAAGATTGTACCAGCGTTGCATGGAAGTGGTGTCTTTAACCCCACGCTGGTCGGCATCGTTCTGGGTGTAATTCTGGCAACTCAGGGAGACCCTGGCCCTTGATAACAGCAAGCTTTTCTCAGAAGTGATCTGATTTTCCTAATCCTGTTGTGGCCTGCTGGGTTATGCTGGATATCACTGCGGCTGCCTGACACGTGCCGGTCCAGTCCTGTAAATGAATTCGCTAGAGTCTCCTCCCCTCTCCCATCTTTGCAAACAAAAGGTCTGGGGTAGACCCGGCGCGTACCTGCCCTCTGAGGTTAACTGGCGTGGTTCTGGGCCCACCTGGTTTCGGCCAGGCGTTTGGAAGTGGTCAGTGCTGTGCGCTGAGCCGTAATGCAGCACTGGGATTTTTTAAGTTGTTAGGAGGTGTGAAATATGGAGGGGGGTGGAATTGAGCGTTCATTTGAGTTTGCTAAAAACTACATTAACTACAGATGACAATGTGAAACACTTGGGCAGAGTCACAGAAGAGACCTGGAACGACCGCGGCCGTGCCGGACGACGATGTCTGTTCTGATTAAACTCCCCTGGGTGACCGTGTGCCGGGGCACGGGATGGCACTCAGCTTGCGAAAGGCGTTCCAACTTTCTTCTCGGCAATGGCTTTTCCTCCTCTTCTCGCCGGCTCTGTCTCCAGGCAACCCGGCCTCCCGCAGGATCCTGCCCCGTGACGTCCTTGCGGCTCTCCCCCTCGGATGCTCAGCTCTTCCCATCGCTGCCGAGGTGCAGAGCGGAGCACGCGCCAGCCGCTTTGTGCTTCCCCTCCTACGTGCAGCGCGATGCGCACTGCTCTACCTGGGGGGGAAACACGGCACATAAAGGCAAGAGCATCCCGCGTTGTCTCATTTTCCCAGACCTTTCTT
The DNA here is from genome assembly GCA_017310255.1 of Butorides virescens. Classification (NCBI taxonomy): domain Eukaryota; kingdom Metazoa; phylum Chordata; class Aves; order Pelecaniformes; family Ardeidae; genus Butorides; species Butorides virescens. Next base: position 41,588 of record JADKXX010007289.1, on the reverse strand, counting down.
CCATTCCCCTTGATTTAAAATGAGGTCGATGCCCCGTCCTGCTGGCCAGCGCTGCACAGACACGGCCCAGCTTTGCTGCTTCTGTGCTTTCGGACAAAAGTTCAGCTGCTTAATTACTTGACGGGTGGAAAGCGATTAAGAAAACAGTTTGAACGCGGTGCCCCAAGGTGGAGGGTAACCTGTATTGAAAGGGGACCATGGAGGGCAAGCGTCCTCCCAGATTTTGATTTCACCTCTTGGCTTCGCTTGCGTGCAGGTTGCTGGGAGGCCAAGCTGTAGGATAAGCAAGAGTCTGGTCAGGCCTAAGCAGAAACGCTCCGTTCACGTCTGCTGGCCAGAATGCCTGGATCTGAGCCGCCTCTACAGAACAGTCGAACTCACGGCACCAGGATCTGCTTTCTCACATCCCATTTGACTGGTTAACCGGTTTACATCAGTTTAAATGTACCTCCATAAGGTTCTGCACTGGTTTAACTAAGCTCATTCAAAAACCGGTTTTAATTAGCAAGCGCAGTCTTTGTGTAGTAAGTGCCAGGATTGCTTTCAATTTGCATAGAACCCATGGAGGTAGCGCTGCAGGCTGTCAGCAGATCGTCGCAGTGGTCGTTGCTGAATTGTCATTCCTCTCACTCCAGCAAACCCAGGCGGTCTTGCATTGCCTCGGTAGATCCCCCTGTAATTACCGCAGGGCCACTGCTAATGCTGCAAGCAGAAGCTGCTTTCCCATTAAACATCTGCGTGGTGTGTTTTACACCTGCAGCTCGGGCGAGATTTGACCAGATAGCGGCCTTAATTTGCAAGTCGAGTTTTGTGAACCGATTGCAGCGTGCCCTGGTTCGGGAGCTCTCGGTCTCTGCCTTGGAAAGGCTCGTTGGATCCAAGATCCTGGGGCAGAAACAAGGCGTAAAGGCAGAGCTGTGCTGGGGGGGTCCAGCATTGGTGGGGAGAGGGGCCTTTCCTTGGCTTTTACCCAAGCTTTTTTAGGCTTGACCTAGTTTTTAACACCGGTTCATAGATAGTCTGCATTTATAGTCAAGGTATGGAGGAGTTCAATTAACTCTCACAACCAGGCATTCGTTTCTTCGTGCCTGCTATCTGTGGATGGACATGTGGACGTATTTAAGTGTAGTTGTACAGGCCATCCCTGTAGGCTGGCATTTGTGGGTGTGGTTTGGGTTTTTTCCCTCGACTAGGATAAATAAATAATTTTCCATACCACCTCTAATTCATGGTTCTGACTCCTGTGAAGTTCTTAGACTCGCATCTGTTAAGCATTATAGTAATTTTATAAGGCTTCTGAATGAAAAACAAATTACTGGCACAAAAGTCAGCTGAAGCCGTGGAGCTGGAGGGGTTTTCGCCTCTTCTAAGAGAGTGCTAAATGAAAAGATGGAGAGGTCGGCTGTAATGTAAACACGGTACGAGGCAAGGGTGGTGGAATCTGGAAGAGACGGGAATGGTGTGACTGCACCATGCTGCTGTTAGAGCTGGTGAGGGGGGGCTAGCTACCGCCTGCTCTGCTAGGACTTGCTCTGCCTTAGGCTTAGTCCAGCGTGGTCGCTTGCTGTAGCTGAGGAGGAAAAGGCAGCAGGGGCTGGGACCGGGAGAGCCCGGCTCTGACCAGGACTTAGAAAAGATTCTGGAAATCTTGCCTTTAAGACGGATAAAGACTGGAGGTAGATGTGGTGTGGCTTAAGGGATTCCTGTGCTTAAGCTGCGGACAGCCGACCTCCCTGGTCACGGTTTGGCCCTCTGAAGCGCCGGTCAGCCCGCAGCCCGGGTGACTCACGGAGCAGCCGTCGGGTTCTGTAGCATTGCGTGGTGATACCGCACAACCTAGAGATGCTCTTTGCAGCAGACCAGCAGGAGCTGGCTGGGCAGTCCCGTGCGAAGCGCTCAGCCTGTCCCCTGTACTGCCTCTTCCCAAGGCTTGTGTCTGCCATCCGAGGTGATCCTTCGTGGCGTGTCCCTGCTGCGAGCCGACCAACTGGCACTTGCAGCACCTCCCGTTCGCAGGAGGTTCTTCATGCACTGAAGTGGTTTCTTTATCTAATTGGCGTCTCCAGTTACATTCCCCTTGCCTTTCTCTGCAGTCTTAATGCCCTTAATGCTGTTCAGCGAACCCGTCACGTACTTTACGTTAGCATGTTTGGCAGCCAGCAGAGGCTTCGAATCTCTCTAGTGTTTCCTGCTCTTACCCCAGGTGATGAAATAATTAGGAGAAGCTCTACAGAACCGCACCGTTGCTGACCTGTGTTGCAAGGTAACTGCGACAAGCGGAGGAGAATCCAGTTCCTGGAAGCCGGTGTTAGCACTGCGAGCAGGCTTGCTCGCTGCTTGCAGAACATCATTTCTCACTTGCCGTGGCTGAACATGCAAGAGCACACCTGGCCTCCCTCGCCCCCTTCGGAACAGGAAAAGGCAGAATGTGCGTTTGGGATTAAGTCACCATTTCACACCACAGCTCACGCTGTGAAGCAGCGTGCTTCGGGTGGGAGGCATCCACCTCTTGTACGTTTGATAGTTTGGGTTGGTTTTAGAAGAGAAGCTGCAGCTGCTGGTGGAGTGTTAGTATGAGACTGGGAGATGAGGAATCGGTACTTTGGTCGTCAGCACGGGCACAGGCTGGGCTCCTGGAGGTGGTGTGGATGAGTTGCCTCTGGCTGTGACGGTTCCAGCCGTAGCCTGTTGTACGTGCACCGACAGGATGAGATTTTCTTAACTGGGCTTAGCTGGTAGGCTGAACTGTAGATGTGAATGTGGGTTTTGTGCTTCTGTCATTGAAATCCCAGTTCTGCTCCCCTGGGGACAAGGAAAGGTCGTAGCAGAGTACAGCATTCACACAAGCAGGGTATTAACGTTGCAGCAGGCCAAGAGGATTTGGAGGTATTGACTTTTCTCAGAACACCACCGGTATTTTCTTCACTTTGTGCAAGACAGAAGTCGCAGCATTGATTCTGAAGAGGGATGTGGACAAGGTGATAACTTCCTTCCTGAGCAAATGCAACTTTTCTGTATGCGTCTTGGTCCACAGTTTCCTGCTTTCAGTTGCTGCCAATGTTTGTGTTTGTGCCACCTCCAAAAGCCACCGCTTTTGCTGCAGAATGGCCTAGTTTTGTCTGCTACATCGTTTTGACTTGGGTGGATTCTGCTAGTTAGTTAATCCCGAGGAGGGGGTGCCTCTGTTTTGCCGGTGGGCTAGTCGAGAGAAGTCTCGCCGCTTCAGTAACAAGCTATTGTCTGGGTATCTAGAATGTCAGCCAGAGCGCATCTTTCTTGTCGAGCGTTTTCTTACGACTAAAAATTGTGCAAATTGCCTGTTTGCATCTAGAGACATCGCTTTTAGTGACCCTAAACACCCAAGCAGACTTGTGATGACAGCTTGCCTGAAAAACATGTGCCTCTGCCATCCGACTGTCCATACGGAAGTGCGGCGTTGCTGTAGAGTGACATCTGCCACGCTGAGCTCCCGAAAAGGGACGCGACCTGCGGTAGCCCAGAGTTCACGCTTTGTTTTTGTCTCAGCCGTGGGTCCGTATGCCAGCTAAGTGCCTCCCCGTGTAGCCAACGTGCGTATCGTCGTCTGTACGTGCTTGCCTGCTTATCTGGTCTGTAGAGCCCTTCTGGCCAGGCAGCTCCAATGTGGGGAACAGGGCAGCGGCGGAGCCTGGTCTGCGGCGCGGGATACCTGCTGACCCCGGAGCACTGGAGAGGGTGAATGGTGGGGCTTCAGGGACATGGTTTAGAGGTGGGATGGCAGTGCTAGGTTAACGGTTGGACTTGATGATCTTAAAGGTTTTTTCCAACCTAGACGATTCCATGATTCGGCCCTTGGTAGGTGCATTGCAGCAGCCCCGCGCTCACCCCCCGCTTGCAGCAGAGGGAAGGCGTGGAGGATGCTGTGTTTACCATCTCAGGATGATCGTACCCGAGAGGTTTCCTGAGGTGTGTTGTGCTGTCGGCGCCGGGCTGGGACTGCCATCCTTTGCAGCTTGCATTGCAGTTTGCATCCGTGGCTGATGTCAGGCTTTTCTCTTTTGATTTTTCTTTTTTTTTTTTTTTTTTTTTTTTCCGCCCCCCGTCTGTCTTAATTCTGGTCTCTGCCACTGGAGTTGTCCTGAAGGTCCTGTGTGGGATTTTTACCCCTCCAGCAGCTGCTTGATCCGAAGAGGCCATGTTCCCGAGCTTCCCAAGTGTTTCTGGCAGGCAGGAGCAGCTGGGAAGAGTTGTTCTTCTCTCTCCGTCCCTCTGACAGCTCGTGCTGTCAGCCTGGTAAGACTGTAGCTCTAGTGGATGGAAAGGAGAGGGCTCCTTAGCTGCCATAGCTTGGAAATGAAGAAGGAATTCAGGTGCCCACCTTTGCGTTTAGGTTGGCCTTACTCATTTGTTAGTCCAAAGACCTGCACCGGTGGCAGCTTTTCGTTCAGCCGTGCTCTGCCACGCGCCCTCGGCGCAGCGCGGGAGCACAACGCGCCCCGTGAACATCTACTGAGGGTTTCCAGGAGGAGTCTGGAGCAGGAGGACTCCTCGGAACAATTCTAGGAAATGTGTTTCTCCTAAATAAACGTTGATTTTTTTCAGTGCAGTCGATTTGTCGGTGCCATCTGTTGGCTCTTGGTACATTGAGGAGCTCAATTGCCGACTGCCATAATTACACTTCACAACTATTACTGATTAGACTGATCACATGGGCGCAGGCCGAAAGAAGTGAGGGTTTTCCTGATTTTTAACTTGTGCCGCTATAGAAACAACTGCACTGAAATGGAAAAGGTGGTTTCTTTATGGAATTATATCCAGGCAGGAAATTTTAATTATAGTTTAATTATAATTGGATCTAAGCAAACATGTGGCACGAAGTAATAGATGTTAGCCCAGGAGAAGGTCTTCAGCTTTTTCCTTTGTTCACTGCACAGAAGAAAAGAGAGACGTTCACTGTTTCACAGCTTCTTCCCACCAAAACCAGACCGTTTGCTCCTACCTTTTTCCCTCTCCTAGGCGCTTTCCAAGAAGCTGGAGCAGTGAAGAGCCTGGTGGCTGCCCTCTCCCTGCCGCCATGCCCTGGGCACCCAGCAGTTGGCATCCCTGCTCGTTGGCAGGGCAGGATTGATGATTCAAGGGCGTCTGTACGAGTCTCAGCTGCACTTAGCTGATAAACAGGATGGCTATATACATTTTAAGTCCTGCAAGCAGGTATTCTCTCCAGTACCAAGACTTGTGCCTCGTTTAGGAGCCTCTCACCCTTGGCATGACCTTCTAGCGCTGGGGGCTACCAGGTTTTAAAACCTGATCTCTGAGTGCAAAATAGGAACTTTGAACTTTCTTTATGCTTTGAGAACTTCAGGAGAACCCTATGTTTTTGATAGCTGAGAAACGCAAAGGCTCCCTATGCTGGGCTGCAGAAAATGGTTGGTGCTTGGGGCCGCGGGGCCAGCCCGGGCTCGCTGGGGCCACCTGGGAGCTCGCATCCGTGAGCCTCTTGGGGTGCAGTGAACGCAGCTTGCTGCTGTGGCCTGAAATGTAGTTTCTGTCCCTCTTGACTTCCCGTGTGATGCAGGGGACGTGTTGATACGGGTGGTAACTGCTGGTGCCCTTTTGGCCCTCCAGAGTTTCAGTACCTCTCCGTTAGCTCCTCAACTACCCCTTTTGCTTTCAGGCTAATCGGTAGTTAAGTTCCCGCTCCTTCTCGCAAGGCTTTTGCCTGGCATGCACACATGCCTGGCATAGCTTTAGAATAAAAGAAAAAAAATACAGAGCAGTGTTGAGCTGTAGTGCACCAGGAGAAAAACCTGGAAGTAAACCAGACAAGCTGCCTGGCTCTGAAGAGCAGGAGTTCCGCGGTGCCTTGCAGGCATCGGTGCAAACACCTTGCCCTCTCTTTACCAACGGTTGTTTTTAGCAGCTTAACATTTCTTCCAAATAACAATTTCTTCCTCAAATCACTAGCGTGAGTTCTGCTTGGATCCAAGAAGGAAAAAAACCCATTAGATGTTTAGAAATGGAGGGAACATTTTGTTAATTGGTAGCAGCACGTATGCTCCAGGCTTGGCACAAATCCTGCTGCCTGTAAGCTTCATTAACTTCTGATAAAAGAATAGTTAATTTTGCAGACTCCTTTTTTATAGTATTTCATTGTTGCAGAAATTCGATCATGGTTTTCTTCCACTTCTAATTGTAGCTGAATTTGTGCTTTATTTAATGAGGTTTAGTCTCACGCTCTCTCTCTGTATTTTATATGGTATTGGTAAGCGTGAAGGAACGCAATTGATTTAGGGTTTGGGTTTTGTTTGGCGTTTCATGAGACTGCCTGAAAATGGGTCTTTTTGCATAAGTAATATGACGGAGGTGTAGTTCTAGTGGTGCCGTAAACATCGGTGCTCCCTTTGCTTGGAGCGAGAAACCTATTTGCCTGTACTTCCTCGGCGCTTTCTCCTGGGGCGAGATGGTTTTGTGATGGCAGCAGAGGGTTACTGCGAGCAGGGAGAACCGCAACCAGAAGCTGCAAGCTCGTGTGCGTCGCCTGCGTCGGCGGCTCGGGTCGAGGATGGAGCAGGACCCGGGAGGAGGAGGGCGTGCGGTTGCAGGGGCTCTTTCCTGGCCGGGAGGCTTAGGCAGGGCGGCCTTGCCCAGAGGAAGGAAAGCCTGCACTTAGCAGGGCTGAATCCATTGTGGCTGTTTCCCTGCGACCGAGTGTTGGATGAAGTCAGCCTGGCTGATGGGACCAGAGGACTTCAGCCAGCCTTTTCTTCTCTTGAAATCCTGAATCATCCTTCAAAGGAAGGGAGAGTATTCGCCAGCTGGGAAAGGCAGGAATGGAGAAAGCAACTCGGTCTGTTCTGGAAAGCCTTTAAACCACTCCTCCCCTCTGGAGAAAAAGCAATCCTCTGAAAGAAACCAAGGAGCCATCCTCTGAAAGAACCCAAACAGAGCCCCTCCGCAAAGCCCCGGGCGAAACGCGAGCCCCCACCCCTGGAATTCCCTGCGCTCTCCCTTCTGCGGCGGGCGTGGAGGGGATTTCCTACTTCCACCCTCGCACGTTCGTGAGGAAGCTCTGAATTTCCTGAAACCGGAGCACAAGGTGGTTTCCCCAGGCTTTTTCAGGAGACTTTTACCTTTTACATTACATCGGTTGCTGGAGGCGTTTGAATGGCATGAAAACAGATTGAAGAAACCTCTTCAGAAATGCCAGGTCTCCTCCTCGTAGCTTTTGAGGATGGGTTTAGGTTTGCTCAAGGGCCACCCATCTGGCCGAACTCGTGGTAAGATCCTTCTCAAGAAGACATCTTCTGGCTGGCGTTGGCGTTCCTGTGCTGTTCAGGTAGTGTGTGCCTTGTGGGCGTGGAGTTTCAGGGCACCATGCGTAAAGCACACAGCGTGGCAAGCGTGGGGCGGGCGAGATGGCCACCCCCTTCTCCCTGCCCTGTGTGGTCAGAGAGGAAACCGGAGGGATTCAGTTCTTCTGCTTCGCCTGGCCCTACTGACCAAGATATAGTCTGTCAGATGCTCCTCTCACCTTGGACTTGGCCAAGAGTGTCAACTCAAGCCGTATAATCAAGCTGGGAAATGAGGTATCCTTAGAGCAAACACAGAGCTGGGAAATGAGTAAGGAGCTCAGGAATACTCCAGATCTGTGGATTCTCGTTTACGTATCTGTGCCTGAAAATGACTCACGTCTCTCGGTAGACATCTTGGCTTCGCTCTTTGAGGAAGCTTCTCCTAGGTTTTTTATGTATATTGGTTTAAGCTTTACAAAAGCTCGTCCTTGCAGGGAAAATCCTTGGTGAAAAGCGTGTAGTGAGCGCTCTGGCTCTCTTGACTTTCCCGGTCTGCTCCTGAGCGTTGTCCTTGAAACCGCACGGTGCAGATCTGCCAGAACCGTGGCTCATGAAGCATGTGCTTCTCGCCTATCTGCTCCTCCGCAGAGGATGAGCTGCAGCCCAGGAGGCTGCCAGCCTAGACCAGGACAGCAGCGGCTCGTCACCCTGTTAATCACCGCCGGTTAGTGCTTGGCAGCCTCGCGGAGCGGGGTCTGCTTCTGCCGTTTCACCTCGTGTCTCGGCTCTAACCCCGTCCCTGCCAGCAGCTTCTGGTGCCGAGTGCCAGACCTGGCTGCCTTTCAGCTTCTGTTCTTGCTGTAGGAAGCATGCTCAGTGACTTAGAAGTCTGGAATCGTTCCTGTGCTCTGAATTAAGGGTTTCAAATGAAAGAAACAGCTTATTGTGCTCGGTGCCTTTTGGGGATTCTGCTGTGTTCTGCTTACATGCAGGGCAGTTATTCCCCTGGCAAGGATTTTTATCATAAAATATGAAGCTTAATTTTCATGTGCTTCAGATTGTTCCCTTAAAGATCCTAAGGATCCTTTTTTTTCTTCTCCCTTTTCTCCAAACAGCACCATGCCTGTAGACCACCATTTAGCATGGCACTTGGGGTTTGGCGCTAGGAGGGAAATACATGTGTTTCGGGTTGTGTGCCGCTGCGGGTTTTTTGTCCACAGACGTGGCCCGCCTCTGTGCGCGGAGCACTTGTCCTCGTCCCCAGCGAATGCTGGAGTCTGTTATAAGCTAAGCATTTATGTAATTGGGCTTTGGGCTCCTGTGTCAAATCTCTGTGGTTGTGCATCATCAGCGTTTTTTACCGCAGCGCTGCTTTGCATGCCCTTCCCCATGTCTTTGCATGATTCTGCAGTCTTCCTTGGCAGAAGTTTCGTAAATTCTGCTTTAGCAAAGCGACCGGGAGAAGATGTGTAAAAGCGGTTCCTTTCCCAGGGAGGGTGCCATCTCCAAGCGAGAAAACTTGCTGGTGGATGTTAATGCAGCCCACAAAACTTGAGCTAGGCTGGCTTGCTACCGCTGCTCGCTCGCACTGGAGTTTCTTGGTGGGGAGGAAGGTACCTGCTAACCCATGGCTGAAATGGGATTGAGAAGCAACGGTGCAAACGTTCCTCCGCCAGTAAGAGCCGCCTTTTCTCTCAGCTCTTTGCTCCAGCGACTGAGAGAATCGCCTTTTCTCCCCTGCTAAATCGGGCCGTCTGGATAAGATTCCTTTCCTTCTTATCTGTGCTTGTTGGATGAAACAAATTGCTTTCATACAGTGGGCTTGAGGGGAGGCACTTTCTAGCACCAAAGTGTCTCCCTGTTTGGAGTCCGATGGCTTCGCTGTCCGTGCCCAAAAGCTGGGAGCTGCCAGCACCAGGGAAGGATGCTCGGGGAAGGCGGAGGGAAGAGAAGCGAGGAAGTCTCCGAGGCTGGAGAGCAGCTGCCTGGAAGCACTTAGACTTGTTTAAGCTACGTTAGTGTAGCGTTATAGAGCACTTCTGGTTTAAAACAGATAAATAAATACCTCGACTGTTAGAAGCCCGACCCCCCCCATTTCCATCCCTGCTCGTATTTATCAGCCCTGTTACGGTGAGACGCTGTGTGGGTAACGCAACAGAGCCCATTCCCTCGCGCCCGGATTTCGGGCCCTGGAAGCTGTTCCCCTCTGCTGGCAACTTCTCCAGCTCTCTTGCTGCTGTTGTGGTGAAGCACGGCAGCTCTCGGGCCGGTGCTTGGGCACCTTCCCCAGCGGTAAGTTAACGCGACAGTGGCGAGGGGGAAGAGCGAAGCCGGGTGGTGAGGTCTAGGACACCGGTTCCTTTGAGCCAACAGAGCAAATGTTTGGGCTCGCTTGAAATATATCCAGGAGTTCGGCTCTAACTTGCTTTTTGGCATGGTATTGGGTGCCTCTGTGAACATGATGCGCTGTGTTAATGGGCAACAGCCTAAAAATCCCACCGCCTTCTGCGGCACTGCTCTCTTAGCGAGCTGCCCTCTGTAGGGAAAATACGCTGAGGGTTAGGACCCAAAGCTTCTTCCCGCCCAGCTTAGGGCAAGCTGGCTGCGTTCTGGGAGGCTGCTCAGAGGTCCCGGGCTCTCTGAGGCAGGAATGATGTCTTCTGGTGTTGTACAGCCCAGCAGGGTCTTACGTGCAGTATTTGGTTTTAAAAATCCTTTTCCTAACGTGAGATTGGGTCGATAAACCCCTCTTTTGTTTCCCCTTCTGCCAGGTCGCCATAAAGATAATCGATAAGACACAGCTGGATGAAGAGAACCTGAAGAAGATATTTCGAGAAGTTCAGATCATGAAGATGCTTTGCCACCCACACATCATCAGGCTATACCAGGTAGGAGCACTCCGCAGCGGGTTTTCCGTCCCTTTGCACTATAGCTTTACACTGTACACAAGTGCTTTCTCTAGGGCTATCCCTTCATCTCTCCTAGGTGGAATACTGGGAAAGCCCTTCATGTTTTCAAGGTCTCGGAGTACTTTGATTAGAGGGGCGGAGGGGGGGAAAGTGTGGCTAATCCTTCTCTTTTCTGGGAGATCACGCTTCCGCTGCGGGCTGGCCTCTTGCCATTTGTTTATGGCTGTTGTGTGCTTTTCAGTTTCCCAGTTGAAACCGGATGCGGGCTCCCCTTCTCAATTTGAGGGAGAGAGTAAGTCTCGCCCGCTAGCAGGACTGAAAGCCTGCGGCTCCCCTGCTCTCCTCCCCCTGCCCGGTGGCCTGTGGCCCCGAGGGCTTGCTGATCTGCTCCCTGCTTTCCTGGAAGGTGATCAATAGCGGCGGCAGACCTGCTTTTGAATACTGTTTGCAGACTTTTTCTCCAGCTCATTTGGCACTTTCAGTCTGCAAAAAAACCCAGCAGAGATAGAATCCCCGTGCGTTGCCTTTTACGCCTGTATTTGGTGGTGTCCCCCTGACTGCACGATCGGATAGAACAGCAAGGAAGCTGCAACAGGCCGGAGACAAGCAGAGTGGTGGGAGCAGAGGAGTAACGGAGGCCACCACCTTGGTGAAATGTTAAATGCTGTTTCAGAAGCTGTTGGACAGATGAGAGACTCCCTCCCCGGGCCTTTCTGACGCAAGGGCTGGCAGCAGAGACCAAAGAGCGCTAAAAAGCTCTGCACAAACTCTCCTCTGTTGCTTGCAGTCCCGGTTCTGGGAAGCTGTGGGACAGAGGCTCCTTCCCAGGATCCTGCCAGAGCTGCCCACCGGCTGCCAGGTTCACGCAGAGCTACCTGCCCCTTTGCTGCGCTTGCCAGAGGGCTCACGGTCACAGGCTGGTTTGGGGACGGAGGGGACTTCCATCCAAGCTGTGGATGGAAAGTTAGCGCTTCCTTGGGCTGGCACGCAAAGCGGAGAAAGGGCTGTCGAGGGCCCTTCGTCCCGGGAAAGTGTTTGGGTGCAAGAGACCGAGATGGATGTTTGTGGCTGCCTGGCTCAGATGGCAGGCATCGGAATGTTAAAAAGTTGAAATCCTGGGGGAAATGTGCTGGGGTTATTTCCTCCTGTAATGTAATGTTTGTGTGAGCATTTCAAGGGAGAAGTCGTGGTAACCCTCAACAGAAGTTGCCCTTCCCTAGAACCAGCTCTTGGCTGTTCAAGCCCAGTCTGCCTCTCATCTGTGCCTGGTAGATGGGAGAATTTATTTGGACTTCAAAGAGTTAAAGCTGGGTAGAAGTGACAGAGGTTAATGTTTAGCTATTTTGGCCAGCCTGCCAAGGGTGAGATGCTTACAGCAGAACTGCAGCATTTTTAAGGTACTTAGGGAATGTTGCTTTGCAAACTGACTCCTTAAAGGTGTTTGGTTTTCTTTTTTTGAGCTCCCAACCCCCTTTTTCAACCTGTTTTATTCCATGCAAAGTTTTTGATGTGGTACTGAACAGGTGACACCCGTGGCTCAGCTTTGCTAAGGTGAGCAAAGCGTGCCCGCTGTGGAGCGTGTTTCGGCTGGCCGCTCTCGCTGGGGGCTCTTAGTGGCATTTCTTGTTAGATAAAAACTACTAAAACCCGGAGCTGGGAATTCAGAGCCTTTCACTGCTTTCCATCGGGAATCTGAGTTTAAAAATCACGTTTCCTTGAGCTTATAAAACTTACACCTTTTAAGTGAGAAAGGAGAAATTGTCTGTAATGGTAGTCATCTGCAACAGAAGAGATTCCGTCTGGAAACAGAAATGTGCTTAAAAATGTCTACCTAAGGCTTTTCTGGACGTGTATCACCGTGAAGTGGGAGCTCTCTGTCGTGCCCCGTGACACTTGAGCAGAGCTGGGGTTCATCTTTGCTCCGCTCCCAGTTTACCGCTCAGAAGAACAGCAATCCAGCTGTGGAAGCGGCTGCCGTTGCCTGGATCAGGGGTGTATTTTTTAAAATACGAAGTCCGCGTGTTCGAGTCCTAATCCTTGGTAAGACCAAGCGGCGCTGGGCTCCAAGTACCCAGCTTCTCTCTCGGGATACCAGTCTGCTTCCTGCCAAAAGGTGAACTTTCACTTGTCTCTGAAACAGAAAAGCCAAGCCAAAAGCAAAATCTTTCCAGGCCTTTTATACCCCCAGGAGTATCGAAGCTGACCCGCGGTGCCCGGCACCGGAGGTTCAGCGCCACGGTCCAGGAGGTGAAACACGCTGTGTTTTTCCATTGGCAAAGCTGTGAAGCCTGTTAAATAAATAGCATCGAGTTTTGCAGAACACCCCAAGCGTGTGCCTGCCTGAAGGCGGTCACAAAACACAATCCGGTCATGGAACGGCCCTCGGAGCCACCCGTACCGAATCTGGGGGCAGGAGGGTGTTCTATGCTGCTTTTTCGGCGCTCGGCGTGACTGTACGTCACCTGCTGCCCATTAAACACTACACATATAGCTGAGGCCTGCCTATAGCGCCTTGCCCTACGCCTTTCTGCTCTTCTGCATCCCCATAGGGACTTGCCAAGGCGTTGCTGTCTCCGTCAGCCCCTCGCTGGCTCTGGGTGGCGCCCGGTCCTTTAGCGAAGTCCCATCTGATAGATTGCTGGCCTTGGCCTGTTGGACGGCTGTGGCCCCACAATCCTAATGCTCTCTGAGAAATGTGTTAAAAATGGGGTGTTACTGGCTGAAACGTGCGGACCCCTAAAGCAGAGCCTGGTTTATTTCTCATAGGTCTTGAGTCATTGGAAAGTCCCTTAACGGTTCAGCAAATGTTCCCCCCTTTGGCAAAATGGCGTTGGTTATTTCAGTGCCTGCGACGGACTGGCGAATTCGAAGGTGAATTAGGTGGTTGCGGCAGCCCTGGGAAGTTTCCCAGGCTGCTGGAACGAGAGAAGACCGGGGAGCAAAAGCTGAAGGGAGGGGAAGTAGGAGGAAGCTGCAGGTGAAGTGCTGTGTTTAGTTGCACATTTAGTATTTACAACTGGTTTGATTCTTTCCCCACTCCTGTCCATTCCTTCGCATCGCTCTGTAAAGCATGGCAAAGTGATATTGTTTGATTTGTTGAAAGCCCTTGCGTGTCTTACAGAAGGAATAAAAACTTCAATGAGTTCTGTTTCTTTTTGCGCACGGCAGTCTCCTTACCTGTCACTTTTCTGTCCTTGCTTCCAGGTTATGGAGACGGAGCGGATGATTTATCTAGTGACAGAGTACGCTAGCGGAGGGGAAATATTTGGTAAGTACATTTATTGCCTTCTTTAATCAGATAATGCACTTGGTCAACTGCAGTAACCTGCAAAGAGCTGCCGCGCTCTCGTTTCAGTTGAGAGGTGCCCTTCAGCCTGACGGCTTCCCGCCAACAGGAGGGGTAAAGAAACAAATGGCACCAACTTGGTGGAAAAATAACGTCCGTAACCTCTGTTTTCTTCTTTGGGTCTCATTGGCAGGTGGTGCTGCTCCTCTTTTATGCCCGCTTTGGGATTAAAGGTGTTGGAAATAGGCATCCAGTTGGATTTTAAAGCGTTGCTGAATACTTTGCTTCCCAACAAGCCATGTGAAGCTTGTGAACTATAGCAGAAATGTTGGTGTCCGTTAGAAGCTTTCAAAGAAAGAGGCTGTCCTGCGGTTCTGTAGTATTTTGTCCTCAAAGCTGTGTATTTTCTTGTCTTTTGATACCTGATGATATCTTAGCATGTATTAGTTACATCCATTTTAAACTCCGTTGTCTGCTAACAATGTGTTGGCTGAGCTTTTTTGACCGCAGAAGCTATTCTTTAAAGGAAAAAAACTATCTGTGCAGCGCAATTGCAAGAGCTGTTGAGTGATTGATTAAGTTGGCTGGTTTATTGCCATGACCACTGAGAAACTCGCAGAAATAGAGATTTCCTTACACGCTGGCATTTTGTGCCAAGGGACAGAGTGAGAATTTTGCAGGTTTGGTCCTTACTAGCTAAGCCAACCTGAGTCTCGGAAGAGGGGGAAAGTCCTTGGTGCTTGAAGCAAGCCGTCGTAAATCTGCTTCCAGGCAAGGTCCTTGGGAGGACAGTCACGTGCGGCCCGTCAGCTAAAGGGAAATACGCTCCTTTTCGTCCTCTTCAGTCGTCGCCGTAGATTTGGTGTCGGAGCCTCTCACTCTGCTGGAACTGAGGCCGAGTTGCAATAAAAGATGAAGCTCTTGGTGAAGCAAGAAAAGCTTGAGGAAAATGAGACAACTTGAGCTGCAAAATGCTGGTTTGCAGTGAATGTAGTCCACTACCCGTTCCTCAGTACCTCTGTAGATGGCTGTCATGCCGCCTTCTCGGCATCGTCCGTGGCCTTTGGATTTCTTCTCTGAGAAGGTGACAGCTGAAGGAAGCAGCGTGGAATGTTTGGGGAGTCTGGATCACCGGGTGAAAAACCCGACTTCCTCCAGCTGAGTCTTGCAGTTGTTTCCTCAAACGTGAGTCACGGTGCCAGGCACCCAGCAGTTCCGAGGGCTTGTGAAATTGGGCTTGCCTTGTCATTTGCGAGCCGTAATTGCGGCAAAAGCCCTTGAACGTGCAGTGGAGTTCGCCTGTGTGTGGATCACTGCAGAAAAGCATAAATCCCTTTTTGCTTTTTCTCCCTCTCTGTTGAATTTGGCAGAGATGGGCTCATCTTTTTTTAAATCCAGAACTATGCGCGAGCTCGTATACAAACTTGGAATGAATTCTCTGGGTTACAGAAATAGCGCTCTACATGAGTCGACGTGAAAATCTAATTGCTCTCTGAAATATTTTATGCCGTAGTAAATTCAGCTCATTAGCATGGCAAATTTCCATTACGCTGCCCAGCGTTTTATCCTCCTCGGTAGCTGGGAGCAGCCCTGACGCTTTTCCAGACCGAAGCCAGGAGGCCATGCCCCTGCTAGCCTGTTTGAGCGTTTTTGGGCGCTGCACGAGGCCCTGAGCACCCTTGGCGTTAGAGCAGAGCGGGGGAAACTGAAGTCTCAGCTTTTTGTAATCAGAGTTTCCTGAGGAGCCATTAAGACTTTGTTCTCGCTGCGGAAGCAATTTACGGGGAGGAAACGGCAGCCCATTTTGGAAAGGCTTCCTTGCGGTCGTTAGCATCTCCAGCACTGAAGAATCTCACGTCCTCACGCTGTTGAGAGAAAGTGTCTCGGCGCGGGCTGGCTTCGCACCCGCTCCGGCCCTTCCGTGGCGTCGTGCAGCGGATGGAAGCTGGGCCTTAGCTAATTACTAAGGGGAAAACGTGCGCGTTTCGACGTTGCTTCGACGCAGCGTCCGTCCCTTTTACGGAAGGTTTTGGTGAGGAACTGCAGGGGTGGCCGCCAGCGCGTGCGGACGGTGCAGCCGCTGCCACAGCGGCTGTTGGTGGGCACTGGGGGATCCTCTGCGTTAAGCGTGCCTGTGCTGAGCCTTCTCACTCTTTTTTTTTGACTGTCTCGGCATCTGCGTGACCTCGGTTTTAACGCGGCAGTGTGGTGCTGAGCCTCGGAACCGGGGAGGCTGACAGCCCGGGTTTGCTGGATGCTAAACGCTCGGTGCAAGGCCGAGTGCCTCCTGTAATCTGAAATACAGCGTCACGCTCCCCTGAACTGCAAGGCTTTGGTAGAGGTAGATCTAAGTCGTTTCCCTTGATGCTTTTAAAAGCTTTCCAAAGGTTTAAGCTGTACCATACAGCCGTAAATATTACATAGGCAGTAGCCTAGGATGGAATTTTCAGCTGAAAGAATGGTAGTTTCCCTAATGGCCGTGGCTTAGGTCAGCCGGTGTTGGATGCTTGCCTTTCTCAGCCTGGCTGGTCTGAGCTCTGCAGGCTTTCCTGGGCGAGCTTCTAGGAGAGCTTTACAACCTGTTTATCTGGATTTCCAGTAAAAGGGCTGGTAGCTGCCTCAGTGGCCGGGCTGTGCCGTAAGTGTCTTTGATTCATCTGTTACTGGAAACGTTTTGATAATTCGCCTTGTTTGCACAGCGGTGCTCGGGGATTGGGGAGAAGGCTTGCTTTTGCTGTGGGCTTAAGCAGCAAAATGTAAATTGTTATTTTTGTCCCTAGGCAGGTTTTGCGTGTGGTTGGGTTGCTGGTTTGACGTTACGAACAAATGAACGTCTCCTTTTAAACACAGGGTGCTCTTTGGTCCAGGCCCCTCGACTGTCCTTTTTTTTGAGGTCAGAGTATGGTCTGGTTTGATTTTAGCTGTTCACTATGAGTGCTGCAAATAATCCCTAGTCCTCATTGACAGGAACACAGGTACTCGCTTGATTAACAAAAATGCTCAGAAAATTTGAGAGAATTGTCAGCTGATTGATGTGGTTAGCACGCCTGCTGGCTCTGCCCCTTCTCTCCATCCCCTCCTGCTCGCCCTAAGCCTTCTGAGCGTGAACTGGACAGATTAGACAACGTGCTGCCGGTCTCTAGAAGGTCAGGCTGCTTCTGAGATCACAAGGTCGCCAAATACGCTGGAGATTTAACTTAACCCACCACACGGAGGAGATGTGACGCTTAAGCAGCGTTTGCTTCCCAGACAGAAAGCAACTTAAAAGCGCAAGGAGTCCGTCGAGAGGCAAAAAGTGGAAACTTGTGTATTGGTCCTGTCTCTTGGCCAGAAGATGCTTTTTCTTCGGTGTAGGATTTTACCGTGGGTTGGTTTGTTTGTTTGTTTTTTTTTAACGCGGAGAGCAGCATCAGGTGCTTCATGTAAGTACCAAGAACAGCAACGGGCGTTCTTAAGGGCTGTGAAATGAAGTCATGCGTTCCTGCCTCTCTGGAAGGCGCTCAGAGGAGCAACGCCGTACGCCTCTTGAGCGCGCTGACGTGCGCGCGCCCCCGTGGCGAGTCCGCGCCGCCGGACTCGGTGCTCTGGAGACCAGCGTGCTGGCTCCCAGCTGAACATTCAGGTCACCCCCGTAACCTCTGTCGCATGGGAGGTTTATGCAGACTAAGCTTGCAATGGTTAATTTTGGCATACAGTTGCCCTTGGTGGTATGCGAAGTATTCTGTAGCTTCATTGTTTCTGTCCTTCCTCTGGAGCTTGGGCAGAAATGTCAGCGGTCTCCAAGTGCTGTGCCTACGTGCGGAGCTTGGGGATCGGCCTCCGCTCACATTGCTTCATGAAAAGTGAAATTTCACGCCTAGCCCCAAAAAGCTTTTTTTCTTTTTTTCACAGCCTAAGCAGGACTGACTGAGAAAAGGGGCAGCAGAGTTTTCTGCGTGAGCGGACGTCTGGCAGGGCAGCCCTTGAGAGCAAGGCTCTGCGAAGGGCACGGGACCCCACGGCACGCGTCACTGTCTGTGTGGGGTGACCCTGGTTTGGGCAAAAATATACTTAGGAGAGGCTTGTAGAAATAGGCCTGCTGCAGTAGCTGCCTTTGATTTCTCGCCTGCAGGAGAAGCTCTAAAATATTTTCAGAACTGTGGAGAGACTGGAGCCTTACACTTTGCTTTACGAGTATCGGCGGGCCGTGCTCCCAAACTCAGGCGGAGTAAAAGATGTGAGTGACCTTGCCTCGTCGAGGAGCTGAGCCCCTGTCTGTGGATCAGCGGCAACGCTTAAATTTGAGCAGGCCCTTGCTTAACTCTGCTTGTCCCAGCTCTTTAGAGTAAAAAACCGTATACCCATGCAAATGACTCAATAAAATACAATGGGGCTCTTGGAGATCATAAATTTTGCTTTTCCTAGCAAGTGACGTGAGGGTCGTATTGGCATTGGGGATGCATTTCCTTCCCCGGCCCTGGTTCCCATTTGCTCATGGAATAAGCTTACCCGATGAATAAAACCAAATTGACAAGTTCTCTGAAAAACAACTTTGCGCTGTTGCACAACATGAGTAGTCAAATGTAGAGAAGCAGGTTGCCGTGCAGTCAGAAGCCAGCACAACTGCTGTGATGGATCTTGGTAATTAGTATTTACTGCAAGTCAATTATGTCGCAGGTATTTTAATTAATGGGTGACTGGGAAAAATACAACCACCTGATGAGAAACCTTCAGAAGTGATGTATTTCTATTATTTTCAAGAGCAGGGATCTCTGTCGAGCCCTCCATTTTAATGGAGTTTGCAGAGTGAAATGAACCACTTCAGCCTATTCTTGACCAGAAGTCCTTGGCGGTCGGCTCGATGGCCCAGCTGAGAAGTGGTCGACTCTCGAAATGGGCAAGGAGATAATAATAAGCCCCTGGGGTCTGGCTTGCCAGTGCCTCTGCTAGCCCGCGCTGGAGGGGAGAGGGCTTGCTGCAAACCTCTCCGAAGCCTTTCCTGGGAGTTGGGGAAGCTTGGGAACCCTCCTGGTTCCACGTGTGGGCCAGGGCCTGTGGTTACTGGGGGCTCTCTCCGGGACGCTTCTCAGATTTCTCCTGGTTTTGGGAGGGTTTTTTTGTAGGACTGTCCTCAAGTCCGTAATCTTGCAAACTGCTATTCCTACCCGTATCTCTTAGCATCATGCTACTCCAGTTGTAGCTAGATTTGCTTGTAGGGTGGAGAGATAGTAGGAAAGGGTGACAACTGTATTTCATAATTCAGCTGCCGCTGACTTTGACTTTGACACCTTTCCTGGCAGAGTTTGTTGCCTGTTCTGCTGATGCTTCAGGGGAGGGGGGTGCTTTTTCTCCCCCTTCCTCTGCCGTTTCTACTGCCTGTCTCCTGCCTGTCCATCCCCTTGCAGCATCATAGGACGAGTGGCTTCCCTAAGGCCGGTCCTTGCAGGTTTCGAGTGGGTTGATTGAAGCTGGGCTGCTGCTGTGTGCCTGCCTTTGTGACCTCTCGGAGAGACTTTTCCTGTCCGTGTCTGCGTTTCCTTCCGAGGAAAGCCTCACTGGTAACAAATGCCACCTTTGAGTGAGAGCGTAGGTTTTCAACAAAATATTTGAGACTACTCAGGTTTCCGTAGTAGAGGCGAGTCCCGGTTTTGTAATGAAATGCACTGTTGAATATTGCAAGCCTGCTTTTGCACCAAAACAGCAGCGAGTACCCAGAGGCTGGCTACGAGCGTCAGGAACCCCTGCGCGCGTTTCGAAGCGCCTGCGATGACTTTGGCTGGAGGAAAACGTTGAAGAAGTTTTATTTTTATTTTGATGTAGAAAAAAGATTTTAAAACCTTTACGCTCTTCCCCAAACACTTCTGATTTTCCAGCCAACCCTGTCAGCTGTCCTCTGGTTTAGCATTTTAAAGCCTTTTACTTGGAGGCAGCCCAGGTGAGGGCCAGAGTCCCTTCCCGTGTAGCTTCAGCGGGGACCCCAGGGGCTTCTGGAACCCAGAGAACACCCTGGTGCCCGCATCATTCCCCATCTCCACCCTCTGCAAGCCTGCGAGCAGCCTCGACCCGGGTTGTGCTCCCCGTGTGAATAACCCCTTTGTGCTTCGCTTCGTCCCTTACAGATCACTTGGTGGCCCACGGACGTATGGCCGAGAAGGAAGCCCGGAGAAAGTTCAAGCAAATAGTGGCTGCTGTCAACTTTTGTCACTGTCGTAATATAGTCCACAGAGATCTGAAGGCAGAAAATCTACTCCTGGATGCTAACCTCAACATCAAAATAGCAGGTGAGCTAAGACTAGCAGTGTGGGAGGAAGGCAGCGGCTTTCAGAAGTTAATAAATGTAGGCATTGGCTGCTTCCAGGTATTCAGAAAGAAGGAAGCCCAGTGCAGCTAAAGGAAGCTTTGGATTTCTGCGTGGCCTGCTGCCCAGAGCTGAAACTGCCAGATTGTAGCCAGGAGATTTATATCTCCCTTCAAATAGTGCAAAATAAAAGAAGGGGGGGGGGGGGGACATGGAAAAAAAGCTGGTCTGGCTTCGTAGGCAGATATGGTGCTAGAGATACTGCAGTGTTCCAATACACGGGATAACGGGTGAGACTAATACTAAAAAAATCGACCTTGTTTTGAGTCCTGCTGCCAGCGGAGGATGACTTTGAGGCGGGTCAGACTAGGTGAGAGAGAAAGAATGGAAAGGAAGGATGACAACGCTTATGGTAGAGCGGTGAAGGGGAAACACCGCTCTTGGAATCATTTCACCGCCCTGTCTGACAGAGCAAGAGGATGAGCCCCAGTGCTTTTGAGTATTTATCCGCTGCAGGAGACAAGGTGAAGTTAGCAAGTCGGCCCTCACAGGCTGTTCCGGCGTTTTGCTGGGCAGTGGGGGGGTTTTGCTAACAACTGCCCTTCCAGAGAGCTTGCGCCCCGGGCAGCAGCCTGACCGAACGCAGGCCTGCGTGTCCCTGATCCTCTCGGACAGGAGATTGAGCCTTGGCTGCTGGGCTCCGCGATGCACTCGCTAGACTGGATTTTTTTTTTAGCTTTGTGGGATTATGGAGCAACCGATTGAAACAAGAGGATTTAACACCGCCCTGGTCATCTCATTTCAGGGGCTTTCGGATTGGAAGAGCTCACACTTACCATTTAATTCTACTGGAGCCTAATGCATAGTATTTTTGGAAAGCACTTTGTTGCCCCTTCTCTTAATAGACTTCCTTGGAGAGCTTGTCGGCTTTTATAAGGGTTTGTAACTTGATTTTTTGAAAAAAAGTGCTTCGGGCTACAAAACTTCTCAGTCGGTGAGCAATTTTAATATTGGGAGTTGGGGAATACTCGTCTAGCTTGATACCATCTTGGAGAGAGGAAACGGCCTTGTTCCTCGTGTTACTGTTCTCTGATGTACCATCCGTAGGTGTTGGGTTAGAGCGGAACGTTTGATTTGTAGCGGAATGGTTCGTGATTCCTTGGGTTGCTCTCGTCCTGCCTTTGTGAGGAGGGAACAGGGAAGGAACAGAACGGAGTGAAGGAGTTTGTGAAGCTTCCTCTGGCGGCTTCCTAAGTGTGAGCCATGTCCTCCTCGGCACGAGGCTGGTAACCTGGAGCAGAAGATGAGCAAGAGGCACGGCGCTGGTGAAGTACGAGCGGCTCGTGGTGTTGGCTGTGTGTTAAGTGACTCTGCGCTGCCTTGCGGCGTTCCGGGGCCACCAGAAAGCCTGACACCGAGGGGAACATACTGACAGCGCGGGGCAAACAGCTCGGCTTTGCCAGCCAGACCCATCGCCTACGGCTGGGTAAGAGCCTCCGGGCTGGAGGGGGGCGGCAGCAAGCGCCTCTGGGTCCCCGCAGCGGAAGGAGCCGGTGGCAGGTACCGGCGCTCCTGCGAGAGCGGCTCTTCGGGAGGGCTTTAGAAGCAGCACTTCCTGCTGTCTGTTTCGTGCAAGCAGATGCGCTGATGATTTGAGGCCATCTTGTGTTCATGGGGTAAAACCTAATCTGTGCGGGGAGGAGGGCGCCTAGCAAATAAAGAAAGAAGCAAACAGCTAACCCAGGTAGAAACCGGAATGCGGCTGGGTTCCCTAAAGAAGCGTCCACGTGCGTGTGCTGACAAGCTCTGTGGGTGTCTGAAAATTGTGGAAACTTTTTTTTAAAAAAAAGAAAAATCAAAGGGAGTTGGAAACTGTTTTCCTTCCAAATCTCTGCTCCCAGAATGGACTCCAGAAGATAGTTCCCACCCTGGTGGTGGTAATGTTTTACTTGGCAGGGAGACGTAGTAGTGATTTTGAAAAGTAGCCTGGAAAAGCTGATTTATGGTATAGGATTTTCCAAGTATTAAGTTTTGTCCCTATAAGTCATTAATTACAACTTGACACCAGTTCTTCCATTGTTTCAAGAGCAAAGAAAGCAGCGATAGCAGCTGATCCCTTGCACACCAGACCTCCCAGAATGAACGCTACAGAAACGCACAAAGCCCTGTTACATGGCTGGAGGATCAGCTGAACCTTCGCCACCAAACCCATTAACCATGCCTTAGCTCAAGCCTCTTCCATAGCGCGTTTACTGTTCAGCTGACGGAACTGTAGGTGCATCTTGAGTCTCTTCTGGAGGTAGGTCTGGTCACTTTTTACCGGCCACGTAGCAGCCACGCAGGTAGCCCTCAGGATGCAGCGAGCCAGCGTGTCATCCCAGAGACTGGGACCGCAGCTTCGTGGCTCTTGCGATGCCCATGTGCTCAGCCTTCAGTGATGTGCATGACTCCATCAGGCTTTGGAGTTCTTCAGACCCTTCCTTGCCAGTGCAGATTTTGTAGCACGATAGTGCTGGCCTCCATGTGCATCTTTGCATCCCTTCACAGAATCCCAGCATGGCAGGGTTGGAAGGGACCTCGGGAGATCGCCCAGTCCAGCCCCCCTGCTCAAGCAGGTTCTCCTAGAGCATGTTACACAGGACTTCATCCAGGTGGGCTTTGAATATCTCCAGAGACGGAGACTCCACAGCCCCCCTGGGCAGCCTGGGCCAGGGCTCGGGCACCCTCAAAGTCAAGAAGTTTTTCCTCATATTCAACTGAAACCTCTTCTGCTTCAGGTTGTGCCCATTGCCCCTTGTCCTGGTGCTGGGCACCACTGAGAAGAGTCTGGCTCCGTCCTGGTGACCCCCACCCGTGAGATATTTGTAGGTGTTGATGAGGTCCCCTCTCAGCCTTCTCTTCTCCAGGCTGAACAAGCCCAGCTCCCTCAGCCTTTCCTCCTAGGGGAGATGCTCCAGTCCCCCCATCATCCTTGTTGCCCTCCTCTGGACTCTCTCTAGGAGTTCCTCATCCTTCTTGAACCGGGGAGCCCAGAACTGGACCCAGTGCTCCAGGTGGGGTCTCCCCAGGGCAGAGCAGAGGGGGAGGAGAACCTCCCTCGACTCAGCACGAGTTGAGTACTCGATGCTTAGCAAGATAGCGTAGCAGTCTTGGAGTGGGTTAACGCTGCTCTTCTCACTCGATGGCGACGCAAGTGTGCTTTTTGGGTTTGGGCTTTTTTTTTTTTTTTGATTGATTGCAACTGTATGATTTTTCCATAAACAGTAAGATACAAGCGCCGTTACCCTCGCTCTCATTTTTCCCATGGAGGCTTTTTCTCCAGTGTACCTTCTCAAAGTCTGAGTCAGTAGCTTCTGGCACTACGTTCAGTTGTGCTCCCAGTCAGAGAGTTCAGCCAGGAGTTGGGATTATTGCTAAATACCCAGGCCTTCCTAGGGTATGGTTTTGGAGAGGAATCTGATCTATGCATTGCTTTGCATATGTTTGCAGGAGGCCGCTCGCTCTTTCACCTTCTGAGGATAAAAGTCCCTGCGTGCAGCTCAAGGCAGCTCTGCTCTGAGGCAACGTGAGGGACCGGGCCCGCTTGTTTGCAGCACGGAGATGCTGCGTTTAAATATTTTCCCTGTATCACATCATTGTGACTTTTACCTTGCTCTTTAAAAATGCCCTTTTCCCTCTGCATCTGCTTTGGAAGGAGACCTGGGTGCTCCCTGGGCGTTTGGACTTCTACGTCTCCCGAGACTGGGGTGACTTGTCACAGTTCTTAAGAAAGTTTATTTAAGTTGTAGTTTGGGGGTTTTCTGTTTGGATTTGATTTTTTGTTGTTTGTCGCTTTGAGGCTTTCAAATCCCCCCCCCCTTAGCTTTTGAGGGGGTTTTTTAAAAGCCTGCTGTCCTCGCCAGCCTTGACCTCAGTTTGTGCCGCGCAGGTGGGCTCTGGAAGCTGTTCCCACTGAGCAGGGCTTGGTGTAAGACGGAGCCGTCTGGCTCTCCAGCTCCCCGCAGAGACGAGCGGCGTGACTCGCCCAGAGCTGGAAAGAGCCGCGTAGAGCAGCGGCTGTCCACAGGGAGAGGTTTTTCATCCTGAAATCCGGGGCAGCCGTGGGAGCTCCAGGACCTGCTGCCTGCACACCGTCACGCCCGCGGCGTCTCTGCGCTCCCCGTCCCGTTCTCTAAGGAGGGACTGCGGGGTTGCTCTCTCTGGCCGCCTCCGCTCCGCTGTCAAAAAGAGCTGGGGACCCCGGGGGCTAATTTCAACCCCGTGTGAAAGAGGGGTAGGGTTTCACAGCCAGCCAATCTCCTGGGCAGCAGAGAAGGTTGCAGGAGGCAGCTGTTGCGCGTCGGTTCAGCGGCTCGCTGCGCCGCGGTCCGGCGGGGCTCTTACCGGCGCGGTGGGGTTATGGGCACACCTCCTTCCCCTGTCCCGTGCGGAGCTGCGGCGGGGGCGCGGGGCGGTATTCGCTGCTTTGAAAATACAGGTGGTTCCCAAAGAGCCACAGAGCCCACTCGAGTACGTACAAGGATAAATAAAAGTAACTAAACCAGAATAATTTGCTCAAAACGTGTGAAGTACCACAATTCCAGCCTGTTCTTGCGCAGTCAGAAAGAGTCTACGTCTAAATTTGGCTACAAATGCTTTGTTGTTAGGAGATGGAAGCGCGTTTAGCGCTGTGGCTTTTCGCGCTTGCTCTGGTAGCCGTAATTCAGGCGCTTGCTACGCGGCCTCCTTCAACCGCGAGACAGCGCAGCTCAAAAGCTTGCAGAGGTGGACAAGTCGATGGTGTGGCTGTGTGCCGTTTCCCTGAAATAGTCCTCCACGGGCTGGCTGCTCGCACGGTTTGGAAGTTTGAATGACTTCGTTTCCAACAGCAAAAACCCAAAGGGAGTTTAACTGCCTTGGTTTGATCCTGCCACACTCCTAAAGAGCACTCACCGTCCCTCTGCTCTGCTTTGAGGGAGGGTTTGGGCAGCGTTGCCTGTACTCCCAGGAACACGCCACGCTAGGTATCCTTCCCGAGCATAAACCCTCTCCGCGGGGAGAATTTTGCCCCCCGCGAAGGGGCGGGAAGCCGGAGCGCTGGCTGGGCCCTCCTGGAGCTGAGCTAGCAGGAGCTGGGCCGAGAACTCCACTGCTGAGTTCTGCAGAAGCTGCTCGAAGGAGGAGAGGAGACTCACCTGAAATTAGGTCATGGAAAATCCCGTAAGGAAGGCGGCGGTCGCAACAGGAGCACGGACTCGCCCGTTAGCGCGTTGTCGGCGGGGTTTTCTGTGCCTCCTCCTGCGCAGAGGTGTTGGCCCTCGCTGCGCTCTGTATTTTTGCCACGATGCTTTTTTTGGTTTAATCAGTTAGGGTTTGCAAACAGTACTTCTGGCCCTCCCTGGTTTTTCCAGCGTTTCTCACAGCGTCTCTCCTGCCGTGAGGATCTGCTGCTGGTGCAAATGCCATGAAAAATGTCCCTGTTGCTGCGGGTCCCCGTCTGAGCACATTAATGTCACTCGGCCTCCTGCTAGCACACTCGCAGAAGCGGAGGCAAGGCAGTTTGCAGATAACCTTTGCGGCACGGCTCCTCCTGACAGCGCTTGCTTGGAAGGGCAGCCTGTCGGCGGGACGTGGGGACGCCTCGCTGGGACCGTGCGTTTGCCTTCTCTCAGTTGAGGGGAAAGACACGATCCGTGAGGATTCCTCCTTTTCGTAAGAAAACGCTCACTTTTCTTGAATCCAGACTTTGGTTTCTTTACTCTCCTTCCAGCGCAAGTCCCAGCTGTGTGCCAGGGGGTGGCAGGTTAATTAGCAGAGAATGCCATTAGCGCCCTTGTAAGCTGGTGGTTGACTGCCCGTAAGGTTAAGACCCTTCTTTTCATTTCTTTTTTGGGATTTATTATTTGCTCTTTGAATGATTTGACTTGGTTTGTAGAGCTGCCCACCGTAACTGGAGTTTCCAGCTCGTGTGGTGCTTTCTGGAAAATCAAAATTTCCCATTCTTTTTCCCCTCTGCCTGCATTCGGTCCCTGCTGGCGGCCGCCTTGGTCCTAACGAAGTTGTGGAACTTGACATGGGCGAAGCTGAAGGTTGGGAATTAACACACAGGATCTGTGTGGGATCTCTTGAATGTAAGACAGAGGCCTCGTTCCAAACCATCCACCCGACTTGCAAGCAAGCCCGGTTGGTCTGATTGCTGGTGTGTTGACTCCAGCATGGAAATGACGTGGCTGAAAAGCGAAGAGCAACCTTTTGGAAAGACCTGCGTGTTTCTGCAAAGCCGAAGCGTGTGAGGCAGGCCTAAATAGTGGTGGTTTGCAGAGGTTGCTGGAATGGGCTGTGTTTCACACCGTATGGATGTGCCGCTGTTAAGATTTGGTCGCCTTTTGTCTCGCTACGGAGAGAGGTTGCCCGCTGACCAGGTGGTTTCAGCGTTGCTCTTCCTCTTCCAGCTTCTTCTGCACTCTTGTTGCTCTGCCGTGTGGGTTATCCCTCAGGGGACGGTACCGGGCTTTACTAGACGTGGCAGATGACGTAAATACCTTGTGTTTAGGATAGGTGGAGCGGGTCCTATTCCTCTACTCAGTTCTCTTTTGTTCTTTCAGATTTTGGGTTCAGTAACATCTTCACACCTGGTCAGCTGCTTAAAACCTGGTGTGGGAGTCCTCCCTACGCTGCTCCAGAGCTCTTCGAAGGAAAGGAATACGATGGCCCAAAGGTCGACATTTGGGTACGCACCGAACCTCCTTCTTTCTTCCTTGGATCTCGGTTTTGCTCTGTTTTGTTTGGCTTTGCTTCCTGAATGCTTCGTGCCTGCTGCGGAGAAAAGCCCACGATATGGCAAAAAAATGGTTTTCACGCTTTTAGAATTTTATTCTGACTACTATGTCCCATGTTTTCTTTATCGGGAGGCACGATGCCAAAAATATTAGCTGCCCAGAAATGCGTTTTAATCTAGTTTCCCAAAAATACGGTTCCCTTCTTCGCTGTTGAATGGCAGAGTACTTCCTGCAGCAGGGCTTGATCTGGCAGAGCTGAAAGAGCCTGAAATGAGGCTTGAGGTTTGAGGGAGGAATTGGGCTGGCCTGGGACGTCCGCGAGGTCCTTTCCGATGGGATTTGCTCTTTCTTTATTATTATCTTACTCTATTTCAATGGCGTGTACCGCAGTTACCCGCAGCCCCCCGCTCTCCCCCTCTAACGTTGCTGACGTGACCTCTGTTTTGGACGCAGAGTCTCGGCGTGGTGCTGTACGTGCTGGTCTGCGGCGCTCTGCCCTTCGACGGGAGCACGCTGCAGAACCTGCGGGCGAGGGTGCTCAGTGGGAAATTCCGCATTCCATTTTTCATGTCCACAGGTAAGGGGTGCGCGGAGCCGGCGCTGGTCGCGTCTCTGCTTACGGATTCTTTGGAGCACTTAAATTAGAGCATACCAGTTGATTTATACGGCAGTGAAGCGGTAGGCCAGGAAGCTTGTCCGCTGGATGGTGGTTTGTAACGTAAGCTAAAAGGAGTTCCGAATCTAGAATTTAGAAACCAAAATACTCTTCCTTAAGATCTCAGCTTTCACGTATATAACTGTGCAAACTGTAGCAAAGTGCAAGCAAAGATACGCTCTTTCTGAATTTTGGGAAATGAAAGCTAAAAATGGAGCAGTGATTTAGGAGTATCGAGGCTTTCGCTAGACCTGTTTTAGACAAGAAGCTCTTTACAGCATTATGGCACATGAAGTTCCAGCAATAGCCCCATCAGAGAGGAAGTTCTAGGCCCCCTTTCTGCAAAACTGCTTCTGAATGCTTTAGTAATAAATCTTGGTTTTGAAAAGGTGATTATTCGCAGATAAAACCAACTTAAGAACGAGTCATATGGAGGTTCTTGGTTGCCTGCTCTCAGATTAAGGAATAATTTTGCATGGGCTGAGTGGAGCTTCCCAGCCGAAAGCTTCCTTGCCTGCCGCCTTACGCGGGGCAGAGGTTCTCTTCATGCAGAAAAAGCTTGCTACAACATGTGGTGCTTGGAAAGCAAGCTTAGATCCCTTCCCGCATGGGGGAGAGCCTCAGCAGCCCCCCACGCTGGCAGCACGTACGGTGGAGAAATCATTCACGGCGAGCAGTTGCTGAGCGGGGGATGTTCGGAGGATACTTTGCCCTTCAACCCCCAAAAGCCAGTCCTGTCCCCTGTCCAGACGGGGAGGGACGGGGTGACAGCGTGCCACCTAGGGGCTCCGGCAAACAGCACAGGGGCCCGGTGGCCTGGGTGGCTTCCTTCCTAGCGTGGGGAAAGCAAACGTCTGCGGCAAAGCGGCGCGGCGGGGGCTGAACGGCTGCGAAGCGCGGAAGGAGAAGCAATGTTTTTGCTGTGTATGACTTCCCACGGAGAAGCGCTTTCCCCTTTGCGGCGCGAGGCTGCCTCCTGCAGAAGTCGTGTCGCTCCCTGCAGGTTACCCAGCCTCTCTCTTCCCTTGCAGAATGTGAGCATCTGATCCGCCACATGCTGGTCTTGGACCCGAGCAAGCGCCTCTCCATGGAGCAGATCTGCAAACACAAGTGGATGAAGCTTGGGGAGGCCGATGCGGAGTTTGACAGGGTGAGAAGCAGAAGCGAGCTGGTGTGGAGCACGGTCTGCTCGGTCCCTGCTGGGCTGCAGACGGGCACGTAGCACTGCAATATTCGTTTTGGCTGTCTGAGAACTCTCGTTCCAAGTGCTGGTGTGCTGCCTTTCTGTGTCTCCTGGTCTTGCTTTCCACGTCGCTCCTCATCTGCATGTGTTTTTGTATCTTCCCTCTTGGCGCTGAGAGCCTGAGGCACTAGGTTTTGAATTGGTGCACCATCAGCCTTCAAAGCTCACGCCAGCTTGCAGCCGGCGCCCGGTGCATTGGTTCTTCAGAGCGCTGTGACTCATGGGCGTGCCTTTGGGAATGTCAGCGCTGAAGTCTGTGTCTGTGCTCTTGCAGCTGATAGCGGAGTGTCAGCACCTGAAGACTGAGAGGCAGATGGAGCCGCTGAATGAGGACGTGTTGCTGGCAATGGCGGATATGGGGCTGGACAAGGAGCGCACAATTCAGGTGAGACACCCCAGCTGACAGTCGCCTCCTGCCCTGGAGAACAGGCGGCCGTGTTTGTTGCTTGTCACCTCTAGGAACTGAGCTGCCTCAGCGTGTGTTTTATTGCTTGACAGAAAGAGCTGACCGCTTTTTCCTTTTCCTCTTCTAGTCATTAAGAGCCGATGCTTATGATCACTACAGTGCAATCTACAGCCTGCTCTGCGACCGTCTGAAGAGACACAAGAATCTGCGCATTGCGGCATCTCCAAGTATACCACGGACCATGACCTTCCCCACCTCTGCTAACATCCAGGTAGATCCTGCTTGCGTCGTGTTCTTCCAGCCCTGGAAGGCCAGCCAGTCCCTTACCTGCTGAACTCAGACTTGCTTGTGGGTGTCCTCCTCCTGGCAGGAGTGTCAAAACGTTCCTTGCCTGAGAACTTCGTGTGTGTTTAGGGTGCCATAATCCTGAGATTAGGAACGGCTCTGGGTTTAGCCAATGCCCTTCAGACTAAGTCTTGTGTTTAGCATAGTGACGGAGGAGGAGGCCATGTGAGGGTTACTGGTTGGGAGCTAGAGTCTGCGGACCAGGACCGCTCTGCAGTGCTGCTTCCTTAATTTGTGCTGCTGTCCAAGAAATGAGTATTTGCTTTAAGAGAGGCCAGGTCATAAGGGAAGCAGCAGAGATGCTGACCCTGCCTGAGCAGAAGTGAGGAGGGGAAATGAGGCAAGCTCTTCAGAATTAAGAATAAACAGAACTTCACTGGCTCCAGGGTAGCCTCCCTATTCCCGGGTGGTTAGGTCTGCACCGGTGTTCATCTGGCAGTGTTTGTAGGGGGGTGTAAGAGATGCTACCTTCATGTCTTCCCATTTTGATCTCTCTGCTCAGCAGACAGAACAGGCGGGCAATACCATGAGCATCAACGTGCCGCAAGTCCAGCTCATCAACCCTGAAAACCAAATTGTAGAGGTGAGGTACTCCCCTTGATGACCCCTGCAAATTCTTTTCCTGGGCTTGCGTTGAAGCCTTTTGCTTGACCCTCCCTGTGTATTTCACCATCTCCAACGTTTTGCTTGCCCAGACTGACGGAACAATGAACTTGGACAGTGATGAAGGGGAAGAGCCGTCACCTGAAGCTCTGGTCCGTTACCTTTCGATGAGAAGGCACACGGTTGGAGTAGCAGACCCACGGTTAGTGTTGGACTCTGAACTCCCTGATGGAGGACCAAGGGGACTTGAAGATTTACTCCTAGCACATGACTCTGGTCCTTCTGAGATATGGCAGATTTATTCACGTGCTGTGCTGGCAGACGAGAGGTTAATGCCTTAAGGGACTTCTGGGCTCTGTGGTACATAGAAGGGTTGATGCCTTTGAGACTGGCAGTGGTCTCCAGGTTCTGGGCTGGGAAATACACTTCATAGCACGCCCCCGGGTCCCACTCTAGCCAGACCAGGTGGTGATGAGCGCGTGTATCCGTATCATGGCTGGTACCAAACCTTTGGTTTCCTGCCCCTGCTGTGAGTGGCTTGGAGTTATTTCTGCAAATCTGATTTTTGCTAGATAAAAAAAGAAATTCAAGGTATCTCTTTAGCAAAAGCGTCCCTTTAAATGTCCTAGTCCCATTGCACAGTTTGGTTAATATTTCAGCTGAGGGTGAGGATGGGATTCTTTCCTTCTCTTCTTCCTGGTTAGCTCTGTGGAAGCTATAGCAGTGTTGACTGGTGTGCGAGCCAGTTTCTCACCTAAGCTGCACTGCTGTCATGTCCTAGCTGAAGCTTTTTGTGACAAATGCAATCGAGGTTAATGCAGAGAGCTACTTCTGGCAAATCTCAACTCAGGGGGGAACAAAGGACAAACGAAAACCAAACAGTGGCTTGGCTGCTCTCTGCCACCATTTTCCAGAGCAATAAGAAGCCTTTTGTGAAGGGAGGCTGGGTGCTCTGGGCCCACGGGTGCTTCTCCTCACATCATTGCTCATTCGCCTGTCTATGAATGTGATTGCACAGGACGGAGGTCATGGAAGATCTGCAGAAGCTCCTGCCTGGCTTCCCCCGTGTCACTCCTCAGGCTCCGTTCCTGCAGGTGACCCCGAATGTGAACTTCATGCACAACGTGCTGCCTAGGCAGAACCTGCAGCCCACGGGTCAGCTGGAATACAAGGTACTGACCGCTGCACGTGCTCCGGGCCGCAGGCTGCGCGTTTGTGCTCACGCTTGCTCTGTTTGCCAATTCCTCGGGCTCCGTAAGCTTCAAGACTCTTACCCTCTTGCTGTCTCTTCAGGTGTGATTCTTGGTTACTTAAAAAGCTGATGAATGAAAGACCGCTGCGATATGAAATTAATTACTGGGATGGGGAGAAATAGGGCCACGCTACCTGGCTTCGGGGCTGCAGGTTGCAGCCTGCCTGGCAACTAAGGCAGAGTTGCGGGGAAAGGGAGAGTTAAACGCGACTCTTGCGCTGACACTGGCTCTCTCTGCCCCCCCCCCAGCTCTGAGATGTTGGGGATTAATCCCTCCTCCCTCCTGAGGCCCAGAAGGCTTGTCTTCTCTCGTGCCAGCATCTGGGCTTGTGACCTTAGCGCTCGGGTACCGGAGGGATGCGGTGCGGGGTCGCTAACTGCCCTGTCTGTGCTTGCCAGGAGCAGTCCCTGCTGCAGCCCCCCACCCTGCAGCTGCTGAACGGCATGGGCCCCCTGGGGCGGCGGGCATCAGACGGCGGGGCCAACATCCAGTTACACGCACAGCAACTGCTGAAGCGTCCTCGAGGTCCGTCTCCGCTCGTCACTATGACGCCAGTAAGTAGCAACAGGAAAGCAGAGAATCGGTGGCGTGCTTATAAATATCTTCTCCCGCAGGCAGAGGTGACTGCCCTCCGGGTCGTAGCAGGCAGCGTAGCGCTCTGGAAGCGCTGCAGGGAGCGTGCCTGCTTGCTTCCAAAGGTTCACCCCCCTGCGGAGCAGCAGAGCGCTCTGTCCCCTTGTGGGAGAGCCGCTGTGCTCTCCTGTAGCTGGCAGCTGAAATGGTATTCCTCTTGGGAATTGACAAAGCACACATGAATTATTTTTTAATGGTTGCTTTTCTTCTCCTTTGCTGATCTCATAGAGAAAACTAGAGAGTCCATCTTGGGCATTACTGTGTGTCCTTCCTCGAGGCATTTGTATCACCGAATTTTCCTGGTAGCACCAAAGGCAGCGGCAGCCTCGTACAGGCAGTTGTTTGGGGAAGGAATGTCGGAAGGGGGCCTTGGTGCTGCAGAGGAGCTGGCACATACTCTTGTGAAAGCCTGTTTGGGAGGGTCAGGCGGTGGCGGTGCTGGTGGGACCACGCTGGCTGCCTCCTGGAACCCATGGCTTCTCTTCTCTCTGCAGGCTGTCCCGGCGGTCACCCCTGTGGATGAGGAGAGCTCCGACGGGGAGCCAGATCAGGAAGCTGTGCAGAGGTAACCCCCAGTCTGTTAACATTTGCCCTTATTACCCTCCAAGAGGCTCACCCTGTGGTGTTCCACAGCTGAATTAAAACACTCACAACCTCAGCACAGGCAGGAGCGTTGATTACAGCGAAGGCTCCACGTTTCTCTTGTTCTTGTGGGTGTTGACTGTAGGTGATTACTGTAGGCAATTACTCCTCTGACACGACTAGGTGCTTACAAAGCTGGACTCCCCCTGAAATGGTTAGCCATTTGAGCAGTAGGTTCTCCAGAAACTCTGAAACCGCTAAAGTCCTTTGCTTAGTGTGCACCAGCATGCAATCCACACTAACCTGCAAAATGAGTGCTAAGTGATTCACCCCTCCCTGCTGAGTGATGGAGGTAGGAAGATCTCATCTGTGGCCTTGGGTGTCGATGCAGCTTTTGTATCGAGACGTGCAGTAAACATCCAACTCTGATGCCTTAAAGTGAGCTTGCTGGAAATACGGGTACCTCTAGCTTCTAATTTTAGCAGTAGGCCTTAAAATAGTCTGCTCCGATAGGGAAAGGGTTGTCAGGTATCAGGCTGGAAACTTCTGTTCTCTTTGTCTGCTCCAAACACGTACTGGGAAGCGGGTGGAATATGCTTGAACCTTCTCAATCCATGAAAACACTAACCATGTCCTTGCTAACATTTTCTTAGTGGCTTTTGCGTAGTTCCTTCTCTGCTAACCAGCTGGTGCACTACGTGTGGTGGGTGTGGTTACGGAGCGCTCCTACTTCTTACCTCAAACTTGAAAAGTTTTCTGGATCCCCCCCAGTTTGTAGCGGCCACCACCTCACGTAAGGAAGCGTTTCCTCAGGGGCTGCGCCTGGGAGAAGGATTCGGCTTGGGGGCAGGTTGCAGGCAGAGAAACACTGGGGTGGGCAGAGGTTATGCTCCAGAGCCCCTGCCAGCTCTTCTCCTTTCAGTGCTCCAGGGCCAAGGGGGGATTTGAACGGTGGGTGTGTGCAGTGACAGACTGTGCAGAGTGTGCGCTGAGACTCCTTTTGCCTTCCTGAGCTTAGAAGAAAGTCGGAGCTGGTACCTGCGAAAGAACTCGCTTCCAGCCCTGCCCGAGCTGACCCAGCCCTTCAGCAGAGCACGTCCTGTGTTTTCTGCGTGGTCTTAGACTCTAGGTCTTCCCCACCCTCATCTTTGCTCACTCTCCTCTTTGCCTGCGTTCAGCCCCAGCCAAGCTGCTGTACCCAGCTCTGTGCTGTCCTCCCTAGCAGGGCTCAGGACCGTGGGCTGTATACACCGCTGTGCTGCCTAGGCAGCTATTAACAGTTGTAATTGGGGGGGCCCATAACGTCCACCGGCAGCACCTCAGATGGCAGAGAGTCTTTCTGACTCTGCAAATCGGGTCAGTCTGGTTCTTGGCAAGGGGATGCCTGGACATCTTACCTGGGCAGATTTTCACCTCTCCTGTTCTAAATCCTAGGGTTTCAGTTGAGTCTTTAAGTTAAAGCATTAGCTCAGCTGGAAACATTTTGAAACCCCCGTGCGGTGTTTGGTAGGTTGCAAGCCACTGAAACGTTGAGATCCCACCAAAAGGCGAGTCTCCTTGGACCCGTAGCTCGCCCGGCGGTGCTGCCCTTAGTCCTTTCATACCACATGTTCTTCTTGCACCAGATGGCCCAGAAAAAGCCCCGTCCAGGTTGTGTGTTAACTTGCTCTCCACCCCCTTATGTTGCAACATGTCAGTAGTCATCAGAGGAGAAGGGTAAATAGCGTTAACATCAGGGACAGATGCAAATATTTAGCTTCTCAGAACACCGCTCCGAACACTCTGTATGCAGCCACCAGCGAGCAGTTTCTGCCCTCCTCAATCTGACCTTGAAAACAGAGCATAGTCTTTTCTCTGTTCCAGGGAACAGTCACATCCCCTTGGAGCTTTGGGAAACTTTCTTCCACGCGAAACGCTGCTATAGCTCATGATTGGATTGTTCCCTGGAGGTCTGAAATAAAATGATCTTAGGAAACCACAGCTGTAAAGCTCTTCGGGAAACTTTCCCCGTCTGCCTCAAATGATTCTTAAACAGCTAATGGCACAGACTTTGGCAAGTTACCACAAGGCCTAAGCGCTCCGCGTTCTGTTAACTTGCTGTCTTCTGCCTAAGTGGCTTCGGTAGCCAGCGAAGGGAGGCTGCGTTTGGAGAAGGCAGCAACTGTACTGCTTGCTGCTCTTCTGTGCTGGACCTGCGGGGAGCCTTAGCAGGGGAAAAGAGCGAAGGTGAGAATTCCCCGTTGGCAGCCCTGCCGAGCGGTCTCTGTCCCAGTTACCGCAGCTGCCTTGTTGCCGCTGGCTCACCAGAGTAGAAGCAGTTGAGTTCATAAGCGGGCGTTCATCCCACCCGGCCTTGAGTGGGTAAGGTGCTAGCCCCCCAGCTCGTCACAAGCCAGGGCGTCCTGGGTAGGCGCTCCGCTCGTTATCTCTTCTGGCTCTGTGCCCCCCGCATCGCTGCGGCCAGTAGCCAGCGGTTCAGGCCAGCAGCCGCGTGGCCCTTCCTCACATCCTTGCCCACGCAGAGGCTCCTAGTTTTGCCCTGCGCGCTGCCCCGCTCTTTAGAGGGTTTGCAAAGGAGCTGAAGTCTCTTAGTTCCGGTGCAAGAGCGTGCTTTAGTTTAAGCTGCTGCCCCCAGGCTCTGGTCTAAGAGGCAAGCCCAGCCTTGGCGCCGGGGGGCTGTGGCTCCAGAGGAAGGGACCCTCTCGCTGCTCAGTTTCCCTCGCTGCCTTTGCCCTGCGCGTGGCTGGGCGATGTCCGACTCCCCGGCGAGCGGAGCAGGGACTAGATGGCGCACGGGGACCGGGCTGGGCACCAGCCCTTCCTCAGCCGCACGCCCTTCCTCCTGCTCCTTCCTCCCCAGGCAGCTGGGGGCTCGACCCACCCCTAATCTCTGGCGGGGTGGCCCTCGTGCACCCTTCCCTGCTGTGACAAGCTGGCCGCGGCTGTGCCCGGGGCGTCCCAGGGTAGGTCTGAAGTGCAAAGGCCGTCCTGCAAGGGTGCAGCTGAGCAGCAGCTCCAGCCAGCCCTCGCTAGGATTATCCCCCCCTCGTCTCTTGGCTCCGTGCGCGCAGCGGACTTCCCCGTGGCTCGGTGGGGCCTTGGGAGAGGGAGGCAGACCTGCTGTGGCGCAGTGAATCCCCGTTGAGGGCGGGTATTCCCAAAGGGATATACCAGCATTCCCCTTGAGGTGAAACGCGGCTTTCCTGCCGCAAACGGCTCCTCTTGCCTTCCGAGGCTGGCAGTAGCACACAAGCAGCTGAAACTACGCTTGTCCCCTAAGCGCTGAAGACCCAGTGATGTGACGGGCATGGGCAGCGTGTCCATGGCGTGCTTCTCCCCGGTTGGTTCTGAGCACTGCAGCAAGCATTCTTCCTTCCCATTTACTCTGGATTATCTAACGCTCCCTGTTTTTGGAGTACTCCCATCAGTCTCTTATAAAATGTGCTCCTGCTTGTTGCAGATACTTGGCAAATAGGTCAAAAAGGCACACTCTGGCAATGACCAACCCTACAGCTGAAATCCCTCCAGACTTGCAGAGGCAGCTAGGACAGCAGTCCTTCCGACCCCGGGCTTGGGCTCCACACCTGGTACCCGATCAGCACCGGTGAGTAATGGCACCGGCCGTTCGGGCAGCTTTGCGCCAGGAAACCTGCTCAGATGTCGTCTGGAACGGAGCGCTGAGGACATCCCGCTTGGCAGGGAGGGGTGAGGAGGAGGCACGAGTACCACGAGCAGGCCCACAGAGCAGAGGGTGCCTGACCGCGCTGGCGACACGGGACTTCTGCTCCGTGCCTGCAGACAGAAGCAGCGCAGGGGCAGGCATCGGCTGGCTCTTCCCCCTCAGTCCCGTTTTTGTGGCTGGGGACGATTTGCCAGAATGGCTGCCGTCACAGAAGGCTTGGGAATCAGCCACGCGTTCTAGAGGAGAGCTTTTCTCTCTTGCAATGGTAGGTGTCAAGCTAGCGGTAGATAGCAGATTTCCTACGGAACGTTTTCAGAGGCAAACCGCTGCACCAGGTCATCTACACCAGAGCTTAGAAACCTCACTGTTCTGCACCAGAGTTGTGTGTTTTGACTGCAAAGTCTCTTTGCAAAGCTCCTCAAGAGTCATGTTATTTCTGATCGGAACCCCTGATGGGAATGATGTGGGGCAAGGAAGCTGGGGTGGGAAGAAAAAAATCACGCCTGGGAAAGAGGGAACCTCTGCAGATTGGGTCTGAACACTCTCAAAGCGTGCTGGTGGGGCACTCCTGATGGAGAGAGGTGTTCATTTGACGGAGAGTCCTTGCAGCAAACCGGAGATGCTGATGCCACAGAGGGAGCTTAAAAACCGGCGCTCTGAACCGGAGAGTGCAACCCGGCCACAAACTGCAGAGTTTGCTGCCTGTTGGTCTCGCCCGTTGAGAAAGCAGTCGCCTACCAGGCTGAAGCAGTGCTCGTGTTCCACCTTTCAGCCAGCTCACACTGGCAAGCTTGACAAAGCGCTTTTTATTGTAGCCAGATACCTGCTGAGCTGAGCACTGATGTAATCAGCAGAGGCAGGTGAACTCTGAGCAGACCGAGACAGCGCTAGTGCCACGCTGGAACTCGGGAAAACCAAGATAAACACCCCATACCCTGAAGTTACTCCCTGACAGAGGTGCTCGGGGGATGGGAAGAGCAGGAGGGGAAAGATTTCTAGGGTCACAGCTTGATAGGAAGAGGAGTCAGCTTGCAAAACAACCAGAATGTGCTGTGTCCTGCTCTAAAGATTGCTTCAAATCGTAAAGGTAAGCCGGGTCCCTCACGCACCGCAGGAATCCATTTTTTTACAAGACTGTTAAAACGCACTCACCCTGTAAATACTCCTCTGCCTCTTGGCTTTGGAGTCCTGAGGCCGTTGCATCACGAACGGGCTGGTGTCTGCTCATTCCACCCTCCGTGTCGTAACGTGCTGTGAGCCTGCCTCATGTTTTACCTGCGAAATCACAGCAACTTCATCTGACCATGGCCTAAGCAGATTGCCCCAGGTTGTGTCCCAGACACGTAGGGCACAGAAACCGTTGGCAGTCTTGTGCCACCACATAAATAGCCCTCAGTTACTGAATGGCAGGTGGGTTTTATTTTAGCACTTAACATATTTTAAGCCATCTTCTTAAGTAGCACCCGGTTTTGGTCACGATAACTTAGTATCTGAAAGCAGAATTGAAGTACGACAGTTGCACGAGGCCTTGGCCACAGGGGCTTGGGAGCCTCAGCATAGTTTTGTCTGTAGCTTCTGCTTTCCATCAGTACACCAGGAGATCAAATGGACCAGGATAACGGATGGGATGGCATCAAAGGCAGGGGCACAGCTCTGTCCTTGGGAGAGCGTTGTGTGTCATGGATAGAAACCAGAGTACGTCCTGGTAAGGCAGACCGAGTGACAGGAGCTGAACCCAGCGTGCTGGAAATGGTCCAGCATCAGTCACCTTCTGATAAGGGGGAACCTCCCCGGGAGGAATAGTTTCACTTCTTGGGAGAGGCTTCCGTAGCGAGCCGTAGCCCGAGCGGCCAGGGCGGTAACGTGCCTGCAGTAATGCAGCTCAGCACCGCGCCGGTGAGCTCCTGGTGGGTGCAGCGCCAGGGTGTCAGAGCTGCTGTGAAGACCACATCTCCGTGCCCTTCTCGCAGACGAAGGCCACAGCTGGAGCCCGTCCCGTTAGCTGTTGCTTGCTGGGGTGCACGGATTGCATTTGCAGGGCAGAGAAACCTGCTGCTGTTGGTTATAGGGCACGCTGTGACGTTGGGTGGAAAGCTAGCTTTGCTAACGTCGATACAGGTTGCACCTAACGGCAGGGCAGGAGCTTAGTGCTTGGCTTGGATAATGGGGAGCACCAGCTTTGGGAGAAAACAGCTCCTGAAAAAAAATCTGGCTCCCTCTGATGGTGAAGAAGAAACCTCATTGTGAAGGGAAAGTGCCTGTAGTTCCTCGGGCGCAGTTGCCTCGATACTGGCTATGCCTGCTTTTCAGATGTACCCATTCTGATTGCCCAGTGCCAGGCATCCAGGCAACTGGGAGACTCTGGATGTGAAGTGACAGCTTGGTTAATGTGCTGGGAAGATTCCCCCTACTGTGCAGAGTTACGTGCCTGCCCTCTTTTTTATTTTTTAATTTGGTGCATCTCTAAGCATGGATGCCAGCCCCCCTTCCTCCTCCGAGGCTGCAGAACATGTCAGGCTCCTTTCTCCATGTGTCCCTCCTGTTTTCAGCAGGCACCAGGTGTAGTCAGGGGCCCCAGGGAGCTGGAAGGCTCAGGAAGGGGCTGCTGAAGGGGTGAATTTACATTTTTAGGATGCTGAATGGTTTCTGTAAAAAAGAAAAAAAAAAAAAAACATCTGAGGGACAGATGCATCTGTAGGGATGGACAAGGAGTTGGTGCCCACCTTGCGGCTGGGTCGTCTCCAACCTTAAACCACATTTACCTGCCCAGGCACCGAGGATACTTGGTCATCCCGTTTCCTGTTCACAGCGATGATGGCACTTCATTTCTTGGTCCAAAACACGATTTATGCTGAGTGAGCGGGCAGGTAGAACTTGGCATGGCTGGTGTAAGTTCAGTGTCTCTGTACCGGAGTCTGTTTTTCAGCCGGCGTCACTAACCCGCTTCCCCATGTGTTCAGTTCTATTTACAAGGACTCAAACACTCTGCACCTTCCCACCGAACGCTTCTCCCCGGTTCGGCGCTTCTCTGACGGTGCTGCCAGCATCCAGGCTTTCAAAGCCCACCTGGAGAAGATGGGCAATAACAGTAGCATCAAACAGCTTCAGCAGGTAAAAGGGGCGGGGAGGGCAGCCTCGAAAGAGCCTCTGCAAGGGCTTCTTACTGTCTCAGCCGTGCTGCCGCAGAAGGCAAAACCTTCACCGCTAGTGGCTGCGGAGAGGCACCCTGCTGAGTGTCCTCTGAACGTACGTGCTGTTCACCTGCGAGCGGGGAACGCTGGGGGCTTCCACCCCCTCTTTCTGGGGAGCAAAGCGTGTGCTGTGCCCACGCGTGGGCTGCTCTGCCTGCCCTCGCGTCCCCGCCGGCCCCGCCAGCCTGCGGCTGCTGCTCTCCCGTGTTCCCCGCGGCAGCAAAGTTTTGGGGCTGTTCCAGGGCGTCCCGGGAAAGGGGCAGTTCCTACGGCCAGAGTTTGGAGTGCGTTGTATGCTACTCCCTACGCAGCCAGCGTGTGTCTTACCCGTGGCTTGAGTGGGATTTGGCCCCAGGGCAGGACTTTCACCTTGCAACACAGTAGAAATATGAGATGCTCTTTTCGCCTCAAAATTATTGTTACTAGAGCTTTGTGCTTGTGTTTTTAAGGGAACGTGCTGGTGCCAGCTTGGTGTCACGTGCACCCGTTTCTTTTCAATTGTCCAAGGCTTGAGCTAGCCCTGTTACTGTGCACCTGATAATGTCAAATTAAATGGATTAGGCTTTCGTTACTGGCTTTTTCAGGCGGGTAGGCTGCCGAAAGTGCCTCTTCGCACAGCACGCGTGCCGGGCACAAAAAGGTCACTTAGAGGGAGCGTTGGATTCGTTACAGGAGTGCGAGCAGCTTCAGAAGATGTATGGTGGGCACATGGACGAGAGGACGCTGGAGAAGACACAGCAGCAGCACATGTTGTACCAGCAGGAGCAGCACCATCAGATCCTTCATCAGCAGATTCAGGTACTGGAGCCCGAGCCGGGCCTTCTGAAGCCTTAGCGGTGTTTTCCTGCGTGGCTGCAGACACAGCTACTGAGCAGGTCCCGGTGGGACTGGGGAGGGTTGATTGCTCGGCTTGCTGTAATGAGAAGCCTGAAGGACTTCAGCAGTGATGTTTGCACAGCTGCTGAGATAGCCAGGGCTGCAGTCTGGGATTGAGTGTTCAGTGAATCTGGATATGTCCTGCTTCACCAAGCGGTGTCTTCTACATTTACTGTTTGAGCCATTATTGATTACAAATGCTTCTTGTTTTCTTCTGGTGCCTGGTTCAGGACTGTATCCGGCCACCCCAGCCATCTCCACCCTTGCAAGCTCCATGTGAAAACCAGCCAGCTCTGCTCACTCACCAGCTGCAGAGGTAAAGAAATCGCTTTAGTAAAGCTCTGGGGAATGCGTTTTTACTCAAGCCCAGGGGTGAGCTAATGCACTTAGGAGAGTCCGGGGCTGAGCTGGAAGTGTATAAAGTTAGAATGGCATCGCCAGTTCCCAGGTGAACGTGCCTGGTCCTTTTAGCTGGATGCTGTCTGAAGGGCTTTTAGAAGCAGAGAAACATGATTCAAAGGCACAAATCTGCTTTGAACGGATGATCGACAGTTCCCTTTCGACCGGCTTGAAAATGCGTTACCTTCGGCAGCCGGTTTCTCTCGCGCTTTCTGCTCA
The DNA here is from genome assembly GCA_017310255.1 of Butorides virescens. Taxonomy (NCBI): domain Eukaryota; kingdom Metazoa; phylum Chordata; class Aves; order Pelecaniformes; family Ardeidae; genus Butorides; species Butorides virescens. Next base: position 1,000 of record JADKXX010007289.1, on the reverse strand, counting down.
GAGCTGCTGCTGGACGTCTCGCACCTTTGTGGGCTTTTGCTTAGGTCACCGTCCCTGGCTTCAGCACCCTGGCTTGTGGGTGAGACGGGCTGGATTGTGGGGAAGGAGAAAGGGAGGTTTCTCACCAGCCACGGTGAGTCGGGAGGCGAGCCCGCGGTGCCCTTGTGCCCGGGTTTCTGCTGTAGCCACCGGGTTATGCTCGCTCCCTCTGACTTTGGCAAGTCTGGTGGCTCTCGGAGGAGAAGCCGAGCTGTAAGGAGCTTGGGATCCCAAACAAGGGCTTCGTGTTGTTTATGTAAACCAAGAGAAGCGCAGCATTTGGCATCAGCGCTCTCAGTTGAAAAGGCATCTTAATGAGGAGCAGGCATGCTGAAAAGGTGCTTCTTTCCCTGCGTAGGTTACGGATTCAGCCATCCAGCCCGCCCCCGAACCACCCTAATAACCATCTCTTCAGGCAACCGAACAGCAGCCCACCTCCTGTGAGCAGCAGCGTGCTCCAGCCCCACGGTAAGCGCTGACAGCGCATGGAGCCATCTGCGCTGCTCGGGGCGGGCCGCTTGGCAGAACCGCACGGCCCCGGCCAAGCCCCGGGGAAAACAGGCTGTGGGGCTGCCAGGGGGCTTCGGTTCCCCCTGCGGCCTAGGCCGTGCGCGGTTTGCTGATGATGTAAAAGATTCTCCATCTGGCAGCAAGGGCTGGTGTTATCGAGAGCCTGGGAGGAGCTGCCAGCTGGAATGTGCTGTTGGGTTCCTTGTCACAAGATCCTTACTTATCGCTCCCGGGGGTGGGGAGGAAGGGCAGATATTCTCGGGTTTATGCAAATCGCTGTCAGCTCCGCTTTGTTTCTCTTTCTGTGCAAGGGGCTCGAGCTGTGACCTTTGCACGCCGGCGGAGCGGTCGGGAGCAGCGCTCCTCGCCACCTGCGGACCCCTACCGGGGCTCCCGGGGTGGCCCAGAAGAGCGGCAGCTCCCGTGTGGGGCAGGGCTCGCTCCCGACCCA
>JADKXX010007288.1:0-10329 GCA_017310255.1 Butorides virescens | reverse complement strand
CGTGAGGCTGGGGAGGAGAGGCGAGGGAAGGGAGCTGTGCCCGCGGGGGACGGGGATGCCGATGCTGTGCCCAGTGAGGCAGCCCGGGCTTGGGGCCGCAGGGAGCCGGGGCTGCTCCGAAGCAGGGGGCGGCTTCCCCGTGGCATTAACCAGCGCCGCTGCTGCCCGCAGGCTCCTCCGCAGCGCTGGCTGGGGGACCGGACCCCTGGCTCCCCCGTCCCCTCTTGCCAGGCGGCTTCACCCGGGCTCAGCCCCGTGCGCTGGGTTCCCGCAGGTCCCCGGGCTGGTGGCAGCGGGATGGGGCAGCACCTTGCTTTGGCCGCAGGGCGTGGGGTGGCTGGGCCGGCGCGCTGTGGCCAAGCTGGTGCCCGCTCTGGGCTGAGCCTTTGCTTTGCTGCCCAGGTTGCCAGGGAGGGCTGGCACGAGCGTGCGCGGGGGCACAGCTCCCGGGAGCTCCGCAGCGGGGGCGCACCCGGCAAAGGGGGCGATGTGAGCGGCGTGGCTCTCACCGGCCCGGGGAAGGTTGGGGCAGAGACCCGCCGTGGTGGCGAGCAGGGGGACAAGGGGGCTGGGTACGGCAGGCCAAATCCCCGCGGGTATAAACCTTGTCCCTGGGCTGCCGGCCAACCCCCGGGGGCTGCCGAGAGGCCCCGGCGAGGCTGCAGTGGCCAGCAGGAATCTGGGTCACCGGGAGCGTAAACAGGCTCCTTGGCCGGCGAGCCGCGTCCCGCGGGGAGCTCCTGTTTGCTCGCCGCCCCTGCCAAGCCGGCGCTCCTCGGCGCTGGCCCACGCGCGCGATCCTTGAACTCTACGCGCCACATCGCCCGCGCCGGGGAGCGATTTCTTGGGCTGCAGCGCTGGCTTATCTCCGGCGGGAACTGCCCCCTCCTGCATAAATAGCGGCGGTGGGGAAGCGGCCGGCTCAGACGGGACGACCGGCAGCACAGCAGCGGCAGGAGAGAGCTGGTAAGAGCCCGGGCTGCTCGAGGGGCTCCCGAGCCCAGGCGTCCGCCCGCTCCTGGGACGCGGCGGCACGGGCAGGGAGGCAGCCCCGGCGCCCCTCCTGCGGGCTTCGCCCCCGGCGCCAGTGGGGACCCCTCGTGCCGGGGTGGGGGGGCTCAGTTCCCGCTGGGGCTGGCTCTGCCCGGGGCTCCCTGCACCCAACTCTCTTGCTCTGCCCCCAGGTTCAGCGCCAAGATGAGAGCCGTGGTGGTGGCCCTCGCCCTCCTCTGCCTGACGGGTAGGTGCAAACGGGGCTGGGGCTGGGGCAGCTGCAAATCCCCGCGGGACGCAGCAGGACGGGGCAGCCGAGCCCGACGCGAGCGCTGCGGGAAGCGCCCGGCTTCCAAAGCGCTTTGCAAGTCAGGCGGCAGCCCCGCGCCCCCCGGTCCGCTCCCGAGCCGGGCGGGTCCCCGGGGCAGCGACGGGCAGGGCGGCGGAGCTGGAGCCGTCCCCGCCGCCGTCCTGCCGGGCAGCCTTCCCTGAGCACGCCGGGCTCTCCCTGCAGGCGCCCAGGCCCGCTACTTCTGGCAGCACGATGAACCCCAGGCACCCCTGGATCACATCAAGGACATGATGGACGTGTACCTGGAAACGCTGAAGGCCAGCGGCAAGGATGCCATCTCCCAGTTCGAGTCCTCTGCCGTGGGCAAACAGCTGGAGTAAGTGGGGGGGGAACACGGGGGGGGCCACTGGGGGTTCCCTGGGCGCCGTGCGTGACCTCCCGCCGCTCCCCGCAGCCTGAAGCTGACCGAAAACATGGACGCGCTGGCCGCAGCCGCCGCCAAGCTGCGGGAGGACATGACCCCCTACTACAAGGAGGTGAAGGAGTTGTGGATAAAGGACACGGAGAGCCTGCGCCAGGAGCTGGCCAAGGACCTGGAGGATGTGAAGCAGAAGATCCGCCCCTTCCTGGACCAGTTCTCTGCCAAGTGGTCGGAGGAGCTGGAGCAGTACCGCCAGCGCCTGGCACCCCTGGCCCAGGAGCTGAAGGACCTCACCAAGCAGAAGGTGGAGCTGGTGCAGCAGAAGCTGACCCCGGTGGCCGAGGACGCGCGGGACCGCCTGCGCGGGCACGTGGAGGAGCTGCGCAAGAACCTGGCACCCTACAGCGAAGAGCTGCGGCAGAAGCTGAGCCAGAAGCTGGAGGAGATCCGGGAGAAGGGCGTCCCCCAGCTCAGCGAGTACCACGCCAAGGCGGTGGAGCATTTCACCAAACTACACGAAACTTTGACGCCCCTGGTGCAGAACATGAAGGAGCGCCTCAACCCCTACCTCGAGAACCTCAAGAGCCGCTTCATCGCCTCCCTGGACGAATTCCAGAAGAGCTTGGCCTGAGCCGCCGGCCGGCGCGGCCAGGGAGTGACCCCAGCCCCGCTCCCACAGCCGCCCCGGGGTGGCTCCCTGCCCTGCCTGGGATGCTTCCCCCCGGGGGGCTCTAGGGAAGGGCTGCGGGAGCCCCAGGCCAGGCCAGCCCCGGGGCATCCCCCCTGGGGACCCCCCTCCTCCCCGCCCGCCGCTTCCCCTCCCCGAACCGGCGTCGGTCTCAGCTTTGCCTTCCTTTTGTCAAATAAACATGACTTAAGTTATTGGAGCTCGCTCAGTCTTTGCAGTGGATGCTGGAGGGGGGGGGCAGCCTGCACGCAGCGCTGGGGCCAGGGGTGCTCGGGGCAGGGGGGGGGGAGCTGGCGGGGTGGGTGCCCTGGGCTCTCCCGGCCACTGAGCCCAGCTCTGCCGGGGTGGTGGAGCACGGCAGGGGCTGGTTTGGCAGAAGCTGGATCCCCCCAGCCTGGGGGAGCGGCACCCGGCTCGCGTGGGGCGGTGGCACGCGGTGCTCACCCCATGGCGAGGGGTCCCGGCCCCCCCGGCACGGGCGTCTGTCCCAGCCCTTCCTCGCCCCACGGCGCACACTCCTCCTCACTGCCCCCCCAGTGACGCTGCCACAGCCGCCTGCTTCAGCACCGCTTTATTGCAAGAACCACGACAGCGAGTGGGGAGCCGGGGGGACCCCAGCCCGGCCAGCCCCCCAGCCAGCCCCCGTGGGGCTACACCGCCGGCGGCCGCTTCCAGAGCTCCACCAGCTGCTCCTTCAGCCAGGCCAGCCGCTGCTTCGCCAGCTCGGCGTTGTCCGCCAGCCACTGCCTGCAAGGGGAGGGGGCTCAGAGGGGGGCACCGGCCGGGCTCCCCCGCGGGCGGCGGGGCCGGGTGCCCGGGACGGCGGGGGGGCGCGGGGGCACCTGGCCTGCTGAGCCGCCTCCGACTCCCGCACGGTGCCGAGCGCGGTCTTGGCCATGGCCGTGGCTTTCTGGGCGTACTCCTGCACCTTCCTCACCAGCGCCTCCGGCTCCCCGGGGGTCTCAGCCCCTGCCAGCACAAGCCTCGTGGGAGTGGGGGGCCGTGCCCCTGCCCCCCGTGCATGCACCCCAGCACCCTGAGCCCCGTCCCCCTCCTGCTGCAGCCCCCACCCTCCCCTTACTTGCTCCCGCCGCCAGGATGGCCACGCAGCCCAGCACGAGCAGGAGCGACGCCTTCATGGCTGAGGAGAGAGCGGAGCGGGTGGCACGGGGCGGCGGGTGGGGGTCCCGACCCCAGCCCCGTCACCTTCCCGGCGCCACCCTTGCCAGGGGCGTCCCACTCACCTGCACCGGGCTCTGCTCCGCGGGGGCAGCCCCGGGCTCCCACTTTATACCCTCCCCACCGCCGCCTCCGGGGTGCTTGTGCAACGGTCAGGGGCGGGGGGGCTGCCCGGGGAGGGGGCACCCTGCAGGGACCGCTCCCGCTGCCAGCTTTGCTGCAGAGGGGCCTGCCTCCCGCCCGGCAGTTGGGAAATCCCCCGGGATGCATGTGTCCGTCTGTGCAGGCACACAGGGGCGTGCATGTGTGTCTGTCCGTCCGTCTGTGCAGGTGCACATGGACGTGCATGCGTGTGCGTCCGTCCATCCGTGCAGGCGCACATGGACGTGCATGTGCGTCCGTCCGTGCAGGCACACATGGGCATGCATGCGTGTCCGTCCGTCCGTCCGTCGCACAGGCAGGCACTCGCGGGTGGGTGTGCGGCCAGCCCGGTGCCCGGTGCCCGCCGCAGCCCACGCCACGGTGAGGGCAGGCATGGGGCCAGGCCAGGGGCTGGCGTGGGTGCACGCAGCACGAGGGTGACATCCAGCGGCGCCGGCCCCGGGGGCGATGACACCGGGCTGGCTCTGCCCGGGGGCACCGTGCGGCTGCCTCGGGGGGGTGGCCACCAGCCGGGAGGGCGCAGGCGGGCGCTGTGTGCCCGGGCTGCGCCCTTCGCCCGTCGGGCACCATGACGGCTCTTTGGACCTTGGCGTCACCGGCGCCTGGCTGATCCCTGCCCCTGCCGGCCGTGCCCTCCGCCCCAGCCGTGACACATCACCGCCGAGCGGGCCCACGGGGAGCTGAGCCAGGGGCTGCATCCCCGGCGCGTGTGCCAAGACCCCCCCACCCACGGCCAGGGACGCGCACGGGTCCCAGCCCTGGTCAAGGGCACGTGGATGCCGTGTGGGTGCAACACCCCGCAGCTGCGGGGGTCCTGGCCGTCCCCTGCGGCATGCACACAGCCTCATGTGCCCCCCCATCCATCCATCGCAGCATCTCCCTGTGGCCATGTCCTGCCCCACTGCGCAGCCCCGGCGGAGGGTGGGCATCCCCATCCCCTCTCTGCCTGGTCCCTGGCACCCGCTGGGAGCTGGCAGGGCTGTGGGCGATGGCAGCACTGTGGGTGATGGCAGGGCTGTGGGTGATGGCAGGGCTGCGGGCAATGTCAGGGCTGCGGGCAATGACAGGGCTGTGGGTGATGTCAGGGCTGCGGGCGATGGCAGGGCTGTGGGTGATGGCAGGGCTGTGGGTCATGTCAGGGCTGCGTGCACGTCAGGCGCTTCCACGTCGTGACCTTGCTAAAGTCCAAGCCTGTGTCACAGGCCTGCGTGGAAGGCGCGGAGGGCGCTCGGGCTGCATAAATAGCAGCCGGGCGCTCCCCGGCGCAGCAGGCACCCGCACCCGGCAGCAGCGCAGGTGAGCGGCCGCGGTGGGGAGGTGGGGAGAGCTGGTGGCGGAGGGGAGGTGGCGCGGGGCTGGGGGGCTGCTGGCCCCGGGGCTCCCTTCATCTCTGCTCCGTGCTCCTGCAGGCATCCCCAGCGCTCAGGATGGCTCCGAAGGCGGCCGCACTTGTCCTGGTGCTCCTTGCAGTCTCAGGTGAGGCGGCGTGCGGGTGCCCGGTGCCGGGAGGGCAGCCCTGCCCCGGGGCAGGGATGGGGACCCCACGTCCCCGGGGGAGCCGCTGAGGGCGCGGGGCCACGCCGGCGCTGATCCCGGCGTCCTCTCGCAGGGGCGCGGGCTGACGCCAACCCGGACGACGTGGCCAGCGTACTCTGGAAGTACTTCACGGAGCTGGGCAGCAATGCCAAGGAGACAGTGGACCAGCTGCAGCAAGCCGAGATCACCAAGCAGCTCAAGTGAGCCGAGTTGCGGGCTGGGGGGGCCACGGGGGCGGCCGGGAGGTGCTGGGCAGGGGGGGGGGGGGCCCTGGGTGCGCTGGGGCGCTGACGTCCCCCCCCTCTCCCCAGCACCCTGCTGGAGGGCAACCTGCGGAGCATCGACTCGTACGCCAAGGACCTGCAGCAGCGGCTGGTGCCCTTCGCCACGGAGCTGCAGGCGCGGCTGGCGCAGGACTCGCAGCGGCTGAAGGAGCAGATCCGGCGGGAGCTGGCGGAGCTGCAGGCCAAGCTGGCGCCCTACGCCGACGAGGTGCACCAGCAGATCGGCACCAACATCCGCCAGCTGCAGGCCAAGATGAGCCCCTACGCCGAGGAGCTGCGCTCCCAGGTGGACCACGGGGCCGGGGAGCTGCAGCGGGCGCTGGAGCCCTACGCCACCGAGCTGCGGGACCGGCTGCAGGACAACGCCGAGAGCGTCAAGGCCTCCCTCAGCCCCTACGCCGAGCGGCTGCAGCAGCAGATCGACGGCGGGGTGGAGAACCTGAAGCAGCGGCTGGCTCCCCTGGCCGACGACCTGAAGGCGCAGGTGGGGCAGAGCGTGGCGGAGCTGCGGCGGGGGCTCAGCCCCTACGCCCAGGACGTGCAGGACAACCTCAACCGGCAGCTGGAGAGCCTGACGGCGCAGATGGAGCGGGCGGCGGAGGAGCTGCGCGCCCGCCTGGCCGCCAGCTCGGAGGAGCTGCGCACCCAGCTCAGCCCGCTGGCCCAGGAGCTGCGGCAGGCGGCCAGCGGCGACGCCGAGAGCCTGCGGCAGCGCCTGGCCCCCCTGGCCCAGCAGCTGGACGAGCGCGTGGGGCAGACGCTGGAGGCTTTCCGGCAGCAGGCAGCCCCCTTCGGGGAGACCTTCGGGCAGCAGCTGGTGCAGCGGCTGGAGGAGATGCGGACGAAGCTGAACTCGGGCACCGCCGGCGTGGAGGACCACCTGGAGCTGCTGGAGAAGGAGGTGCGGGAGAAGGTGGCCGCCTTCCTCAGCACCGCCCAGCCGGCGGCGAACTGAGAGCCCCCGAGCGCCACGGGGGTGGCCGCCCGTACCCCCGCACCGCGAGTGTTTGCAGCCGCTGCCCGCGGCCCAAATAAACTGTCCCCTTGTGATGCACGTGCTGGTCTGTGTCCCTCCTGCCCCGCAGCACCCCGCCGTCCTGCCCCGGGACGGGCAACCGGGGGCACCGCATCCTGCTGCTCCCAGGGGAGAGCAGCACCCCCGAATTCGGGTGCCAGGGCACCTGGGAGAGGGAACAGAGGTGGGGCCGGGCGGGTGGGGGTCTCGGTCCCTGGCGCGGGGATGCAGGCACTGCCCGGGGGCTGGGGGCACTTGCAGCCAGGCGAGCCCAGCAGCTGGGGGGCTGCGGCGGGGCCAGAGCCCCGGGGTACGGGGCAGCTGCTGCCACGGGGGACAGGTCTCTGCAGGCTGCGCCGGGCGGGGGACGGACACCTCATCCCCCCACCCTGTGGCCTCGTGGGGACCGTGCCCAGGGGCAGCGGGGCTCGGAATGGCGAGGAGAGGGCCCCAGGAGCTTCCCAGCTCAGGGAGCAGAGAAGAGGACTGGAGCTACGGCCACAGCGAGCGCCCCGAGCTGCTCTGCTGGTGGGTGCCCCACGAGGATCGCTCCCACGGATGGAGGGATTTCCCCCGTGGGCTGCAGTGGCAGGAGCCGCAGGATGGGAGCGTGGCCAGGGCTGCTCGGGGCAACCCCACGTGCCCACATGAGCCAGGGAGCTGGGGGGGCATTGGTGCCAGGGGACTGTTGGCAACTGCTTGGAGTTTCACCCCTGCGCTGTGCCAGGATTCACCCTCCACTGCAGGCTGCCTGCACCCCAGCCCCACACCCCAGCCCCACACCCCAGCCCCCCCCGGGGAGACGTGGGTCCCAGCGGGTCCCTGCTTGCTGGGTTGCTTCAGCGCAAACATTGCAGCGCTCTCCTGATTGAGAAGCCTGGCGTCAGCAGCCGGCACTCTTCACAGGGATGAGACCCGAGCTGAAATCATTGCCATTTTTTTTCCCGGGGAAGGGCACCAAAACGCCGTGGGTTTGGTATCCCGGCGGGAAGCGGGGCCGTGCAGCTGGCAGTTTGCACGCAGGCAGCCCATGCTCTCTTGCCCGGGCTGCAGACACGGCCACTGCGCTCATTCCACCCTTCCCGGGCACAGCCGGAGCCAGGCTCATCCTCCCGCACCCACCCCAGCCCCATCCCCGGGGGTCCGGGCTGCCTCTCCCCCTGTTTGGGCTGCGAGCCCCTGTGCCAGGAGCTGCCGGCCAGCGAGCTGCAGCTGGCGTCCCCATCCCCGTCCGGCTGCTCCGCACCCCCTCGCCACCCGGGCAGCTCCCGTCCGCTGTTTGCTCTGCCATGCAAAGGTCGGCTGCGAGGGCAGGGTCAGCCTTGGCCCGAGAAACCTGCAGAGCAAGCAGTGAGGGCTCCCTTATCACCGCGAAAACAAGGGCTGCTCCAGCGGGCCGGCGTCCGGCAGCTCCGGTGCGAGACCTCTGCCCGGGAGATGCTCGGGAGGGGCGGGGGAGCGCAGCCGCGCAGCCCCAAGGGGGTTACGGCTGCCTGTGGCCGCAGCCGGGTCGGGCCGGCCGGGGCGGTGGGACGGGAGCAGCGCGGGGCAGGCGAAGGGGCGGCTGGCGGTCAGATGACCGGCCCCCACGTCACCTCTCAGGAACGCCTGTGGACCTCCACGTTGTGTTTACACGGAGTGAGGTCCAAAAAGCCTACCCCTGCGGATGCGCCTCATCGCCCACGCTCCTCTGCCTCCCGCCGGGCGTATATAAAGGCAGCCGCGGGCCGGCCGCCAGCAGGAGGGACCTGGGAGGCAGCCAGGAGCCAGGCGTGGGGCCGGGGGCAGCCCAGCGTGGGCAGGGGCACCTCGCGCCTGGCTTAACTTTGTCCAGCCAGAGGGGCTGGGCGTCGTTCCACGTGCGTGCCGGTTGCGTTAGGGGGGACCCCAGGAGCGAGGGGGGTGGGAAGCGCAGGGACCACCGCCCCGTGAGTGCTCCGAGAGGCCTGCACGGCAGCCTGAGCTAACGCGCTCCTCTCCTCTCTCTCCCCACAGCGCGGTGGCACGCCAGCCTGGCTGACCATGTCGCTGAAGGCTGCGCTCCTCCTCGCCCTCCTGGCCACCTTACCGGGTGGGTGCTGAGCGGAGGAGCTCGCTGGGGGATGGCTGGTGGCGGCGGGATGGGGCAGAGAGGGGGCGGGCAACGCCTTCGCCACCCCACTAATGGCTGCCCTCCTGCCCGCAGTGTCGCCGGCCGAGCAGGCAAGGGACGGCTTCTGGGAGCACCTCAGCCAGCTGACGAGTGACAAGGACAGCCCGGAGCAGGGCCAGAGCAGCAAGCTGGGCGGGGATGTTGCGTGAGTACGCTGCTGTGGGGGCTTGCCTTGCAGCGCCCGGCCTGGGTAACCACCCGCAGGGCCTCCGCAAGCTCTCCCCGGGCCCCACCAACACGCACCAGCCCGTTTCTATTTCCCCAGGGACAGAAAAGCTGATGGGAATGGCCCTCGCGGCTGCCGACAGCTTTTATTAGGGGTGTGTTAGGGCACAGCGGAGATGCTGCGTAAGTCAGCCAGGGGTGCTTAGTAACTACGTGTGCTGTCTTGCGCAGAAACCCGAAGGAAAGCATTCGGGATGAGGTCGGCTACGTGGGAAACTTCCTGGAAAAGCTGTCACCCCTCAACAGAGGCCTCCAGCCCCGGCTCTACCACGACTCAGACAGCCTGCGGAAACTCATCCGGAAGGAGCTGGAGAGCCTGAGGGTGAAACTCTCCCCGTACGTGGACGAAGCCCACCACAAGGTCGGCAAGCAGCTGGAAGATCTTCGCTACCGGCTGCAGCCGTTCACGGAGCAGCTCCTGGACCAGGTGTCCCTGAAGGCCCGGGAGCTCCGGCGGCACCTTATGCCCAGCCGGGAGGTGATGGCTGAGCTCCTGGAGGGCGCCGACGAGGTCCAGAGGTTCATGGCTCATTACGCCGCCAAGATCGCCTTCCACACCGACCAGGCGAAGGGCATCTTCCACCCCTACGTGGACAGGCTGGTGACCGAGATCCACCGCAACGTGGAAGAGCTGCACAAAAACGTCGTCCCTCACGCCCAGGCCAGCCCGGAGCAGCTCAACCAGTACGTCCAGGAGCTCTCGGCAAAGCTGGCCCAGAACGCGCGGGACCTCCACCGGCAGCTCCAGGGGAAGCTGGAGCAGCTCAAGGCGAAGCTGAGCCTCTACCCCGGCACGCTCCGGCAGCCGCCGGCCCCCACCGACCCCTACGCGGAGGAGCTGGCCGGGGAGGTGCAGCGGCGGGTGGAGGAGTTCCGGAGGGACGCGTACCTCCAGATCCAGGCCTTCACCCAGGCCCTGGACCAGGAGACGGAGGCGCTGAGGCTGAAGCTCTGCTCCCGGCCCTCCTCCCCGGGGGGCCTGCAGCCCGGCCCGCCCCCGCTGGAGGACCTGCGCGCCCGCCTCGACGCCCTCTGGAGGGACCTGGCCCACAGCCTGAGCGAGCGGGGCGGCGCGGCCCGCTGAGGGGGCGGCGGGGGGCGGCGGGCGGCGGGGCCGGCCCGGGCCAGCTGAACCGCAATAAAGGCGCCGCCATGGCGGGCCGGGCCGGGCCCTTCGCTTCACGTGACCGCCCCGCTTCACGTGACCGCAGCGCGCAGGCGCGGCGGCGCGCGGTCCCGGCGGCAGCATGGCGGCGGCGGCGGCGGGGGAGGCCGGGGAGGCCGCGCTGTTCCGGCCCCTCAGCGCCGAGGACGGCGAGCAGCGGCCGGCCGAGATCGAGTCTCTGTGCATGAACTGCTTCCGCAACGTGAGGGAGGGAGGG
>JADKXX010007287.1:0-138361 GCA_017310255.1 Butorides virescens | reverse complement strand
GGACTCGGGTTCCCACGAGGCCCCTCGCTGCCGCAGGGGGTGACGCGGCTCCTGCTCACCAGGATCCCCTTCTTCAAAGAGATCATCGTCAGCTCCTTCGCCTGCCACAGCTGCGCCTGGTCCAACACGGAGATCCAGTCGGCGGGCAGGATCCAGGAGCAGGGCGTGCGCTACACCCTGGCCGTCACCTCCCGGCAGGTGAGCGGGGGCGCCCCTCGCCCTCCCCTCTGCGCCCCTGTCCCGCCGAGGCGCGTCTCGCCCGAGCAATAAAGCGTTTGTGCTCTGTGCCGTGTGAGGAGCAGCGTTATTTGTTTGCTCGTGGCCGGTTATTAACGCCCAGAGCGTGTGTGCTCCCGGTGCCCTCCTGTGTGAGCGGAGCGGCTGCTGAAGCTGGCCCGGAGCCAACGCCGCTGCGCTGGTGGGCGCTGCCTACCCCGGTGGGGGCGCTGAGCGGGGGGGAGCTCCTGCTCCCGCTGGGGATCCTAACGCCGCTCCTCAACTGTCGCGTGCAGGACATGAACAGGGAGGTGGTGAAGACCGACTGTGCCACGGCTCGAATTCCGGAGCTGGACTTTGAGATCCCTGCTTTCACCCAGAAGGGAGGTGGGTACGCGGCCTGCGCCCCTCGGCAGTTAAGGTTAAGGACCCAGCCTCCTGTCTGTTGGGTCAAATAAACTCAAGAGGGCCAGCACGGAGGCTGCTGGGGGTTGGTGTGAGCCGGCAGGGTGGGTAGCACCGCTGTGGGGTACTTAATGGTGTCATCGCTTCTGTTTTCTCCCCTTCTCAAGTCCTTACCACCATCGAAGGGATAATAGACAGAGCCGTTGCGGGCCTGGAGCAGGACCAGCCCGTCCGCAGGGTAAGGTGCTGTGAAAGGGGAGGCTCCTCAGGGTGCCTGCTTGGCAAGTGCCTGTTTTGTTCAGCCTCTGCCTATTGGCGTTGCCCGTGGCTGGCGAGTAGAGCGTTACGGGCTCCCTGGTTTGCGCTGTTGTCAGCACTGTGTCTGGGCTGCCCTGGCATCAGTCTCAAACGTGTCCTCTTTTGCAGGCGACGGACGAAGAGGTGGCGAGTAAAATAGATGAGTTCATCGGTAAACTAAAGCAGCTGAAAGAAGTACATTCCTCCTTCACATTTGTGAGTACACATGAAAGCGCAGCCCCTTTCTGCACGGGGGAAACACGGGATGGCTTCCTAAGGCTTCATTCTCCCGTAGATCATAGATGATCCTTCGGGGAACAGCTTCGTGGAGAACCCTCATGCACCACAGAAGGACGACGCCCTTGTGGTCACTCGCTACAGGAGGACTCCCCAGCAGGCTGCCATGCTGGGACTGGAGGTAATGGGGAGCTGCTGCTGCCGAGCCTGGGGGAGCAGGGCTGGTCAGTCCCCTCGCTCTCTGGGAGACCCTGAATTGAGACGTTCATGCTGCTTCTGGTCTCCCCTTTTGCAGGGAGAGGAGCTGGATGAGAAGCCAGCCGACTCCACGGAGGACCTGCGGAACGAGGTGGGTGACCTTGCAGTGCGATGGCAGCCAGGCCTGGCACCCAGGACGGGCACTCTGGGCTGGCTGGGGCTTTCTGATTCTCCTTTCCGTTCCTGTGACCCAGGTGCTGCAGTTCAACACCAACTGCCCCGAGTGCAACGCTCCAGCTAACACAAACATGAAGTTAGTGCGTATCCTTGGCGTGGGGGCGTGGGCGCAGATCGGTGCCCTCTGCGGGGGTCTGCACGCAGGCTGGCGGGGGGGTGAGGGTCGCTCTGCGTGCTGCTGATCCAGCTCCCTTCCTGCTGCCCCCACGGGGCACGAAGGAATTATTTCTGGTAGACCCTGTCAGGGTGCAAATCTCTCGGTGCTGCTCACAGCTTGCTGGCGAGCTCCTGCAATAGCTCGGGAAGGACCAAGGCTGTGAAGAGGGCACGGGCTGCTGCTTGGAGGCTTTCCTTTCGCTGAGTTTTCCTTGACTGTCTGCTCCAGAAATCCCACACTTCAAGGAAGTCATTATCATGGCCACAAACTGCGACTCCTGTGGGCACAGGACAAATGAGGTGAGCTGGAAAACTACTGACCCTTTTTTGGGGGCGGTGGGGAGGGGGAGCGGTGTTCTCTGCTTCTGTGGGTTGGTGTTTAATTTCCCTGAGTCCTCGGCCTCCACTTTGCTGTGGCTGTTTTGGGAAGCCAGGCTGGGACGGAGGCTGGGTTTGCGGGCAGTGTCGTGAGGTGCGTTGCGCTGGGTGCAGGGGGAGAATTTGGTCCTGAAGAGCTCTGTTTGGTGCAAGTCAGCCATCTCCATGCCTGCTCAGCTCCCCTGGGTTAAGGCACCGTCCCCAGGTCTGGAGCAGCCTCTGAGCTGCTGGGGTAAACCCTCTTAAAGTATCATGGCCTGATTTAAGTAAAGAGTCCGTGAAGCTGACCGCCAGGTGTTCCTAGGTGAAGTCTGGAGGAGCAATCGAACCTCAAGGCACCAGGATTACTCTTCGGATTACAGACCCTTCCGACATGACGAGGGATATCCTAAAGGTACGGTGCCTGGGATACCCGCCCTGTCCTCCGGCGGCGGGTGCGCGGGGCCCAGCCGCCCGCCCCCGGGGACTCACGGGGGTGCTCACCCTTGCAGTCGGAGACCTGCAGCGTGGAGATCCCAGAGCTGGAGTTCGAGCTGGGGATGGGAGCGCTGGGGGGGAAATTCACCACGCTGGAAGGGCTGCTGAAGGACATCAGAGACCTGGTGAGCGGTGCCGCGCTGCTGCCTGGTGGAGCTCAGACCCCTCCGTGTTAGAATTTGGCCTGGCTGTGGGGCTGGGCGTCTCGCAGCTGGCTGAGCGAGCGCGTCTGCTCCTGCAGGTTGAGAGAAACCCCTTCACGCTGGGGGACAGCTCTACGCCTGGCAAAACGGAAAAGCTGCAAGAGTTCCTTGGGAAGCTGCGCGAGGTGAACGTGCTCTTCGTTTTCTGTGCTCTGCAATGTGGTTTTCTCCACTGTCACTGCAGCTCTGAAATATGTTTAACCAAACCCCTCGGCGAGTGTCACCTTACCCTCTCTAGCTATTCCACGCTCTCCCTGCCACATCCTCGCTTGTTTTATCAAGCTATTACTGTTTTTTTAACTGAGGAGAATGTTAGAACTGGTGTGCTGTGAATGTCTTGGTGCCAGAAGTGCTGAAGGGTCAGAAAGAGCCTTCGTGCCTGGCCGTGCTCTCTTTCTGCAGATCACAGAGGGAAGGGTGAAGGCTCACTTCATCATGGATGACCCTGCAGGCAACAGCTATCTTCAGGTACGGTGCTGGGCGCTGGAAGGATGAACTCCTTGAAGCCTCCTGAGCAGTTTGAGTGGCTTTTTCTCCTTATCTCCCTGATACGCGGTGGTGGGCCGGGTTCCCTTCTGGGCTCTGGTAACGAGTGGGTTGCTGCGGGCTCGCTCCGGGGCAAAGGAACTGCTGCTGGCTTTGTGGGAAGGAAGAGGGGAGCAGTGTCTGCTCCTGGGATTAGGGGCAGGGAATGGGGTGGTCTGGGCAGGCCCCCATCGTGCTCTCTGTGGGGTGATGGACAAGTCTCTCCCTGGGGCTGGGGGATCTTGTCCAAAGCCCCTTGCCATTGCTGGGGTGCTGCTGAGGGGTGCTGGCGCCCGAGGCTTTGAGAAGAGGGGTGTGAAGGAGCCCTCCCTCTCGCCCTGCAGAACGTCTACGCCCCGGAGGAGGACCCGGAGCTGAGGGTGGAGCGCTACGAGCGCACGTTTGAGCAGAACGAAGACCTGGGCCTGAACGACATGAAGACGGAGGGCTACGAGTCAGAGGCAGCCTGGGGCCGGTAGCCACCGCACCCCGAAGCCTCAGGGGACCAGGACTTGCCTTGGGGCTGGGGCCCCTCTCCCTGGGGTGGCCCCTCCGGCCCGAAGGCAGCGGGGCTGGGCAGCGGGGCCTCCGCCGGAGGCGTGCGGCTGATGTGTCGGGGCGGGGGGCCCAGGGTTGGGTGCCCTCGGGGCTGCGACCCCCCCAAATAAAAGGTGTTCAACGGAGACGTGGTGTCTGAGCCGGTGCTGAGCCCCCCGCGGCTGCTGCGGGCCCCGCCCCCTCGCCTCGCCCCGCGCCGGGGCCCCGCCCCCTCACCCCGCGGCCCCGCCCCCTCGCCCCGCGCCGGGGCCCCGCCCCCTCGCGCCCGCCGTGTGCCTCGGCGCTCGCCGTCGCTTCCGGCCGGGCGATGATGGCGGCGCGGGGCCTCTCCAAGGCCGAGTACCTGCGGCGGTACCTGAGCGGCCCGGCCGCCGCCGAGGCCGCCCCACCCCGCCGCCGCCGCAAGAAGAAGCCGCCGGGCGGCGCCGGCAGAGGCGGGTGAGTCGCGGGGAAAGGGGAGGCCGCGGCCTGCGCAGCCCGCGGCCTTTCGCGGCGGGCCCGGCCCTCGGCGGTGCCCGGCTGCGGGCCCCGGCGTGGGAGCTCCCCACGGGCCGCCCCCCCCCCCCGAGCCCCTTGTCCCCCTCCCGCGGGGCCGGGGCGCTCCCCAGGGTTCCCCCCCGTTCCCGCCGCCGCCCGCGGGCAGCGCTCGGGCCGTTCCCCTCCCGGCTGACGGCAGGGCCCCTCTCCCCGCTCCCAGGATGCGGATCGTGGACGACGATGTCAGCTGGAACAGCATCGCTGCCGCGCAGGAGAAGGAGGAGGAGGAGGAGGACGAAGGGGACATGCCCGTGGTGAGTGGGGAATTAGATCAAACTAAACCCCTTCTCCTTACGCTCCGCCTCGCGCTTCGCTCGCCAAACCCTTCCCCGCCCCTCTTTCGGTAAGGCCTGCGGCAGGGACGGGTGAGTTTTCCTGGCCTGAGCGCGTGGGGCTCGAATGGGCTCCCTGCAGATAAAAGCAGCCTGTTCTTTGCACCTCTGCGTTTCCCCCGGTGCCGAAAGCCCGCGGCAGGGCCGGTACAGCGGTTCTCACGGCTTTAGAACAGCCGCTGGTGACGGCGTGATTGCCGGAGCCTGCTGACCGCTGCAGCGTGGCCTGTGGCACCGGCTGGAAATCTGGGTGTCAAAGAGAGAAACCTTGAAGGCGAAGGGTTAGGGAAGTTGTTTTGAGATCCTCCTGCGGGAGGGCAGCTAAACGATGGCCAGGCAGCGGTTGCCCGTCAGTGCAGTCGTGCTGAGTGACTCGTGTTAGAGGGCAGAAGTCCGTCCGTCCGTTCTTTAAAGGCGTGGTGTTTACTCGGGTGTTTTACCTTCAGGTGGCAGAGTTTATCGACGAGCGTCCAGATGAAGTGAAGCTCATGGAGGAATTCCGAACAAATGCTAAATGGAAACTTTTAGGAGGTGAGACCAGCCCCTTCCACCCTCTCTCCCCAAACATTTCACTGCTCTAAACAATGACATTGCAACTTAAAAACAATACTGGCTTCAAAAAAAAATATAAACCTTGAAATGCTGAGATCACGAACTGTGGAGAACCCTACTGATGCTGACTTTCTGATTGTTCTTCTTTAGACCAGAATGAAGACTCACAAAGTTCGGATGTTTCAGTACCTGCCAAATCTACTGTGAGGTAGGGGGCTCCGACTGGAAATTCTTCCCTCTGTTAGCTCTTGTTTTTTGATATCGTCTGTCTTGTTCTGCCATTTCCGAGTGCTCTGCTGTGACGTGTGAGAAGCGGCATACACAGGGATTCCTTTTCCACTGTCAAATAATGTCTTCTTGGGGGGGAACCGGCAGCCAGCGTTCTAGTTAGGTGTCCGCATGATGTGCGAACAGCCGTCCCACAGTCCTTTGACAGGGTCAGAAACCTGGGCGATGGCTCGCTGCAGATCTGGAAGGCGGTGAGGGTGGTGGTGGCACAACGCGCCTCTTCTCTGAAAGCATCTGTGGGATCTTCCAGGGTTGCGCGGTGTCCAGGCTCTCTGAGAGAGCGTGGTGGGGCCTTTCCTTGTGAGAAGATGATTATACAAGGGCACAAATGGGTCTTGATGTGTGAGTGTTGCAAGGGTCCCTGGAGACTTTAAAATTACAGCTTTCCTGTGATCCGGGTTGCCTTGGAGGCTTTCTGGGATCTATTTTGGGAAGTCTGCAGCTCAGTGTTGCAGGTGACTACAGCGAGGGGCAGGACCAAGTATGAATTTGCGTTCGGAAGGGTGTCTTTGTCCTTGGCTCCTACTGCTAGCTTTACAGGTCCCACTTGGGTTTTGTTTCCAAAACAAACCAAAAAATCTAACTCTTTATTTTCATCTTCTCCTCCCCTCCTAGGCGACAGCGACATGACTCTCCGGACAGCTCGCCGCCCAGGAGGCTGCGGCACGACACCCCAGACAGATCGCCTCCAGGGCGACAGCGCCACGACTCCCCGGATCCGTCCCCTCCCAGGCGAGAGAGAAACAATTCCCCCAGCCTCTTGCCTCCCAGGCGACAGCGCCACGACTCCCCTGACCTCTCCCCACCAAGAAGGAAGCGTCACGACTCCCCTGACCTGTCACCACCCAGAAGGAAGCAGAATGGCTCCCCAGACCTCTGTTCTGCAAGAAGGAAGCAGAATGGCTCCCCTGACCTCTCCCTACAAAGAAGGAAGCGTCACGACTCCCCTGACCTGTCACCTCCCAGGCGACAGCGCCATGACTCCCCTGACTTCTCCCCACCAAGAAGGAAGCGTCATGACTCCCCTGACCTGTCACCACCCAGAAGGAAGCAAAATGGCTCCCCAGACCTCTGTTCTGCAAGACGGAAGCGCCATGACTCCCCAGACCTGTCACCCCCCAGGCGACAGCGCCACGACTCCCCAGACCTGTCACCCCCCAGGCGACAGCGCCACGACTCCCCTGATGTCTCTCCAAAGAGAGTCAGTTCAGCAGTGGGGAAAAAGAGCTGCAAAACCACAGACAAGTCACAGTCAGGGGGAGCCCAAGGGGAGCAGTCGCAGCTCAGGCATGGCTTCTCTGACAAGTCCTTGTCACGTCCGAAGCGTCAGGCTACTCCAGATCTATCCCCTCCACGGAAGAAGAGGTACGATTCTGACCCAGATTCGTCACCGCCTCGGAGAAAGAGGACTGGGTCACCTAGTCTGAAAAAGAGCAGAGCAAAAGGTGAGTGTGCGCGCGAGCCTGTTCTGCCTGTCCTCTGCTTTGCTGGCTGCCCGCTCGGTGATGGTGTTTGTGCACTCCTGAGAGGTGAGTGGCGTGGAATTAGCAGTCCGCAGTCGTGGAATGGTGGTGGATAGGTTGTCGTGGCTCTTGGTACAGCTAGTTCTTGTAATCCTGTTGTTTCATCAGCTGGACTAGAATTAACCTAAGGGTTAGCTGGCTAAGGCGTAAATGCATCCGAAAGGAAAACGCAGTTTAAACCCTGTCTGCAGGTACATGTTCAGAGGAAGAGAATTTGCAGACTCGTTGCATACTTGTCTTTTCCCTACAGCTTGTTGTCTCTTAAGGCCTTGATTTTTCTAGGGATTAACCTCATGCACCGCTGTATTTAGTCCTTTTGCAGGGCTAATTCCGTCGAATTCTGTGATTTTTAGTTAGCTTATGTCTTTGCTGCAGGTGCTTCTCCAGCCACGAAAAAGCTTAGGCCGGTGTCCTCGCCTCAGCGGCACCCGAGGCACGACTCGGACTCTCCATCTCCACGGAGGGGTACCCGGGATGCCTCTGATGCGGACCGCAGGCTAGGCCGTGTACGCAGCGACTCCCCTAAGCGTGGCCCTCTCAAACAGAATCACAGCAAATCTTCAGACTCTGATTTGTCTCCTCCACGACGGACGCAACCGGCTGGAAAGGATCAGCACGGTTCAAGGAGTCCCCCTGAGGTCTCACCTCATCGCCACCGTGACGCTAAGGGATCTCCCAAGAAGGTAAGGGCTGCGTCTTTCCTTTTAAGGTGTAGGTTACTTCCTGGGTGATAGAAAACTGTAAAAGTCCAATGACTTACGAATTGTGGAGTAGAAACTTCGTATACCTCATGGATGCAGCCGAGCCAGGCCCTCTGCTTGCAATCAGAAGAGGCATGAGGGAGGCGTGAGAGAGGAGCTCTGCCTCAGAGCGCTCTGTTTCTGGAGGGCTGGGGCAGTTGTTTGTGAGGATGCCAGCACGGTGGCTTGGTACCGTGGCGGGCTGCTGACACGTCTCTCTTGATTTTGGGCTGCCCCCTCGTTACGCCTCTGGATCGCGGGACACCTCTCGGCCGGCAGTAAGTGTGATTTTTCTGGTTTTCTTTGATTTGCAGGCAAACATGATGTTATCTGGGGTCAAGGCTGGTTTGGTGTCAGCTGACGTGCTGCGGAGGGAACAGCAGGAGCTCAGGAGGCATGAGAGAAATAACAAGCACTTGGAAGGTAGGGGTGTAAAAACACTGCACGAGTACCAGCTCGCTTTCTCTGCTTTCAGCTGTCTCTTGATGCTCGGTCAGGCCCTGGTGTTCGGGTGCTGATGGAGAGCATCCCTGTGGAGCAGCATCTAGACACGCTGATGGATTCCGTGGGTGGGGTCACTGAGCCTCTGAAATAAAAGATGTGTAAACGGTGATTTCAAAGCCAGGCCAGTGAATTCACAGGGAGGGTGAGAGGCTTTTCCTCTGTCTGCCCCATCTGCAAGTCTGAAGAAGCAGGCTGGTGGTCAAAGAGTTCAGTGTGCGAGCGTGGCTGTGTGGGGCAGCAGCTAAGCAAGAGCTGTGATCTTCCTTGGTTTTGGACGTTAAGCTCTTTCAGAGGCTAGAACAGGTAAAAGGAAAAAATACTGAAGTGAGTCGCAGTTAGTCATTGAATTGTCTGGAGACGGTGAAATGTTCCAAAACGCCTGACCTGAGGCGTCTGCCCCCTCCAGAGGAGTCCCGACACTCTGAGACCGTCTTCCGAGACAAGTCGGGCCGCAAGCGGGACCTCGCGCAGGAGCGGCTGGAGCAGAGGCAGAAAGATGAAGCGAAGTCGGAGAGAGACGAGCAATACGCCAAGTGGGGTAAAGGGTAAGGTTCTCCTGCGCTCCCGAGCACGGTCTCTGCGCCTCCTGTTCCAGCCTGGGACACTCTGCTCCCTGCTCCTTAGCTCAGTTCTGATACCGCTTCCAGTGGCGGTGGCGGCGGCCCGTCACTGCGTTCTGAGTTAGCCTGGGACCAGGAGAGCGCGTGCTCCGCGCGTCTCGGAGACCCCCTCGATTAATCCCTCGGTGGCTGGGTGTGCGTTGGGAACGCTGCGCCTACGGTGGGAGCTCAGGACTGAGATGGGTCCTGCAAAGCGAGCAGGACACAGTAAGGGATTGCTGGGGCGTGGAGTGAAGCTTCGTGTTTGTTTTCAGGCTGGCGCAGGGGAGGCAGCAGCAGCAGAACGTGGAAGATGCGATAAAAGAGATGCAGAAGCCCTTGGCCCGTTATATTGATGACCAGGATCTGGATCGAATGCTGAGGGAACAAGAGAGAGAAGGAGACCCCATGGCTGAATTCATCAAAAAAAGGAAGGCCAAGGAGAACAAAGAAAAGAAAGGTTTGGATGTTGAGTCACACGGGTGTACGGTTTCGGGCCCCAGCAGCGCAGAAATGCGGCTGCTGTTCAGCAAACGGCCTGAGACTGCCCAGGCAGCTTGCTCCTGGAGGGCTGCTGCTCTGGAGCCAGGGCAGGAGCAGTGTGACAAGCTGTGGCTGGCTTGTTACCAGTAAGGGGCCCTGCTATTTGTTAGCTTGGAGAGCGGGCTCCGGCGGCGTAAAACTTGGCAGCCTCCAGTTCGATTAAGCGTATCTTCGGAAGTTTCCTCTGCGGCTGAAGTTGAGCAGCCCGTGCACCACGCCTGTATACGTCCCTCTTGGGCTGGTGACGATGTGACCCCACGATTGCGCGCCAGTAGTAAACGGCTGTGTTGCTCTTTCTGTTTCTAGAAAAACCGAAGTACAAGGGACCAGCACCTCCGCTCAACAGATTTAATATATGGCCTGGGCATCGCTGGGATGGCGTGGACAGGTACGTGTTCCTGATACAGTGATGGGGTGGAATAGTAGTAAGAATAAATAACGAGCTTTTGCTTCAGAGACCTCACAGTGTAAAGGTTCCCGCTTACCAGATGAAGGAGCCTGTTAGCAATAGCAAGGTTGAATGTGTTAAATTACACGTGGCTGAGGAATACCTGCGTGTCCAGACCAGAAGGCAGCGAGGCTGGTGCTGTCGGCAAGGGTGTGAATAGCTTCTGTGGCACTTCCACCCGGCAGCAGGCAGGGAGAGGCCCGCTCGCCCTCAGGATGAGGGTGAGGGAACTCGCTTCAGCGGCGCTAACTTGGTAACCGAGGTGGTGGAGACTGAGCCAGAGTAAGAGGAGTGGGAAAACCGTCACGTCTCTAAAAAGTCTCATTGCTTCAGAAAAGCTCCCGCGCAGCAGCCCACGGTCTTCTCGTTACTGCTTTGTAGGTCCAACGGATTCGAGCAGCAGCGCTTTGCCAGGATGGCCAACAAGAAGGCGGTTCAGGAGCTTGCGTACAAGTGGAGCGTTGAGGACATGTAGACAAGGAGAAGAACCGTGCAAGCAGCGCTCCTGAGCTGATGCTACGGAGGTTCACCTACTGCCTGGACCAAGCCCTGTCCTCGGCGTTCGGCATCCCAGTGGACCATCTTCCAAGAGGCGAGGCAGAATTTAGAGGAGGGCTGCCAAAAAAGCATTTTCGTGTCAGCCAGAGGGGCCGAGCACGGAGAAGTGCAGAGGTGCTCCTTGGAGCGTGGAGGAGAGGTGCGGTGGCCGCTGCCGGCAGGAGCGCCTCGGCTCTGCGGCGCTCCCCCCAAGGTGCTGCAGACACTGGTTTCTGGTCCGTTTATTTGTCTTCTAACAAACCGTAGAAACTGTATGCTTAATTGTTTTATGCCAAATGCTTTGTCCTCTGAGGGCGGTTCGCCAGTCTTCAGGTGTCCTAAATCTCAGGTTTTTCTTCAGGTCAGTCCCTTCCAGAGCTCAGTTGCAGTTTCAGTTGCGTTCGAGTTCTTCCAGAGAGCAACTATACCCTAAAATTACTGAGTACTGTGGGCTTTTTTTTGCCCGTGGGCTGACGTCAGGTCCTCCCCGTGTCCTTCCCAGTGCTCCCAAAGGGCTTCTGTTAAGCTTGGGTAGTTATTTCGTGCCCTCCGGTTCGCGGCATCGCTGACGTGCTGCGGCGCTCGTCAAGCTCGGCTTCTCCTAGCCCTGTCTGAGCAGGAAGCCGCTTGCTGCGTCCGCTCCAGCTCGCTCCCGCAAGAGGTCGAGACCCCAACCTGCAGTGCAAAATCCTCAGGACCCCCTGCAACTCTGGGGGGGGCAGTTTCTTGTGGAAGTAAGTGCACGGCGGGTGTTTAACTTGCCTCCCCTGGCCCCTATTTCGGAGCGTAACCCCTCGCTTGCCATCGGATTTGTCAGGCTTGGAGCTGGAGGCCGGGCTGAGAGCCTCCCTTAATCCCTGCTTGCAAGAAAGCACTTGTGGAAATAAATACAGTTGTTGTCGCTGCCGTCCCCGGGGGCATGCATTAAGTGCAGGCAGCAGTTTCCATGGCGATGCCTTGTCTTCAGCAGTGGTCAGGGGCCAGTCGTCAGAATTGCTCTTTGCGGTGATTCTCGAGCACTAGGAGGGCCGTGGGCGAGAAGCACAATGACAAAGTCTTCTCTGGAGTGGGAGAGCCTTGGGACTTCCTTCCCTGGTTTTTATTCACCGCGTTACGTTTTCCAGCGCTCCTGGAATCCGTGTGTACACTTGTAAATAACAGCTTTCTTTTTATACTTGATTTTGCGTGGTGGTGTGGTTTTTCTTCCCGAGGCGGGGGCAAGGAAGGTAAATGATCGTCAGCCTGCCGGGCAAAGGGTTGGGTATAACGTCTGCCGCGGCCAGCGCCGCCTGCGGGTACCCCTGCCAAAGAAACCGTGCTTTGCTGACGTCTCTGCCAGGTCTGCTGGCAACTGCCCAGGCCACGAGTGGGACCTTAGCACACCCTCGCGGCGCTGGCAGTCCCGGCTGCGTTCATGGGGGAACGGGTTAAGCTTCGCCGCGTGCTTTGGGGACGGATGCTCTTCTGTCGCTGCTCGCCGTGCAGAAACCGCGGGCGGCTGCTCGCAGCCGCTGGCTGAGGCCGGGAGAGGAATGGAGAAGCAGGCAGCCTTGGTGGGTCTCGGGGAGCGAGCTGGGTTTTTTTTTTCTTTAATAGCTAAACTGAAGGAAATCACCCTGAGCAGGTCTCATTTCTTCTGCGGGCAGAGCGGCGGTGCCGGGAAGGCTTCGCTCACGCAGGCCCTGTTGCAGCCCATCAGGCAGGAAAATGGTTTGGGAGCGCGAGGCAATAGCGTGAGGCAGCAGCGAGGCTTCAGAGCTGCTCGCTGCGGCGTGTTGAGAGCCTGCTCTTCAGTCGTGCGTGTCTTCCAGTTGTACTTTCCCCTTCCATCACCAAGGTCCTGGGGTTTTTTATTTTTTCTTGTAACCCGAGGCAGCCGCAGCCTTGAAGAGCAGAGTTACATTTGACACATACTCATTTCTGCGCTCGCTTATCCGAGCGCTTCTGGAGACGTAAAAAAAAAAAAAATACTGTGGGATTATTGAATTCACCTTGCCCTGGAGAGTTGTAGCCCTGGTTGGATGCCGGTACCTTCCCGTCCACCCTGCTTGGGTGAGAGCGTGCCGCTCTTGGCGAGCAGCGGGAGACGGCAGCTGGCCAGCCTGAGCCGTAGTGGCAATATAAGCTGCCACGCAGGAGGGCAAAGCCGTTTCAAAGCTGGTACTAAGCACAGAGTCTTTGTAGAACCTGAAGCCAGCGTAAGCAGCTGCTCTCACAAGCGATCGTGAAGGCTGCTATTCTAAGGTTTCAGATCGAGGTGCACACAACCAGAGGGACCTGATAGCGGTGTTCCTTGCGACACTGAGTTTGTGCAATACGTCTGTTACTCGTTTATGACCAGGTGTTTTCTCGGTAGAACGTATCTGGGCAAAATAAGCGAGTATGGGAGAGTTTAGGTGGTGCAAGGACAATGTTTTCACATGCATCCTTCCGCGCTGTTGCCTTGGCGCAGATGGGCAAATGTTAGGGTGGCTGATCTGGATGGAGTGGGAGCGATAAAACGTGGGATCTAGAATGGCACTTAAGCTTCAGAGGGGACAGGAGAGCTGCCTCTCCCTCTGCTGATGGACCGAGCCTGCCTGCCGAGCTGCCCGGAGCAGCCTTCGCCTGCGAAGGACCTGCAGGGCTGCTGGTGCCTTGCCGAGGGCCCGCCGATGCCAGGGATGGGCACGGACGAGGTGCGCAGGGAGGCCGCTTTGTCCCAGCGCCCTTGCTCTGCATCCCGCGTCCCTGCGCCTCTCCCGTCCCATTTGCGACCGCGTCCGAGCGGTTCTGGCAGCAGAGCCATCGGGAAATGCTGCGGGATCCTCCGGGATGAGAGGGGTGACGGAGACGGAGCGGGTGACACCGGGAAGCGGATCTCTCTATTAGTGTTTCTGGAAGGGCAGCAGCCCCGGTCTTGGCATGGAGAGGCAACTTTGATTAGCTTTAACCAAAAAAAAATGAATATTAAAATCTTAATTTAATTTAAACCACTGTCATTCACAGTCATGGCAAACACTGAGCAGAGTAATTATTATGCAAATTAGGCAGATAGAAAAATGATTAATAATTGCACAAATTAAAAATTATTGTAAACATCCTGTGACTAGTGATAAGTCCGGGAGGAGTGCGTGCGCGGGAGGCAGCGTTGCTCAGCCAGCTCCTGCATCCTGATTTTCTCATTAGCGGGATTTAATTAGCAAGCGATGCGCAGGAGCCGAGCGGTGTTTTGGGGGGGAGGCTGAGGGCCAGCGCCCGGTTTCAGAGGCCGGGTGGCACCCGGGGCTGCCGGCGCCCGCCTTGGGCTCCCGGCTTTAACCGCCATCGCTTTGCGGAGAAGCTGCTTTTGGGGCTGGTTTCCTCCTTTTTTGGGGGATCCGTGGTGCTGGAGCGGCGCGAGCCGGGGCTGCCGCTGCCTGCTCGTCCCTCCCGGTGCCCGCGTCCTGGCGGGGAGGGCGGCTTCGCCCCCGAGCGGCCCCCAAACGGGCGCTCGCTGATGACTGGCGGAGCTTGCTCCCTCGAACAATTAATGAGCTGATTTGTCTGGCATTTTGCTGCTAATTGCGCAACATTGTTTTTCCCCCCCCCCCCCGTTCGGCTGTTTCACTTTTATACTTTTGACAGTGAGCACGATAATAATAATAATAGGCTTACACTGGCTAATAGGCTTACGTGGTGCATTATTCATGTCAAGGACAAGCAATTAAGCCTGGCCTCACACATAATAATTAGATTTTTGTTGATGAGCTCATCGGTAATGTGTTTCGTTAAGATTAAGAGCTTAATTCCCGGTGTGTGACACCGCCTGCCCCCCTCGACCCCTGCCCACCGGCGGGAGGTTCGGTCGGAGAGGGTGGGTGCTGGTTGGGCTGGCCGGAGAGGCAACGCTGGGAGGGGGACGGCGACGGGCGGCCAGGCTCAGCCTGCACCGTGGCCATCCCGTGGCCATCCCGTGGCCATCCTCCTCCTCCGCCCCGGTGAGGCTCAGCAGGGCTTCTCCCCACGGCCGGGCTCTTGGCCGGGGTTTCTTTCAGTCGTTCCGGCAAGTGACGCGTTATTGTGCCGCTTTCCTGCTGAGATCTCCCATTATTTTTTAATTAAAAAGAGCCTGAGATTTGTCATTTTAATTTTTCTCTAGCCGGCAGCGGCTCCGAGTCACGGGTGCTCGGCAGAGCCCGGTGCCTGCCTGAATCGTCCCGGGCTTTCAGCGGGGAGCGCCGGGGGCCGTGCCGTGGCGGGGTGCCCGGGGCGCAGTCACCCCCCTTGCGGTTTGGGGGGAAGGCAGCGCTTTCCCCGGCGGCTCCGTCCCGCAGCGGGACCGGGAGCGAAAGTCCCCGAGACTGGCAGGTTAGCGATTGTATATGCATATGTGCACTTTACCTAATTATGGAATAATTAGGGACATGCAGAGATAAAAATTACTAATAATATTTACTCTAGACTCTATTTTTTTTAAATAACCTCTCTCTCTCTTGCTCGTTCGCCGAGTCTTGGTGGAAATAACTTTGCAGATCCCAGTTAATGAATATTTGTAAATGCAAGAACATTCGGCGCCGGAATATCCAGAGGGCATCCTCTCTCTGCCTTGTAATTTTTTTCACCAGATATTTAATATTTATGGTTCCACAGCCTCGTGAATAAAGAGCCACCCGCGAACCCCCAGGAGCTCGGGGGCTGGGGATATTTATGGCGCTTCCTCTTTTCCTTTTCAATTACAAAGACACCTCGCATAATTAAGTGCTAATAACCTTGTTAATCTAAAATTGATACTCTTTCTCCTGGCCATCTCTTAATAGAATTAAAAACAGATTAATAATCAAGGGTAGGAGAAATGGCACGCAATTAAGGAAGGGGGCCACGCTCCCCGGGGAGGACCCGGGAGCCGGCGCCGGGCTGGGCCGGGGGCCGGCGCGGGCGATGCCGGGGTCGGGGCTCCCCAGCCGCCGGGGCGGGGAGATGCGTTTTCCCTCGCGCTCTTTACACAGCTTAAATTTTTAAGACAAACAGCCGTGTAACACCATCTCCTAATGAAACTGTTTTATGTTAATTAATTATGTATCAAGGCTCATTTTCATGCGCAGCCCAGCTCCGCTTCCCCTCCGCCGAGCCTTTGATCTGTCAAAGGCTAAACGGGAGATAAATAATCAAATTAAAAAGCAGCCTGGATGGAAATAAACACATTTTAGATGTGGTATCTGGCGGGCAGAGCAAGGCGCCGAGTAATCCGGCTCGTGGTCGGGCGCCGCTCCGCTGCGCACGCGGGGCGTGGGAAGTTCCCCGTGCCTCAGTTTCCCCGCGGTCCCCCAAGGCCGGCTGCCACCCCCGGGGACAGCGCCCTCTCCCCGTGCACGGAGAGGGGTCTCGGGGGCGGCCCGGCAGCCCCTGCCTCCCGGAGAACGGCCGCTCGGCCTCTCCAGGAGGAGGTGGCTGTGGTGGAATTTATCTGCGCAGCACCGATGAAAAATGAAAAGTCTGCAGCAATTCTTTCTTCCAGGCGCTGAAAGCTCCCCCGGCAGCTCCGGGCTGTGCCCAGGGTAGTTGGGATGTCAGCGGCGGACATGGTTTCGGGATAATTTAACGCAATCTCTAACCATTCGTTACACCTAAGCGGAGGCAGATGTGCATCCATATGCATTTTGGAGGAACTTCAGAAATTCGAACTTCATCAGCCAAGCCAGCCTGGTGCCGACGCCCTCAGCCTGGGCTCCTGTTTGAGTGGAGGAGGTGAGGACGGCGGTGGGGAGCCCGGTCCCTTCGGCGGTGGGGCGGGGGATTGATTGGGGGGCTGCGAGGAGCGAGGCCGACCCTCGAGTGTCGCCGGTGGGGGGCGAGAGCCCCTCCAGCTCCTGCCAGATTTTAAGCCTGCGTCGCTCGTGCATCCGTGCCCGTCGGGACGCCCGCCTCGGCTCCCGGGTGGTGACCCCAAGGCGGTGCGGAGCCCGCGGCCACGTGCCCGGTGGCCTTGGCTGCTCGGGGGGACGCCGGCCGCGGTGGCCGAGCGCAGCGCCTGGGCAGGACCCTGTGGGCCAGGCTGGAGCGGTGCTGTAAGTCAGGTGTTGCTCTCATGGTAAACACCCCCCAGCAGGAATTACAGGTTATAATTGTGGAGTGCTTTATAGCCACAATAAAATCCTCGTGTTCTAGCCGCCGTGTAATTACTTGCTAATAGATTTCTTCTTAAAGGGCTTAACGCAGAGAAGGGACCCCGGCCTCCGAGCGCTTTGGGTGGTGGGCGCGGGGGCTCCCACCCCGCTGCGGTCCCTGCCGCCGCCCCGAGGGCCCCCTTTCCCGTGAGGACATCGCCCGGGGGCTGCGGGGAGCCCCGGGGAGCAGATGCTGGCAGATGGGCCCCCCGCTGTGGGGGGGATTAGAGGCTCTTGGCTGCTGCTCGCGCTCCAGCCTTCCTCATCCTGCTCGGCGTAAATGGCGCGGAGCTCTCGCCCCCGGCACCGCTCCTCTGCGCCGTTGAGATGCCGGGGAGCGTTCTGCCCGCAGGTTATTCAGTTAGCAGATTAAGAGGGAGTTGATAATGCTGCCTCGGCTCCTCTTCGGGGCGGTTTGATGATGATGATGATGATGTTGTTTTCTCTCCAGGTGCGCTCGAGTGCGCCGCAGCTCCGGCTGCCCAGCGAGCAAGCGTGCTGTGCCGGGACGTTGGCCAAGCCCAGCCCTGCTCAAGCGCTGCCCCACGAGGTCTCCAGCCTAGAGGAGGAGAGCCCCGTCCCGGGCAGAGGACGCGGGGACACTGCATCCTTTTCTCAGCCAGCGCTGCAGGTGAGCATCCACACCCTTCAGCAGCGCCGCGGCTGGGCAGCAAGGAGGAGGGAGCCGGCCGCAAGCGTGGGAGCAGCACCGGGTGGCCGCAGCCTGGGCTCCTGCAGCACCCCAGCGCCGGCCTCGCGCCAGGATGGTGCTGTTTGCATTTGCTGGCATGCCAGGGTGCCTGGGCGAAGCCAGCCCCAGTGATGGGACCCAGTGGGACCAGCCAGGGCTCTCGGCGAGGCCACGGCACCCGCTGGAGCCAGCCAGCCCCCGGGCAACCTGGCTTCCTCTGCCACCAGCCCGCGAAGCCGCGGCTCCCGGCCCCGCGCCACCGTGTCGCCCCGCTGCCGGGAGGCGAAGCCGAGCACGGAGCAATCAAAGGGAGCGCACGGAGAGCGTCGTCCCCTCCAGTCTCGCCCCGGGCCCTGCCTTTGGGCTTCTGAAGGCTTCGCTCCAGCGGTGTCAGTTCTCATTAATCCCCACATCAAAGCCCGAGCTGCCAAACAGCCAGGAGAGAGCGTGGCAGCTTCCGAAGGCAGGGGGGCAAGCTGTGCGGGGAGGCTCGGAGCCGGGCGCCGCGGGGCAGAGCATCGGCGGCAGCGTGGGGGGCGGGGGGGGGGCTCCGGCCCTTCGGCTCTCGCCCACGAAGCCGCGAGGGGGGCGGCCGGCGGGGCTGCGGCGGGAAGGTGCGCGACGCCTCCCGGAGCGGGGAGCGCCCTATTGCAGCGCGGCCGCCGACGCCCCGCGTACGCGCAAGCACGGAACCCAGATTTTGCAAGGAAGCACAAAAAAAGAAGAGGAGGAGGTGCTGCCGCACGCTGGAGGGCGTTACTTGCCCCGCTGGGGTCCTCTCCGCCCTGCGGTCCCTGCGAGGCTGCGTTTCCCTGCTCCGCTGCGGCTCAGCATCCCTCCGGCGAGCTAATCAGGTCAATGCATTTTTAACGTGGCATAGGAAATCTATATTTTTTGTCAGACTCATTCTTCTCCCTGGTCTCTCTGTAGGGGGCTGAATTATTTAATGCTGAATCTCAAGCGGAGATGTTTTCCCTTCGCCGGGCTGCTGACGGTGCACTTTAGGGCTGGGAAGATTGGCAGATGGCTGCTCTCCGAGGTGGGCGAAGGGGGAACCCATCACGCCGAGCAAATTACCCACTTAATGCCGGATTTACGGAACAACCCCGATCCCTCTTCCAGGCATCCAAATAAACGGGGCAGAGCTGCCGAAGCGGTGAGCGCCCAGCGGCTCCCCGGGGCCGAGCCCTCGCAAACGGCGCCGTTCCCCGAGCGCGGCGGGAGAATCTGCCTGAGTTTGAGCGTTTGATTTCCAGCCCGGGAAAAGGCTGGAATTGCGGAGCGGGGGAGCCGGCAGCCTCGCCCCAGCAGCTCCCTGGTTTGTGCCACCGGAGGAGCATTCCCGGGCTGGGTGGCCCGTCCTTGGGCGACGGCAAGCGTGTGTTGGTGGGGCGCGGCGATCCCGGCGGGCCGGGTGGGGAAGCACAAAGGGCTGGTTTGGGGATCGGGGTTTATCTTTCCCATTAATGGCTTTCTAAATTGGTGGCAGTGGAGCAAAAAAACCCAATTTGAACTCGGAGCATGCATGATTACTATTGTAATAACCTTGGCTAATAAGAATATGATGTGGTGTTAGGCTGGGAAAGAAAACACATTTCTCATTAGCTTTTTGATTAATTACTCCACATAATTTCCTAGGGGGACATGCCTGGGACTGATTGCCTTTGCTTTTGACGCGTGCAAGTGGTTTACCTTAACTTAATAATTTTCTCGGTGACATTTTAATGGCAGTCCTCAATTAAGCCCCGGTCGGCTGGAGGCAGCGCTGCCTTGTCCGGGCCGAGGGCAGCCCCTCGCCCTCCCCTCGCTCCTCCGGGGGCTTCGGGACGTCCCCTCCGGGGGCTTCGGGACGTCCCCTTGGCCTGCCCCGCTGGGGATGCTGGGCTCCGTGTTTTAAATACCCGGGCGTGCGACGGCCGCGCCGCCGCTTCCTCGCCTGGCGAGCGCTGCCAGGGATCCAGCTGTTAGAAGGCATATGTTTACATGGCTTGGAAGCGACCGATTTCCTTCCTTGCGTTAAAAATATAAATATTTTACAGGAGCTAAAATATTCAAAGATCGTTTGATGTTGCCAACGTGGAGCGGTATCAAGCGAGGGTGGGGAGGAGGGGAAAAAACGAGAGGGGAGCAAGCAGAGATTCATTTGTTTCCCTCGCCGAAAATTGAATCATGCCGCCTATTTCTGCGTCGTAAAATTACCCGGAACATTGATTTCTGCTCATTGTTTCAGGAGCAGGTGCTTGGCTGGCGTGACCGCAGCACCGCGCGGGGCCATGTCCCACGTGGCTGCGGGCGGTGGTCCTGGTCCTGGTCCTGGTCCTGGTCCTGGTCCTGGCGGCGCATCCTGCACCTGGGACGTGCATCCCGCATCCCAAATGCATCCATTTGCTGCCGCAGCCTCCACCTGAGCGGCGCAAACAAAAGCCTGAGCCCGCGCTTTCAGACCAAAGCTAAAACGTCGCCATCCAAATTTCCCCTAAATAAAATGTCAGCGCAATTCCCCCTCCCGCCCCGCTAGCCTGACATTTCTGGGGGTATTGTCTGAGCGCTGGCTGCCTGCTGCTGCAAGCGCTTTGCCGCAGAGCTCCTCTGCCTCCGCTCGTGCCCTGGTGCTGCCCAGGACCTTCATCCTGCTGCTCGCCCCCGCCTGCTCCCGGGGGCTGCGGCAAAAAAGAGCGGGGCCTGGCTCTTGGCAGCGCTCCTTGCAGGAGGCTTTCTAGCGCCGTGGCCGTGGCCGGAGCGAGATGTTTTCCCAGCCAAAGGGCAAAGCTGTGACCCCTCGCAGGTCCTTCTCCGCATCTTTGCCCTTTTGCTGCCCTTGGGCTGCCTTTTCACGGCAATGCTTGGTGGGGCGCAGCGCTGGGGACCGGGACCAGCTCCCACGGCAGAGCCGAGCTCCCGGTCTCAGCCAGCCCCTTCCCGGGGCTGCGCCGGCGATGCTCAGCCCGTGCTGCGGGCAGCTGCCTGCTCTGCCTGCGCCGCGGCTGCGGGATGGAGGGACGGAAGCGGGGGAGCGGCGGCTCCCCAGGAGCAGAGGGAAGCCTCCGTCCTGTGGGCTCGCAGCTCCGTGCCAGCAGGATTTGCTCCGAGGGCGTGAAGCCCACGCGCGCCGCCGGCAGTGGAGGAGGCCGACGCGATCAGCCGAGCGTGCAGGGAGGATGGAGGGGATTACCACCCAAATCCCGCTCCTCCTCCCGCCCTGCAGTGGCAGCCGCCGCCTCCCACGCCAACGCAACCCTGCAAGCAGCGGTCAGACCCCCCGGCCGAGGAGCAGCCCAAAGGGGCTGCCACGGGTGAGCGGGTGGCACGTGGTGCCTGCAGAACCGGCAATGACTTTTATTTACCAGTGTGTTTAGCTTTGAAAGTAATTACTAATTAATCGTTGAGGAGCTTTATTTGTAACCCTCAGCTCACCGGGGGGAAATCTGGCCGGTTTTGTGGGTGCGTACGCCTGGGGCGAGCGCTTTGTGGCTGCACCCCCTGGCTGCCTGCAAGCAGCGAGCGGTGCCCGGCGTGGGGAGCGGGGAATTGCCGATGGATGGAGCCCCGTCCTCCTCCCAGCAGCCGGGACAGAACGCGGCACAGAGCGGCTTTGGGGGCTGCGGGTGGGCATCGCCGGGGGGCGGCGGCGGCGCAGCGGGAGCTTCTCACACCGGAGGGAACGCCGCGCTGCTCGGTCGTGGCACTTTGGCTGGATTTCGGGCTTGGCACGGGAAAGCCGCTGTCGTCCGGGGCGGCCTGTTGGGATAAACGCGGCAGCTTGCTGCTAAAGCCTCTGCAGCAAACGCCGCCCGGCACGGCCGTGCCCCGGCGTTATCCTTCCCGGGGCGTCGCTGGTGGGCTCTGGCACCCGGCAAAGGGAGCGCCTGCCCTGCGCCGGCCCCAGCCCTAAATTGGGCGCAGCAGGCGAGGGGTCCCCGCCAGGCACCGCTCAGAGAGGGGGGATCCGGTGGGGAGGCGGCGCTCAATGCCCAGGGGTTTTTCTGCGTTGGCTTCTTTTTATTGTGATTTGTTTTCTCCTCCCCCTCCCTCTTCTTTCTCTCTCCTGACCAGTGCCAGGCGAGTTGATGAATTATCCCAACATATATTCTGTCTGGAAAGAAAACACATATCATATATATCTTTGACAAGTTATTATTCTTCCTTATCAGAATATGCGTGCATCCAGCCACGCCATAACTCACCCTTCGTGTTGCTCCTGTATAACCCAACAGGAGCAGCGTGGCAGCTTCTTGCAGCTCTGCAGCCCCGGCGGGGGGGGTGAGCCCCTGGCCGGGGTGCGACGGGGCCGGGGGGCCGCGGGCCTCCGCTGCCTGCCCGCTGGGGAGGGGTCTGGGAGGAGGCGAGAGCATCACGTCGAGCTAATTCGGCGCCTGCCTCACCTCCGGCTGATTGTTGCAAATTAAATTTCACGCCAATGAGCTGGCGGAGTCGGCATGCGGCGCGGTGGGAGGGGGAGAGGGAGGGATGGCGGAGGTGAGCTGCAGCGAGCGGGAGACGCTGCCGCCTCCCTGCCCCGGCACAGCGGGCACAGGCGGTACCCGCCGGGCTCCATCCAGCTGCGCTGGTCCTGAGCCCCTCTGCGGCAGGGCACGGGTGCTGCTGGGTGCCCCATGGCCCCGTCCTGCCCCGCACAGGGGGGACGCGCTGCGAGCTCGGGTGGGCATCGGTGCCCCGGGCTCTGACGTGAAGCCCAGCGGGGGAATGGCCCTGCCTGGGCTTTGGGAGCGAGGAGGGTGCTCGGGGAGCACCTGGGGGTGCTCGGGGTGCGGGGTGGGCTCCCCCAGGGGCGGGAGGTGCAGGGTCCCCGCCGCGGCCGTGCTGGGGTGTGCCCGCCTGGCTGCGAGCAGCGGGAGCGCTCCCCGTCCGCGCCGTCGTGCCTTTAATGTTTAAGTTATTAAGATAATCGCTGTTCCATCTCCATCGGCTCGAAGCTCGATCTAATAGGAGCCCTAGAACAAAAGTTGCTAAGCAGCTCTGACATGATTTACTAATAGACGCTGGATGCGCTGTAACTGCGACGGCAATTAATTTAGTGATTGGGAGATGAAGGCAGGGAGAAGCGCAGCGCCTCGCCTGCCGAGGCCGGGACCAGCGGCCGGGACGGGAGCTCCGGCGGTGCCTTCGTGGCGAAGCCCTTTGGTCTCGCCGCCGCGGCTGCGGGAGAGGGAGCGCTGCCTCATTTTCTGTTCCATACCGTGTCCTTCCCGAGGCGTTTTGTTTTCCCAGGCACCCGAGCCTGCGATTTGGGGAGAAAAACCCCGGTTCAGCCCGCCTGCATCCCGGACAGAGGCAGCGCCGGGGCGGCGTGCCGGGAGGGGAGCGCGCAGGGCTGGCAGCCTGCCCCTTTCTATTTTTGTTGATTCTTTTCAGCGGCAGCTGTGCATCCATATTTATTGAGGGGAAGAGAAGCAGCGCCGATGGTAATCCCAGGGAAGCGGAGCATCTTGTAATTACCCGGGTAGCTCGGCTGGCGCGGGCGGGCTCCCGAGGCTGACCAGGAGCGCTGCTCTCGTTTCCCAGCTCGGGGTCGCTGGGGAGGGCGAACAGGAGAGATCGGATGTTCAACATGCTCGGAACGTTGCAGGGAGAAGAGGAGCTGACGGACAATCGTCTCTCCCGCTGAAAGGCGCGGAGCAGGGAGCCGATCGCCTCCTGCTCAGCAGCTCCGCGGCCGGGATGGGGCGAGGGCTGGGGGCTTCCCGCGGCACCCGGGCGGGCGGTGCCCCCCTCCACCCACTCCTCTTCGCGGAGGGAGAACAGAGCAGGGGAGCAGCCGTGCACCCCAAAGCCCCCCCGGGGAAGGCGTTGGGGAGCAGAGGGCCTCGTGCTGCCATCAAAGCTGGCACGGGGGTGGTGGGCAGGAGCGCAGTCCCTCTGCCGAGCCGTGGGAATGATGCCCCGCGCCCTGCCATGGCCGCCCCCCCGGCGTCGGCGGTGGGGCAGAAAGCCGGGGTGGGAGGCAAAGAGCATTAAAAGCCAGACCCGGCGGCACCCGGAGCAGCAGGGAGGAGCGGGCGAGGCAGGCAGGAGGGGGGCGATGCAAACGGCTGCTTGCTGGCGGCGATGCTCGCAGGCACCGGCGCACCCCGCTGCCAAGGGGTCCCGAGCACCGGGGAGCACGCGGTGCCGGGGCAGGAGGTCCCCCTGCAGCCCGGGTGCCCCACGGGTGGGGGACAGCACCCAAGACGCCGCCTGAGCCAGCGGCTGCTCCCCGCCTTCGGCTGGCGAGGGAGGTGGCGTTCCCAGGCGGCAAGACGCGATCCCTTGAAGATGCCGATAAGATTTCTGACAGAGGGCAGGAGTGCGAGATGAAGAGGAGCGTGTGCGTGCGCTTCTTCTCCCTTCCTTTTTTTTTTTTTTTTTTTTTTTTCCCTCTCCTAGCTATCTCCGGCGCAGCCTTGCAAGAAGAAAAGCTTGTGGGCATCTGTGCTTCGCTTCTGCTTCCCCAGGGGGCCATCAGTATGCAGGGCCCGTTACCTGCGTGAAGGCCCTCGGCGCCGTCAGGCTTGCGGCAGGAGCTCTGCCCGCAGGGGACGGGGCTGGAGCCGAGCGGGCAGGGCGGCTCGGGTGGGACACACCGCTACGGGGGAGCAGGAGGAGGATGTGTCCATCCATCCTTGGCTAGGGTTGATGCCGGTGGCTTTACGGGGTGCAGCCAGGCTCCAGGAGCCGCTCCCAAACCTGGGGTGTGATTTTTCCCAGCGGGAAATCCACCACCCTGCCCTCGCTGAGCGGGAGGCGGAGCGGGCGAAGGCAGCGGTGCTGGGGCTGGTTCTGGTGCTGCCGTACATCCCCGCTCCCCGCCACGCCGGCTCCTGGCGCTGGGATGAAGGCAAATATTTGGAGAAGGGCAGAGCCCGACTTGCGCGGCGTTCGGTCGGAGTCAGGAGCCTTTCGGCGGCTGGGATTAATTTGAAGGAATTTACTGGCGGAGTTTGTGGCAGATAAAACAGTTTGCTTATTTCACACTTGTGTGGCCACCTGCTATGAACTGTTTGTTCAGTTTCAAATTCTTTAATTAAAATCAACATAAAACAGATTGAAAACATCCCAAGAAGGGGATGCTTGATTTGCTGGAGGATATTGCAGAAGAGGAGCCAAAGCACTTAAAAGGATGCTCCGTGGCCGGGCAGCGCCGGCGGGCGGGCGCTGGGTGCTGTGGGTCGCCGTTCCCCCCGGCCGCAGCCCGCCCGCCCCGGGCACCTCGGCTCATCGCCCGCCGTGGCCGTGGCCGCGTTCCCGGGCGCCTTTGCCTCCGCGTTGGGACGCCCTTCCCGGTGCAGCCAGCCCGGCGCGGCCACGGAGCCCGGCGCTGCCCGGCGCGGGGGGGTGCAGGTGCGGAGCTTGATTAGAGGCCTCCTCCAACAAACATCAAAGCTTCAATTAACAGGGGCCGCTTGCAACCCTCTTGCAGAGCCCAGATAAGAATAGAAATTTCCCTTGGAAAATGGATTTGTGTTTAGCTGCGCGTGCCGGGCGGTAAATGACCTGCTCCGTACGGTGCCAGAGAGGGGCCGGGGACAATTAGGGTGCTCATTGGGAACCGGTTATCTGAAGGAAACAGGCGCGCTGCTATTTAGCTGTCTAATATCCCAGTGGGAGGGGAAGCAGAATTAAAAACCGGCTCCTTTCAGAGCCGTTTGACTCTGGAGGAGGATTCTTCCTTTGTGCAGCGGCTTTTCATTTCAAGGGGCTTCCTCCTCAATCTGAGTCCTTTATGTGCACGTGGCCAGCGGCGGCCGGGAAGGACGGAGAGGGTGAGGAAGGCTGGAGGGGTGAGGAAGGCTGGCAGGGTGAGGAAGACTGGCTGAGGTGAGGAAGGCCAGAGGGGTGAAGGAAGGATGGCTGGGGTGGGGAAGGCTGGAGGGGTGGGGAAGGCTGGAGGGGTGGGGAAGGCTGGAGGGGTGAGGACGGCTGGAGGGGTGAGGAAGGCTGGCGGGGTGAGGAAGGCTGGCCAGGATGAGGAAGGCTGGCGGGGTGAGGAAGGCTGGCGGGGTGAGGAAGGCTGGCAGGGTGAGGAAGGCTGGAGGGGTGAGGAAGGCTGGCCAGGGTGAGGAAGGCTGGCCAGGGTGAGGAAGGCTGGCAGGGTGAGGAAGGCTGGCTGAGGTGAGGAAGGCTGGCCGGGGTGAGGAAGGCTGGCCGGGTGAGGAAGGCTGGCCGGGGTGAGGAAGGCTGGCTGGGATGAGGAAGGCTGGCCAGGATGAGGAAGGCTGGCTGAGGTGAGGAAGGCTGGCTGGGCCAGCATGGGGCTGGCTGGGCCGGCACGGGCAGCGGGGCGGCAGCGTCCCGGCTGAGGATGGAAAGGCAGCCACCCCCTCTCCGCGCCTCCGTCACGGCGCCGGCGTCTCCCGCTCCGGTGCAGGCGGAACAATAACAGCGGCGCGGTGCAGAAAGTTAATGTGCAGCCAGACGAGCGTTTTAATAACTGGAAAGGTTAAACCCCCCCCCTCCGCTCAGCCCGCGCGGGCTCCTGCCAGCTCGCGCTGCTGTGAGCCTGGGAGACCCAGACTACCATGACTGTATTGATTCAATTATTCTCTACAATGTAATACTCTGCATTTGTGTGATAGCAACAAACAGAGTTGAAAGACATACAAAAATAAATGATCTGAAAGTTAATATGGCTGAATGAGCAGCTCTGAATAAGAGGAGAGCGCGCTTCGGTTTTACACGGTAAAATCAATAGCGCGCAGAACAATGTCCTAACTTTCTCCAGGGACCCGGCGAGGACCCGCCTGAATCGATCACTATGCAAATTAATTGAATTCATGAAACCCACATCGCTGGGTAATTGATGCTTCTTATAATTACCTCCGAGTTATGAGCTTTTAGGGGATTTCATTGATTCCTGCTCAGGGAGAGGGCAGGTGCCTGGAAGCGCCGGCTGGGCGCGGGAGGCACCGGCTGCGGCAGCGGGGGTGCCCGGGACCCCGGGGTGCGCCGGCCGCTGCCTTGCCGAGCCCGGGGGCTGCCTGCCCAGAGGGGTGCTGGGGTCCCCATCCCTGGAGGCGTTCGGAAAACGTGCAGCTGTGGCACTTGGGGACGCTTGGGTGGCGCTGGGCTGACGGTTGGACTCGATGACCTTAGAGGTCTTTTCCAACCTTAACGATTCTGTGGTTCCAAGGTGCCTCGGGTCTCGGCCCTGCCCGCCCCAGGGCGCCCCTATAAAAGCGGGGCTGCTCCCCGGGGAG
Source organism: Butorides virescens (assembly GCA_017310255.1). NCBI lineage: Eukaryota > Metazoa > Chordata > Aves > Pelecaniformes > Ardeidae > Butorides > Butorides virescens. Next base: position 111,861 of record JADKXX010007287.1, on the reverse strand, counting down.
GACGGCGAGCTGCGGGCTGGCAGGGGGGTGAGCTCCAGCGGGGACGCAGCTGGCGCCGAGCGGCCCCCGGCTCCAGCCCGGGCGCTTTGCTAAGGTTCCCCGGGCCCCCCAGCCCGGCGTGCTCCTGCCGCAGCCCCTCGGGGACGAGAGGGATGCGGGGGCGATGGTGGTGGGCGCGTCTGCCGCAGGCGCCCGTGGCAGGGCTGGCCGTGCCCGGTGCCGCGGCCCGGCGGAGAGGTCGTGTAAGCGAAGGGGTTTTATCAAAGGGCTAATAGGCTTACATAGCACATTATTTAAGAAAAAGGGACAGGCAATTGAGCTCTGCAGACTAATTAGATTAAGTTGATGAGCTCATCAGTAATATGTGTAATTAAAATCAAGAGCTAATTGCGGACTGTTTGATGCCCTACGTTAACCGAGTTGTCCCCTGTGGAGTGTGGCACGGTCGGGCCGGTGGGCAAGCGGCTGGGCTCCCTGGGCTCGGGCTCCCTCCAGGGCTGGGGAGGGGACACGTGGCTGTCCCCAAACCCGCCCCTGGGGTTTGTGCAAAGGGGGGGTGTGTGCCAAATGGGAAGACCAAAGAGCGAGCAGGATGGGGGGGGGTGGAAAGCAAGAAGAGAAGGAGTCAGGCCAAGTTCTGAGGGAGCCGTGGCCCTTGCTTGCTCTGGAGAAATGGCGTGCGGTGCCGGTTCGGCTGCACCAAAACAGGTAGAGCCCTTAACCAGACAGGCAGCTCCGGCTCTGCCGCGGCGGCGCAGCCTCTTCACGGCTTTTGTCCTTGCTCTCTCGTATTTCGTATCTGATCTTTCTTCCTTCCTCCTGCATCACCACCCCTTCCCGCCTCGCCCCTTTGCTCTCCACGTCACCGCTTTCTCCTCCCGCAGTCCCATCTGCCCAGCCCTCCCGCTCCCTCGCCGCTACATGGGGTCTCCGCAGAGCGCTCCGTGCTCCTCCGGCGCCTCCGGGGGCTCCGCTCCTGAGCCCTGCCAGCTCTCCCTTGTCGAGGGGCGGCTTTGGGAAGGGGCTCGCACCCCTCCACGCCGAGCCCCTCGGCGCTGCTGCCGTCCCCGGTGCTCCCGGCGCTGTGCTCCCTCCGCTTCGGGCTCCTTTTCTCCGTCTCCAAGGTTACACAAACTGCTTCCCTCTCCTCTCCCCAGCTCCCGGTGGGATTTCCCGGCGCCGCTCACCATTTGGGTTTTGTTCTTCGTTGTCTTTCCCGGTTCTCCCGCGCCTTTCTGGCTGCGGCGCCCTGCCCTTGGAGAGCATCCCTCGCGCCTGCTTACGGGGAAGGCAGAGCTTTGTGTCGGCCTCCCTCCGGGCGAGCGGCGCCCTGGGCATCCTGGCCAGGCTGCCAGTTCTTGGGGAGACCCCAGGCTGCTCCCCCCGGGGTTCTGCGGGGAGCGGGGCTCTCCCGAAGGGCTGCTGGGGGGAAGCGAGGTGCGGCGCTGCTCATCCCGGGGAGGAGTGAGGGGCAGCGGGAGAGCAAACGTGAACGTGCCCTATTTATGGTTTGCTGGCCATCACGGCGGCTGGGCTGGCAGCCGTGAGGGCAGGGAGCCGGTGGCAACCCCCCCGGCAGCCTGCGTGGCCCGGAGGGGGGCTGGCTCCCCGAGGGAATGCCTCCCCCCGTGGGAAAGGGGCTTCGGAGACCTGCCAGACCCTTCTGGGGGTAATCGAGGGCATCACCGGGAAATAACGACAGGGAGATTGAACGCTCGAATCCTTTCCGCGGGGCCTTGCAGGTGCTACAGCCTGAAAAGCGATTGGGGAGGAGAAAAAAAAAGCCCAAACCGGTACAGACGCGAGAACCCTTCGCAGATGTAGGAGAAGCCTGAAATATCTTTGGCTTCTTTCTGCAGGAACTGGAGGGGAACGTGAGCAGATGTTCATAGGTCACGCTCTGCATTTTTTTCCCCCCTTACTTTTTGACAAAGGGTTTGTTTTGCTCCGCTTTATTTTGCTAATTGGGAGCTGCGCTGGGATTTCCCCTCTCCACGCCCTGGCGGAGCAGCAGCCCCCCCACGGGAGCAGCACCGGCCACCCAAGCCCACGCTGGAGGGGTCCCGCGTGGGACCTGGACCCCGGGGGACGCTGCCGGGGCGGGAGGAGCGAACCCCAGGCGGGCAGGAGCCGGCGGTGCCGGGGCGCGAAGCCCTGGCGGGGCCCCCCTGGCAAAGTGGGGTGCGTGGGGCTGCCACGGGTGGGCGAGCCCCCGGCTGTCCCCGCGGCGGCGTGGACGGGAGATGGCAGTGCTGCACCGGCGCAGGCCCCGCGTCCCCAGCCGCTCGCCCGCGCCAGCGGCGGTGGGGAGCTCGCGGGCCGCCGCGGTTATTAATTCCCTCTTAATGAGAACCCCTGGGCTGCTCCGTTCCCACCGTCGCAGCGGCCACCAGCATCGCACCCTGGCTCCCGCCGGGTCAGGACCGACAGAGCTCCCCGCCCCAGCACAGCGGGTGAGATGGGGGTCCCGGAGCATCCCCAGGCGGGGTGGGGCGGCCCCGGTGGGTGCTCCGGGCCCCCTCGCCCTGCAGCGAGGACGCTGGAAGCAGTGAATGCATGGGCAGCGTTGTCTGCATGGCTGCGCTGGTCCCCTAGGAGCTGCAGGAGCGAGAGGTGGCCCTGCGAAGTCCTGTTCCCCCTGTAGAAGGGGATGTGGCAGGTCGCCGCGGTCCGGAGCGCGGTGTGGGTGCCTTTGGGAATCGCAGCACCCAGCCCAAAGCACCCCCAGCCGGGGAGAGCCCGATCCTGGCTCCGCTCCCGGGGCGAGGGCTCCGTGTGCCCCCGGCGCTGCCGGCACAGGAGCAGGGCAGGAGGAACGGGCTCAGGGGCACGTTCCGGGAGGAAAGGGCTTGCCGACAGGCGAGATTTCTCTCTCAAGGCTTTTCTTTTTTTAAAAGCTCTTTTGAAGGGGGGGAGTTTGGAGGAGAGGAGAGTTGAGACAGATCTGATTCCCCTATCTCAGACAAACACACTCGCCTTTCCCTGACTGCAAATCAACAGGACATGTTCCGGGGAAAGAGCATCTCGCAAGAAATGGATTTTCCCCCTACTGCTTTGCCATTTTTGCTTGTATTTCTGAAAGCCGGAGTGATGGGTTGTGAACTTTATGGAGCGATTTCTATTCTTCTCTCTCGCCTGACATGTGGGCAGGGAGGCTGCGAGCCTGAATAACGAGGCAGGACCGAAACACCTTGGGGGAAGGATGCTGAGGCCGAGGCAGCCTCCGAAAGCATCTTCTCCTCCGAGTCTGCGGCGGGGAACTTTGGTCGGGGCGAGGGGCGGCCGCCGGCGCGGGGCAGGGCTGGGGGGGCTGCTCTCGCCCATGGGGCCCCCGGCTCGGGTGCTCTGCGCGGCGCGGCCACAGAGCAGCTCTCGCCTGCTAATTGCAGAGAGCAATAAACGCCGAGCAATCCGAGTAATGTATATAATGGCGGCGTTTAATTAATACCCAGCACCTCTGGAGCTCGCGTGGGTTTCTGCGTTAGCTCCACATTAAGGTGAGCGAGTCCAATCACGGGGACATTAAGGCAAAAGTGCTGAAGGATTGGCACGGGTGGGTGGCTCTGCGCCCCGTGCCAGCCCTCCCTGTCACCAAGGCCGGGGACGTCCCCGCACGGGTGACACCTGAGCGGGGCTCTGGTCTTCCCGCCGTCTCCCATCCCAGCGTGGTTCACAGTCACGGGGTTTTTCCAGCAAGTCCTGCTCAGTTGGGCTAGCCGCGTCCACAAGTGGAAACCTGGAGAAATGGAGGCGAAGTTTCACCCAAACTCCGCGTCCTCCACGTAAGTAAAGCCCCCCCGCCCCGGCTCCGCAGCCTTCTGAGTTTTGTATTAAACACTCATTATACCTTTGGTGTGACAAATGATGGAAAAGTGTAATTTGAAAGCTAAGCTCCCCATCACACTCGTCCCTATTGTTTATTTGCCAGCTCCGAACGGCTCGGCTGCCAAGGAAAGTAATCAGAAGGTAATAGCCTGATATCGGATGAATCCCCAGAGCTGCCAGCAAGCTGGAAAACTACAATCTCGCTGCCGCCTGCAGTATTCCTGCGCTGAAAATAATTGTGTAGAACAGCGGAGCCGGGATCAAACTTGGGCTGGAATTTCGCCTTGTAAGGCGCGCGTTCGGCGCGGTCTGATGTGGTTATCGGTAACTTGCTCGGGGGCAAGGCAGCCCAAAGCGTCTCGGGGAGGGCCGCTGCGATTCGTTTGCCCGTGTAGATGAGCCAGCATCTTCCCAAGGCAAAGCGCCTACCTCCATCGCCGTCCCCCCCTCCCCGCGCCGCCTCTCGCTTCCCCCTCGCGCTGTGATCCTTGCGAAGCGCTGATTTTATTGAGTGTGGCAAGTGGCAGTTCATTAAAAAGTGGGAGCAGATGGGGAAGGGATTGTAGAAGAAGATTAATGATGCGCACCGACAACTAAATCGGCCCAGGTTTTGGAGTAAACACAATCACGCCGGCTTCCTGGGAGCGGGCAATCCTCCTCTGTCAGCTCCGCTCTCGTTAGCCGGCCGCGCGGGGCCGGGGAGAGCTAACGAGAAGGGATGCCGCCGCCGCCGCTATCGTGGAGCCTGATGGTGTGACGTGGCTGCTCTCGGCAGGGGACCTCGGCTCCGCCGGCGACGCCGCAGGCTGTGCGGGCAGGGGCTGGGAGCGGGCGCCGTCCCCGGCGGTGGCGGGGCTGACGCCGGCCACACCGCGTCACAGTGGCCGCTGCCCGGCTGGGGCGGACGGAGCAGCGGTCTCACGGGGGGCTGCGGACGCAGCCGGCTCCATCTCGGTGCCAGGGCAGGATTTCTCCATCCCTTCCTGCCAGCTCCGCTCAGCCTCGCGATGGCCAGCTGGCGATGGCGCCGGCGATGGATGCCCAGGGGGAGACGGAGCCCGGCTGCTCCGCCGCGGGCCGCCCGGGCGCTGCCTCCCCGCCCGGCTCCCGTGGGACGCCCACGGTCCCGTGGCGGCCGGGGGGCTCGGCGACGCCGCTGGCTTGGGCAAACGGAGACGTCAGGCCTGACGCGGCGGAGCGGGGCCGCTCATTAAGCACGCTAAATTTCTGTCAGCGGCCGCTTTTCCCCGCCGTGACAAAGTTCACCTTTCCCTACCTGCTCTGCTTGTCCCGGCCCCGCGTCGCCTTTCATTTTCTGACAGCGCTGACCTATCCGCCAGGCTTTGCTGCGCGCTAATAGAAAGGCCATACACCAGCGAGCATCTCTGCCGCTGGATTTAAATACAGGGTACATTTGTCTTTCAGCAGGACGGCTGGTTCCTGCCAGCCTCCCCTCAGGAGGACAAGCCTTTCATTATTGATGTGACTGTAATTTTGCTGCAATTTGAAGAAAAGTGCCCGACACCTTGTTTAAGCGCCAGCGGGGAGGGGAGCGGGCCGGGGCTCGTCTGCGCAGCGAGTCGAGCGGCGGCGGGGGAGCTCCTGGGGGGCCACCCCTCGCCGATGCCCCGGGGGGTGCTGCCCCTCGGGGGGCTGCCGGCTGGCGGCCGGGGGGGACGGTGCGGCCCCCGCGCGTCCACCCGGGCTGACGTCCCCGCGGACGGGACGGGACGGCTCAGCCGGGGCTGCCACCCGCCGCCGTGGCCACCCGGCACGGGGGGATGCCAGCGGGGAGGGCCGCTGCCCAGCCGAGCCGCCGGCGAGGGCATAAATAATTTAATAAAGGAATGCTTGAAATTATATCGTCCTAAATAATATAATAAACCCTAATTTACTCACATTTATCTCCCGGAGTTTTTTCTGAAAGCAGTAATCTTGCATCTTCTACAGTGATGGATTAGCAGGAAGGAAACTCCGCTGGGGAATAAAAACCCACATCGTGTAGTTTTTGACATGTTATTATTCAGTTTTATCTCGGGTTGCTCATTCCTGGGCCATTACTCATGTTCACAGGGATTTTTCTCCCCCCTTATTTATTTATTTTTATCATGACCAGAAGCAAAGACTCCAACAAACCCTCCCCCCTCCCTTTGGGGCTCCCTGGGCTCCCCACGCTCCAGGGCTCTCTGCCGGGACCGGGGACGATGCCACCCAGGCCGGCTCCCGGGCACTGCTCGCCCATGGCCGGCTCCGTCGCGCTTCGGCCATGGCTGAGCCCCGCTCCTCGCCGTGGGCAAGGAGGGACGTGGCTTAATTAGCCCGTGACAGATTCCAACGGCGGGGTCTGGCTGTTTTCAGGGCGCTGAATAAAATAAAACCAAGCGAAAGGGGGGCGATGCTTGGGGTGGCAGCGGGCACGGTGCCGGGAGCCGGGAGGGCGGCACGTCATGAACGCTGAGGACGTGGGAGCTCGCTGCTGGGCGCTTTAATTATTGCTAAACCGCCGCCTTTATTGCTTATTAGCAGTTACGCCTGGCGGTACCCGGGATGCGGTGCCCTGTCGTTTTCCCCTCGGAGGGACGGATTTTTGGCTGCCTCGCTTAAAGTCACCAAGAGGTTCTTAAATGCCTGCAAATGACAGGAGGAACGCCCGGGATGCCGGCTCTCTTATTTATCACCGCCGCTTTGTTTACTCGCCAGCTTCACAGAAATTGTGGAAATCCAGGCGGCAGCCGGGGCCCGGCAGCGCGGCCGCAGCGCGGCGTCGCCTCCAACCTCAGCGGCGGGTGTGGAGCGTCCCAGACCAGTCCCTCCCAGTTAAACCAGTCCCTGCTGGTGGTGGCCAGCAGACCCTGGCGCTGCTCCTGCCCCCGGGTAGAGCTGGCAAAGCGCAGGCGGAGCGAAAGCGCTTCCTCCGTGCCCAAAATACAGAGCAGCTTTGTGTTTGTTTATGTTTACTGTGCAGTACGCCTGTTGCATATCTATATAAATATATATATATATATAGATGCACACCCGCGCTGCGCGGAGGGGCGGGCTGGGAAGTGCACAGCGCTCGGTGGGGAGGGGCTGGCGGAGCACGAAACCCTGGAAGGCATCCAAAACCCAGGAGCGATGGCAAACCCGAGCCCCCCAAGCTGACGGCGGGAGGCAGGGCTGCTTGTGTTTCTCCTCCAGCAACGCCAGGCAGGCACCGAGCCGGGGGCTCTGCCGGCTCCTCCTGCCCCCCCCCCCCCAAAAAAAAGCCCCCGCTCCTTCGCATCGGCTTAGCGGAGCAAATAAAGCACCCAAAACGCTGAGTCGGCAGGGCTCCGAGCGGGGCTTTGCTGAATTAAGGACTCGTTGAGGGGGGATGCTGCCGAGCCCCCCGCCCCGCGCAGCCTGCGTCCAGCCAGACCCGGCGTCTGCGGGGGGCGCGGGCTTCGCCCCATCTGCGCTTGCCGGGGGGAGCACGGCTGGCCAGGCAACCGGCTCCCTGTTTGACTATCCCTCTCCAAATTTGCTCAGCTCAAGCTGGAATCTGCAGTAAGCAAACGATTTTCTGTTTATCCTCGGCGCTAATGAAGAGGCAGCCAACGCTGCCCATTAATAACTTGGAAGCCGCCGCCGGTGTTTGCAGAGGGGCTGTGCACGGCGGTGCTCAGCGCCCCGTTCCCAACGAGCGCCGGCTCTTCCGTTGCGTTCCCTTCCAGTGGGAACCCCGCCGCGCCGGGGGGGCGAGGATGGGAGCCACCACGCACGCCGCGGGGTCTGTCCCCGGGGACGGGGCAGCCCGGGGGAACGCCGCTCGCCGCTTCATCCCGGCACCGGGGAGGGCTTCTCCCGCGCCGGGGCGCGCCGCTGCCTCCTGCCCTGCCCAGAAGCCTCCGGCCAGGCTGGTTTCCCCAAAACCGGCAGCTCCCATCCGCCTGGCCTTGCAGGGAGCGCGAGGAAATCCTGTTTATTTGCAAATAGGGATGTTATCGAGCCAAAGGCGCGAGATTATTAGGGGCTCCTGGAATCGTCAGCGCAGGCTGTTTAATTAGAGCTCAGCCGTAACACTCATCATTACCCCGTCGCTCGGCTCTGATCTCGGGCTCCGTACCCCCAGGCTTCCCCGCCACGAGGAGCGCGGCGACGCCGGCTCTCTCCCCAGCTCCCTCATCAAATACCTGCTCGAGACTCTCAAGGTTAGCGCGATGGGGGTCAGCCGCATTCAAACGTTGATTACAGAGTCGGCAGGAGCTGCTAAGATTTCTAATTAAGATTAAAGAATGCACAGGGCTTATAAATGCTTCTTAGGAATGTATAATTTGATTAGCTTGTTTCCTCGCGTCTCTTGCGCTCCCGCCGGCCCCGTGCTGGGGGCTCCCGGCCGCCCCTCGCCCCGCCGCTGGCCGCAGGGCTGCGGACCGGAGGGTCCTGGCGCCGCTGCCTCTCCCGCAGCATCCCGGGCAGAAGGGACCCTGCGAAACCGCACGGGGAGGGTTTCGCTCGGGAGGGAGCTGGGGCTCGACTCCGGCACCGGGAGGGCCAGCAGCAGGCACCGGTGTCCCCTGCCCGCTGCCGCTCCCGGTCCCAGTCCCAGTCCCGGTGCTGGTCCCAGCCTGGCGTGAGGTGGGCCCGGAGCTGGGGAAGAGCTCTCCCCCGTGCGTACCTGAGCGGGGGGGACAGCTGCGCATCAATATTTATTCCAGACTCCCAGGAAACCTGGATGAAGTGTAATTATCCCAGCTCAATCAACCCGGATTAGCATAACATCAAGTCACCCATCAGACGGGGGGTTTGATTTCTGGGATCAAAGGCGGGCGCTGTAGCCACTGATTAAGCGGGTGCAAGGGAGGCAGGAGAAGAAAGCCGCCGCCTCGGCTGCCGGCGCCTTCCATCCTTGCCAGGTTAACTTTTCCCTCCCAAACTTCCCAGGGTGACCGTGGGAAGCGGCTCCCCCGGCCCGCTGAGCTGCAGGGGGTCGCTCCCCGCGCAGCACCTCGCCCCCAGCTCCACTCCCCTTAATTAAGAACTACAGATAGATCTCAATTAAGGCACTGATGAATTTAATTTAGAGTGGCATTACCGCCTTAACTTCCAGAGCTCGACGCCTTGTTTGTGTAATGTATAATATAAGCTAAACGAGTGCTTACTTGTTACCACCAGAAATAATTCCCTGGCAAATCCCTTCAGATGCGTCTCAGCCACTAATCCACCTCCTCCTCCGGAATATTCATGGGCACCGGGCTGCTTTCTTCCTGCCTTGCAGAATTTAAGACAAACTTCCCCCCGCTCAAACTAGCGGCCGGCAGGGAGGGAGAGGCGGCAGCGTGGGCTGGGAGGAGCCGCGGTTTGGGTTAAATGCAGAGGTTTTTGTCTCAGCCCTGATGTCCCCCGCGAGGAGCCCGGGCCGAGGACGCCTCGTGGCTCCGGGATGCTTCTGGCTGGGGCCAGCCCTCGTCCGTGGCTCGAGGAGCCCCGAGGTGACGCTCTCCTCCCTCCAGCCGGGAGAAGGGAGACGCGCAAGGGCGACGGAGAGCAAAGCGGGCGGCGCGGGGCTGGCGTGCGCCGAGCCACCGGGGCAGGGCGGGTCTGGGGGGGCGGCGGCGCACGGGTGCCTGGATTAGAGCCGCTGGGAGGTCGGCTATCAGACGCAGCGGCAGGCCGGGTGCTCGGGAAGCAGCTCCTGCCTTCACTTAAATACCAGCCAACAACCAATTTCCTCCGCGGAGCCGGTGCCGGAGCCCGGCGCTGGGAGCAAAGCTGAAAAAGCCTCCGTTTGCTCTGCACTCCGCCACGAGCCGCGGCTGCCTCTTGCTTGCTCAGAGGATTTCTGGTAAAGCTCCACCACTTTTCTTCCTTAAACATATAGCACAATAATCAATGGGGTTTTTGATGCAGCCTAAGCCGCGTGAACCTTTTCAAGGGATGTAATGGCGAGTGGATAGAGCCGGCATTAAGGTCTAAAAGGAAACACGCCCAGAGAAATCCACGGCTAACATTCCGAGTGATCAGGGACCGAACGGGCGGCTCGGCGCCTTTCCGAGGGAGATGCCTCGTGCTCCAACGCCGCCGCCGGGAGCGCCGTGCCCGCAGCCCCCTGCCACCCTGCTCCGGCGCTCGGTGGCTCCAGCCCAAACTCTCCGGGGGGGAGTTAGAACTCGGCGTCTCCGTCCTTTCCCTGGGATGGTGAGCGGGAGCGGCGGGATCCTCGAGGCTCCCAGCCCCGAGCCAGCTCCGTCGGAGCCGGCAGGCGGACGCCTTTGCTTTCCCAGCCCCCCCGCCCATCGTTCTCTCATGCCTCTGCCACCACGGGTCACGACGCTCCGCAACGGATTTAGCCACCGCTCCGCCGTTTATTACTATAAGCGCCTCAAAACCAGATCAGAGATTCCACTAATTTACTCGTTACTAAAAGGAAATTAGCCATTTGAGATCCTGATAACATTAGCCCAGTGACAAACGCTTTGTCGCCGTGCTGATGAGGTGGCTGGGCTGGGGTCACCGCCGGCAGCTCCCGCCCCGGGGGATGACCGCCGGGAAGCGCGAGCCTGGTCCCTCGGAGGAGGCGATGCTGGGGTCTGTGGCGCGGGCTCGCCAGCGCAGGGCTCGCTGCACGGGCCGCAGAAATGGGCCAGCTTCTTCCCCAGCGAAGAAACGGCAGCCAGGCAGAGCTGGAGGCGAGGCAAAAGCCGGAGCTGTGCCATCGCCCCGCTGATCACCGCGCCTGCGCCCGCCGGGCTCTCACCCTGGCAAGGATGCGCCCTGCGGCGTCGGCGATGAAAGGCGTTGCACCCCGTGCTCGGGGCACGGGGGTGTCCCTCCCTGTCGGGGCACGGGGGTGTCCCTCCCCGGCGGGGCACGGGGGTGTCCCTCCCCGGCGGGGCACGGGGGTGCGTTCGTCCCCAGCCCTCGGCACGATGTGCTCCGCGCCGCTCCTGCCCGGCTCTGCCTGTCTGCTCTGTTTTCCTGCTCCTTACTGTCCCGGTACAAATAATTTGCTCAGATAACAGATGACGCGTTTATCCCAAGGGATACAAGCCTGAATATTAGGATGTCAAAACCGGCTGCATTTGCAATATGTTACTGTCAAACGGAAAATAAAAAGGGAGTTGCAGTTATTTAATTTGGTGCCAGTGCAGGAGAGCGTGAGCGGGGGGAGGCTGCGGCTGCTCGCTGGGCAGCGCCAGGGCTGGGGTCCAGACCCCGGCCCCCCCCCAAAGCTGCCTGGGGCCAGGAGGGGGCACGGGACGGAGGAATCGCTGCCGGGAGAGACGCCGCGTCGCCGCACGGCTTCTCCTCCCTCCGCACATCAGCGCTTGAAACCCAGAGGAGCAGCCTGGGCTGCGGGCGGGTCGCGCGGGGCACACGGTGGCTCATTCATCCCTGGTGGAAAATTTGTACTTGAAAAAATTTCTTGGCGGGAAAAAAAAAAAAAAAGGCTTTTTGAAGCCAGACATCGTAGCTCCTTAGGGAAGGCCCTGAGTTTGCAGAATACCAATTAAAAATATAAAAGTGCTTTTAAAAAAGAATAAATCTATAAAGCCCGGTTCTGAGGTGCGGGGCGATGGCACATCGTGTCCTTTGGCAATAACAAGTCGAGGGGAGGGAGGAGGAGAGCTGAAGCCAGGATGCAGCAGGGCCTGCTGGAAATCAAAGGCGGGTTATTTATACGGATGGCTCGGCCCTTCGGCTTGCAAGAGGCAGGCGTGCTTCTCCCGGACGGAAAAGCTGCCCCGCTCCCAGAAATCGATACTCGGGGCGGGAAGGGAAAGAGCAGCTTGCAATCAGAGCCCAGTGCGGCGGCGGCGACCAAATAAACCGTGGTGCACCCTCGCTGGGAGCCCGAGGGCTGGAGCACCGCGGCCCCTGCGGAGAGGGGCTCCGGATGAGGGGCGAGGAGAAGGCACCGAGCCAGGCAGGATTCCTCCTTCCCTGCTGAGGGAGACGCAGGCAGTGCCCACCGGCGCGGGGCACGCAGCAGCCCCCGTCCCAGGCACGGGGCAGGGGTGGCCGGGGGGGGCAGCGGCTGTGCGTACCCCCCGAGGAGCCACGTCTGCCTCCTGTGCCGGGTACTGGGCTCTAACGCCGCTGTCTTTGCACTTCTGCGGGTGTTTGGGGCGTAAAAAGCCACTTTGGCGAGCACTCGTTGGAGTTACGCCGCTGCGGTGGGACTGGGGGGCTTGACGCCCGGGGAAGGGGGGATGATGGAGCTTAGCAAATGCACGGTCGGGTGTCAAATCAATAAATCAATCCGTGGCTGTGAAGCCGCCTTCTAAATGCCCGATTTTCCCGCTGCAGGCAAAGCCAAGGGGGAGCTGCAGCATGGCCGAAGGAGCATCCCCGGCCAAAGCCAGAGGGGCTTGCAAAGCCTTTCCCATTGAGGGGCTGCGTACCCCAGGGGGTCGCTTCTATGGTCCTGCTCACCCACAAAACCCACGATGGGCGCCTGCCTGGCTGTGGGTCGGGTCCAAGGGGGCTGCTGCCGCCCCACGGGGCCACCGGAGCTGTGGCACGGCTGGGCGCTGGGAGAGCGGCCCCCTCCTGCCCGTGCCTTGCCCCGGGAGAGCAGTTTGGCACGTGCTTCGTGGCACAGCCTGCGTTTTGCCTCTGAGCCCCCCCCGCCGCCACGGGCAAGCGCTGCCGGCCCCGGGTGACCGTCACGCCGGGTGGCAGTTGGGTGGGGGGCCGCTGGTCCCCCTTCGGCTCGGGGCGCGATGAGTGACAGCCTGGCGGCGGCAGGGACCGGAGCCTCCCCGCTGATGCTGAGATAATGCACTGGGTAATAGCTTTCGACATATTTCATTGAAATATAACAAAATATTTGCATAGCATTATTAGATAAATGGGAGCTGACTGGAAGCAGAGCTCATTTGGAAATACGATGTGAAAATTCATTTAAAATGAAAGAATATGGAAGCTTAAGTTTATGGTAATAGATTGATCGCCGAGAGTAGCTAATGACTCCCAACAAATATATCTCAGCCGCTGTTTCCTTTTCCCTGCTCGGCTGCCGCCCTGTGCGCGCTCGTGTGCGCGCCGGCTCCCGTACCGAGGACGGGGACGCCCCCCGCCCGGCACTGCCGGTGCCAAAACAGCCCTGCCCGATGCTGTGGCTGTTGGCAAAGCCCCCATCTTTGGGGGTGAACCTGGGGACGCCGGGAGCCCGCGGCGCACGGGGCCCGGGCGCGATGGAGCGGGAGGAGGAGGAGGGAACGGGCTGCCTGACTCCGGGATAAATGCTTGGGTTTAATTCCCACCTCCCAGTGCTAAAGCAGATTGAAATGAAGCGACTGAAAAGCTGCAGATGAGAGGTGGGGAAATTAATAATGTCATAGTAATAATAGTAATGAGTGGCTGTGCATGTGCTAATTAGTTTGGAGCCCTCTCTCCAACTTGGCTGCGCCTGTGCGTGCCGGTTTAATCAGCTCGCCCACGAGCGGCGCGGCGGGGAGATGCTCTCAGGTGAGAGCCAGCTCCGCTGCCCACCTGGGCTGGGTTCTGCTCATTAGCACCCAGGGCTAATTGGGCAAATCAAGAGCCTTCAAATAGGGGCGGGCCCCCACCCAGCTCAGGGCTGCAGGACCCGGGACAGGCTGGTGTGGCTGCCAGCCACGGGAGGAGATGCTCTCCGGCGGTGGGAACCCCAGGCAAGTTGCGTCCCAGCGCTCGGGGGGGTTGTAGAAAAAGAGAAATGTGTGTTTTGATGGGGGGGACAGCAGAGCCCTGAGCGTGGGCTGCTGCTCTCCTTGCTGCAAAGGGTCTCCCTGAGTTCCAAGTTGAGAAATACCCTGCGCCGTGTCCGTGTGTTTAAACAGCCTGGGAGGCTGCGCCGGCTCTCGCCTGCCTCGGCGGGCCAGGGGCTGGGGCAGTGGGGAGCTGGGCATGGGGCTCTGCTGCCTGGTGGGCACGGGCTCCTCTCCTGCAGCGGGGGGTGCTGGCTGAGTAGCTCGGTCCTGAGAAACTTCCTCAATCCCCAGCAAAGTCGGTGGCTGGATGCTGTGAGAGGTTTCTGGGGAGCATGGGAGGAAGAAGAAGAAGAAGGGCTGTGTTGTGTGGGACCCAGGGTGATGCAGAAAAGGTCTCCTGAGCCACCTGTGGCAGGGATAAAGGCATGTGCTGAAGTTCTGGCTCTCAGTGCTGTCATAGAATCATGGAATGTTTTGGGTTGGAAGGGACCCCCAGAGGTCACCCAGTCCAACCCCTCGCATTGAGCAGGGACACCGCTAACCAGATCAGGTTGCTCACAGCCCCGTCCAACCTGGCCTTGTTGAACCTTTTAAGCTGCGGGTAGGTGTGGGGAGCGCGGCAGTGCGGGAGGGAAGATGGATGGAAGAGCAGATGAAAGAGAGGAGGAAATATGCCAGGGAAATGGGCAACGGCTCCCTCTTCGTGTCTGTCCGTCCAGTTGTTCGCCTGTCGCTTCTCACAAGGGTCTGGAGGGAGAAACCCTTCTCTTTGGGGTGCAGGGAGGAGCTGGGTCACAAGCGGCTTTTGGGAAGATGTTGGCCAATCCTACACTGGGATGAGTTGCCGCAGGGCTCTGTTGCTAAAGGAAAACCAGCTGGTTGGAGATGCTGGGTCCTGCTCGGCAGCCTGGTGGGTCTTGGCGGAGGGCGAGGGTCCCCAGCAGGAGAGGGGGATCCTGGGGGTACCGCTGGGCTTCGGCACCTTCGCCTCTGTGCCGGGGCCTTGGGCACCCTGGGGTGGGCTGGAGGGGGTCAAGCCACCTCCATCCATTTCCCCGTTGTTGAAAACAAAGGCCGTCCATCGCTACCTCGCCTCGAGCCCAGGAGCAGCCTGCGCTTACGGCTTGCCTCCGCAGGCAGTCGATGCTTTTCTCTTGGTGCTCCCCTAGCAGAAACGGTGCTTGGAAGGTGAAGGAAAGGAACCCGCTACCCAGAAGGGAGCGATTTTTCCGTACAAAATCCCGCGTGAGGACAGCAGCAGGGAGCCTCGCTGGCTTGCCGGGAGAGCGGGTCCATCCCTCGCTCGCCCCCGCGCCCGTGCCGTCCCCATTAGTATTCGGGGCTGGTTGGAGAAGCCACTTAGGCCTGGAGACAGCTTTGCACAGACACAATTGAAATGATTTTATAAATGGCCAGCCGGCTTTGAGTGACATGCCCTTCTTAAGCTAAATAAAATTAAAGGTAAACCTTCTAAAAAATACATGAGCCAAACATCCCGTCTACGCTTCGTTATGCAAATGCCTCTGCCCATCGCCATGGCAATTAGCTGCCTCCCTCAAGGTGCTCGCAGGATGGAGGAGAGGAAGCCAGCCCCTTCCCCTCCTCTTCCTCGCTGGGAGCCAAAGCTCAGCCAAGCCCGGGCACCTTCAGCGCTGCTGGGGTCGGAGGAGCTGCCTCCTCGCCGGTCCCGGCTGCGGCTGGGAAGGAGGTGTTGGCTGTTTGCAGGTCCTTGGCGTTTGAGCAGCGTTTTGGGGTGTTTGGGTGTAAACGTTTGCCTTCCGTTACAGAAAGCGCCGCCGCGTGCTCCGGAGCGCTGCCTGGCCCCGCTGCGGGCAAGTGGGGGAATCCTCTTCCCTCTGTCTTTCGCAGAGAAAGAACCTCTCGGTGGGATCAGGGACTGTGACCGCGGATCCCGCAAGGGTTTTCCCCACTTTTCTTGGAAGCTGATGCTTGGGGTCGGGCTCCCTGGGCTCCGGCGGGGCTGGTCCCGAGCGTGCATCGCCCTCTCCAGCCCCGGCCCTGCTTGCGAGGCGATGGGCCACCGGCGTCTGCGCCACGATTTTGTCTCTAATTGCTCTGTCCTTGTTAACGTGTTCTCCCCTTCTTTGCGCTCCCCCTAATGAGTAACTCCTACTCGATGTACGCGGCGTACGTATACAAGTTATTAATCTTCCGCCGAAGCAATTACATCGGCCCGCGATCCCTCCCTGACGGTGAGCTTGTTCTGCCATTGCCCCCTTATCAGGTTAGCAATTTTGGATCTGCATTAAGTGTTCAGAAATCAATTTTCAGCTTATTTTGTGCTACGGAATTTGCCATGCCTGGATCTGTGATACTAATTGAACAAGAGCAATTGATGTTTTAGTAGTAATTAAAGATGGTAATTATTACCAAATCTCCCCGTGGCCCCGTGTGTTTGCTTTGGACTTGTCAAAACTGGAGGCAGGCGAAATCAATCTTAATAAAGTTGGTACTTCAAAGCGTCTTCCTGGTAATGGTTTCCCACAAGGTTGGCGATGGAGCAAGAGGGGAAGACGAGGAGAAATCATCAAGCCTTGTAGAGGGCAGGGACATTAATGGATGCTTCCTAATTAAAAAAAAAACTTACAATCTTTATTCAGAATGAAAGCTTCTCATTGCTTTTTCATCACCGAATCCCTGTAAGGGGGTTTGGAAATCAGGGGGATGCCACGGCTGGCCCCAGCGGCGGGCACGCCTGTCCCAGCCCTCGCTGCTGGCCCGTCCGCTCGCCGCTGGCCAGGACCCCACGCGCTTGGCCCCCTCTTTTCGGTTCCTTTGCATCGCTGCTGGAGAGCCGTGCCAAGCCTCGGCCAGCCCTGCTGGTGGACTCAGCGCTGACGTGTTTATCAGCGCCCGCTTTATGGGCGGCTTTGCCCGCTGATGCCCGACCCGCTGGGACGCGCGGGAGGCGAGTTAGGAGGTGTCCCATGGGGATGGCCAACGGGGGGGGAAGCCTCCGTGCAGGAAGGCTGGCGGTGGCCTGGCTGCTTGGGCGGGCCAGGGGTGCAGAGATGCTCCTGCTGCCCACCCAAGGGGGACTGGGCTGGGGCAGGCACCCCAGGGCTTACTGCGGGGCTCCCGGCAGGTCCCTTCCCGGAGTCGCCCCTTTCTGTCGCCCTGCAAGGCGAATCCTCCGCCGGAATGGCTCCGAGCTGACGTTTATACAGGCAGGATCGGGCCCACTGAATCGCTGCCTCCCTGTCCCCATGGAAACAGATGCAGGGTGCTGCAGAGCAGAGCTCCTCGCCGCTCCGGCTCTGGAAGCCGGTCCTCATCCCCGGTCCCCTGGCAGGAGAGCCCTTGAGCGGGAGGCGGGGGGGCCAAGCCTGATCTCCATTCTGCCTTAGGAGAGCGAGACCCTTCTCTTCGGGGCGGAGGGGGGGGAAATGGAAATGTAATCAGATCGGCTTGTATAGTGCAAATAGAAAATCAGTTTTAATAAAGCCAGAAGAAATGCAAAGCAGCCGCTTGTGATGGAAATTGTGTTAAATAGACACTTCTTTAAGGACCAGCCGCGCCGGGTTGGCGCGCGGCCCTGGGCTCCCTCCTGCTCTTCGCCGGGGTCTCGGGCGGCGGTGGCTTCACGGGTCGGCCTTTGCGCCGTGCGTCCTCTGCGGAGGGGCCCCAGCCCCCCGCACCCCTCCCCGCAGGCTCCCCACACCGCAGCCCCTTCGGCGGGGAAGGGCTCCCGCCGGCGCTGCGGTGCTTAATTATAGCTCAGAGGAGGCACTTTGGCTTTATTGCTTTCATTTATTACAAAAAGACCAGTGTCTGTTTTCTGAAGCCGCTATCTGGTCAAATCGGGGCTGATAAGCAATGCTGGTCTGTCTTTTGAAGACAGCCAAAATTTATCACTTCTCACTTTATTTATTTATTTGGCGAGGCTCTGGTGGTGGCGCGTATTTTTCTTCAAGTGACGTTTTGCAAAAGGCTTCATTTTCCCCTTCAGCCCAAGGAAAAAGAAGAGGAAGGCAGCTCTGTAGTGAAGCCCACGGGAGGGTCCGGGGGGTAACTCCGTGTTGGGGTCCGGGGGGTAACTCCGTGTTGGGGTCTGGGGGTGTGTTCACTGCCAGGCTCCTCGTGCCGCAGCGGTTGCCAACCACTCTCTATATTTTTATTTTCTAAATCAGCTGTTAGGTGGCACCAAGCTGCTTGTGGTGCCGGCCGGGGGGGAGGTTTTGCATCCAGCGAGGGGGCAGAGCGGGTGCGTGGGATGGGTTTGCCCGGCTCCGTCTGCTTCCCCGCGGCTGCTGCTCTGTGCTGGGAGGTGGCGAAGCCGGGCTGGGGAGGGTGCGGGGGCTCGCGGGCTGCCCAGCGGCACGGCGGCAGCAAGGCTGTGCCCGAGAAGGAGATGTAAGCTCCTGACTGGACCAGACAGCGCCGGAGAGGCTCGCGAGCCCGTGCGTAGCATCGCGAGCATCTCTAAATCTCTCCCCTTCCTAGCAGGCGAAGCTCCACTTACAGGAAAATCCTCGCAGCAAATGAAACAAAACAAGGAGGAATTTAATGCGTGAAACCTTTATGAGAGCCCTGAGGAGCCGGCTCCCTGAAAGTTTCCCGTAATGAGATTACAGGGATGATGTACCTTACATCTGTTGGGCTGTGTCAAACGGCTTCCAAGCCTGTTTGCAGCCAGCCGGCCGCGAGCGCTGCGGAGGGAGGGGGCTGGCGGTGGGCGAGCCGGGCGAGGATGCCCGCAGCCCAAGGTCTCAGCCCCTGGGGGGGCCGTGGCCCCACGGTCTGGGCGTGTGGTGCCCTTGTGTTGTTGCTCATGGATGGTGGCCTCGGTTCTCCAAACGTCTGCCTCCGACAGCCCCTCGGAAGGCGTTCGCCAGGTTCCTGCGACCCAGGGGTCTGCCCTTCCCGCTCCAGAGCCGCTTCTGGGGTGCGGAGGCCGGGGCTGGCAGCCCCCGGGCATCCTTGGGCCGCTCCTGGCAGCGGGGTGAACCCCAGAGCAGCCGCCCGGGGGGAGCCGCAGACCCTGATTAATCTACCGGTTCCCCGCACCAAACTCCCCAGCCCTCCGTGTTTCCCCTCTGCTGCCCTTCCCCAAGGGGCGGAAGATGCCCCAGGGATAAAAAAGGGGGCGTTTGCCCCTTCCCACCAGCCCTTCGCCCAAAGGAGAGAGCCGGGTGCTCGGCGGGGCGGGAGGCGCACAAAGCGAAGGCAGGATCTCTAATTGGCCAGCCGTAATTTCATAATTCATCTCTGTGAAACACAATGAAATTAAAAGAGTTTAGATTCCAAAGTGTAATGATCATCAATTAAATTCTGCTGGGGCTGAGCTTCCCTCTCATTTGAATTTTATTTTATTATTATTATTTCTCTGTGATTGCGGGAGGATGAAAACAAAAGCTGCTGCTGGAGGTTGCGGTGGGGGGAGCGGCTTGGGGAGAATTAGCGGCGGCAATTACTGCTCGGTGACAGAGGGAAGCGAGGGGAAGGAGGTTTTTCCTCCGCCGCGCACCAGTCGCAGGCAGGGGAATCCATCATCCTGAGCCTAATCAGTTAATGCTGATAAACTGCCAGCAATAACAGACAATTGAGCTGGGGGCTCTGGGCTCCCAGTTCATTCCTTTTGGAAGTGCCATAACTAACCCATTAAAAATCGAGAAGCACAAAAGCAGAGCCCTGGCCCCTGCCTGGGTGCCCTAATGAAGGCTGCTGTTGATTCTTTTAAGTGTGGATGATGATGTCTTTAGCGGCTATTGATGCCGGAGGTTTAGCCCAGGCTGGAAAAGCCGCTTGATGCCTTGAAGAAAGGAGTTTGTGTTTATCCCCAGCAGCTCTTGCCCTGGGTGCCGGCTCCCGCGGTAATCCTGGGGGAGACGGGGCGATGGCGGGGCCCCGGCAGGTCAGGGGCTGGGGCTGGGTCTGCCTGTGGCCCCGCTGGGACTGGGCTTACTGGGCTATGTAGGATCTGGCTCTGGAATTACGGTGCGATGATGGCGTATAACGCTGCGGCTACGGCGGTTCCCTTCGGGGAATTGCCTCCCGTGGCTGGGCTGGGTTATCCTTGCCTCCGTTAAACTGCAAAAGGAGTTGGGCTCCTCTGGCAAGCCGCCTCTCGAAAGGCAAAGCCCGGCTTAGGGGCGCAGCTGCCCTCGGCGTGCGTTCGCCTCCCGCTCGCGGGGGTTAAACGTGCCCCGGCGAGCACCAAGCCAGAGAAACGTGGGCTTGGCGAGACGCTGGCTGCGGCCGGGCACCGGTGGCTTCCCGTCTCGGCCCGCTCTTCTGCCTCGCTTCTGGCATCGCCTGCCGAACGTGCGGGGAACGATTTGACCCCCGAGACAACAAATCACGGGAATTGATCTCGGCGGGAAGCCCTGCGCGGAGGCTGGAGAGCCGAGGGCCATGGGGGGGCCGTCGGGGCTGATTCATTGCCCCGGGACCGGGGGTCACTTCCAGCCACGTGGCCCCTCGCTCTGGCCCGGCCAGCTCGGCCTTTAGCATGGCTTCCATCAGCGTTCCAGATTTATTTACCCGTGGGATCCAGGCAGCCAGCTTCCCTTGCTTTAAAAGGAATGGCTTTTCCCATAAATTATACAGCCGGGGAGCGACAGCTCTCGTCGTCCATCCCGAGTGACGGGGACCGGAGGAGTTCCCGCACCCGCTTTAGCGTGGAGATTTCTCGCCCAGCCTCCCTGGTGGGGTGGCAGCGTTCTGGGTGCCGAGGCCCCTTGCGTGGGGTGCCTCCGTGTTTAATTACCCTCGCAGTAAAGCATCTCGTGCCTGGCCTGCGGTTGTCTGGCTCTCCCTTCCAGCCTCTGGGTTTTTTCCACCTTTGTTGTCAGCCTGAAGAGCCCGCTATTATCAATTTTTTTTGTTCTCTGTGTAGGTATTTAAAGACTTTGATCAAGTCACCTCATCACCTTCTCTTTGTTAATCTGGAGAGACTGAACTCCTTGAGACTTTGGCGATGAGGCAGGAATTGTGCCTCTGCGTCCCTCGGCTGCTTTGAACATCCCAGCCAGGGAGTCGAAGGTTGGCCACCTGAAAACGAGCGGGTACCCGGAGAACTCGCCCCATTCCGTCTCTGCCTCTCCCCCCCTCTTGCAGTGGGCTTTGACATTGCGGAGGAGTTGTGCTAGCGACTCTGTCGGAAAGTTTCTGTTCCTGTTTTTTCCTTTCTTCCCCTGCGACCGATAACCACTCCTCCTCGGAAGCAGTTTTCCCAGGGAAATGCTGGGTTTTCTCTGGATTCTCCCCCCTCCAACTGTGCTCTGCCCCAAGCCAGCATCCCCGTGCCTGGGAGCTGCGGGGCCGGGGCATCGCCTCCGCAGGCGGCGTTTGCAAGCACCGTGCCCCGCTGCTCCCCTTTTTCTCCCGGCGGCAGCAGAAACCCCGCTGTCCGGGTTTGGGGAGGTGGGAAGGGCGGTGTGCGGGAGCGCTTTTCCTGGAGAGCTGGAGAATGGCAGCGCGTTGGGCTTTGAGTGCTTCTGTGCCTCGGTCAGAGAGGGCGAACTTGAACCTAGCCCCGGCAGAGCCTTCTGCACGGCGCGTTTGGGAGGTTGCAGAGCTGGCTCCAGGAAAGCCTCGCGGGAGCCGCTAAAGCCCATCATCAAAGGTATTTAGTCTTCGCAGGAGACGAGATTGCGGAGAGACTAAATGATCCAGAGGGATGCTTCACCTCCGAGGGGGCTGTTTTCCAGCCTGGCTCTGAATTTCAAACTCCTCGCTGTGCTGCGGGCCCGGCTCGGTCTCCCAAGGAGCCAAGGGCAGCGCATTTGATGGTTTTTGGACCCGGGATTAGCCGGCTGCGTAGCTGCGACACCCCTGGGCACGGGGAGCGGCAGCACAGCAGGGTGTCGGGCTGGGCCAGCTCTTTCCATCGCGAATTCCCAATCCCCCCTCTTACTTTTTAAGGGTACTGGAGGGGCAAACCTCCTCGCTGTGGCTGGCTGATGCTCTGCCCCACGCAGGGCTGGCAAGGAGCGAGCACTGACCCCCTCATGGAGCCAGGCTCGCCCTCCTTGGAGCCCCCCGGTTCCAGTGCGTGGGGAGGAAGGCTTCCTCCCCTCATCCTCCTCTCCCCCAGCTGCCCCGGTGTAATGACTTGTCAGGACCACGAGGATGGACGGGGCGCACCAGGTCCTGATGAGATGATACAGCAACGATTCCATTTCATCTCGAATTTGACATTAAACTTTAATAGTCTCAAGGACAAGAAGCCAAGAGATATCAGATGTAATGAGATAAAGCAAAGTTTCTCTGACAGCAAATTTGATCACAAATGGGCTCTGAGATTGCTTCTTTGATATAAATGAAACATAATTCATCTTCCAGTGCCTTGAATGGGCTTTGAGGCCATGTATAATAACAGTGTCGCCATTGCCGCGCTCCGACGAGTGCCTGCGTGGCGCGGGGAGAAAGGGCCCCGAGACCCCGCTCGCTGTCCTCCGTGGCCCTGACGGGACAGCAGGGAGGCCGCCGGGGGCTCCCGAGCGGGCTGGCAGGGATGCTGGCAGGGATGCTTCCAGCCCCGGGAAGTTGGGAGCTGCTCATGCACGGCTGGGCTCTGCTCCTCGCATCCCTGCTGCTTGTTGGGCGTCCCAACCCCAGGGCCGTCGGCGAGGCATAGCGAAGGACGCAGGAACGAAGCGAATACTTCTGGGCAGGCTGGGAAGCGCAGTAAATTCAGGAAGAGGTTCATCGAGCAATTGTGAATAACAAAGCGATTGGCTAAAATCTATCGGATTGCGGTTAGCTGAGCAACGGGAAGGGCCAAGCGCAGCGGGTAAATCACTTGTGACAAAGGCTTGGCCGAGCTCTGGTCGGGAAGATTAATTAGTTGGCGTTTGAAGAGATTGAAAAGAGCGGAAGGTTGTCCAGCTAATCCGGAGATCGGTCATTTGGAAAGCAGCACCGGTGGGGCAGGCGTGCGCTGTACGCCCGGCTCTGCAGATCACCCCGGCGCTGCCAACCTCGTGACCCCAACAGTGACCCCAAAACTCTGCCCTGCAGTCGGGCCGTACCCCAGATTCGGCAGGGTTTGGGTACGGCTGTGCCTCGGCAGCTGTTGGCGGGGGCGGCTTTGAGGAGCGGGGTCTGGCCCGTAAATGCAACGGCAAAGGAGAGGTTGGGGTTGGACTTGACCATCTTAAAGGTCTCTTCCAACCTTGCGATTGGGGATTCTATGAGCTTGCTGGGTGCTTTAAAGCCTTCTTTATTCATAAGAACCAGGGTGTCCCTGGCTGGCAGGGGAGGGGTCTTCTACCAGCTGAGAGCGGTTTGCTTGCGGAGCCGGTGGGTCCGTGCGCCCAGCGCCCACGGCACGAGCACCGTGCTTGCCCGGCTTCCCCGGAGGAAGACCTTGGGGCTGGCAGTGCTGCCACTGTAATTATAATGGATTCCTTTTGAACCATTTCCTGATCTTGTTATTATCATTGTCATCAGGATTAATTTAGCTCCGTGTTTTTCCTTCCCCTTTCTTGTTACGAGTGTCGGGGAGAGGATATGACAGCGTCCTAATGGCCAGCGTGTTCGGCGAGCCGCGGCAGCGTGACCTTTCCCGGTGCCGCTCGGCAAGCCACGGGGCCACGCTCCTGGCCCCCAAGCCCTGGCTTTGTCCGCTCCCTTGCCGTGCTCATGGCACTCCCGTATTGTGCCGGGTGGGTGTCGGGGTCTGCAGGGCTCCCCTGGTGTTTTGCCTCTCTCGAGCAGCTGGGGGGTGCCTGGAGCTGGGCTGGACTGGGCACACCAAGGCAGCGGGGATGGTGGTGGCTGCCGGAGCCCTTCCCTGCACACACGTCTGGTGACAAACGCCATCGATCCGCTGGAGCGGGGGAACGGCGTCCCGCAGGGAGCCGAACGCTTGGCCACCTGCCTCTTACTTGGCAAGATAGGCTTGATTTCGTCGTTAATTAACAGGCACGCGTGCGGTGACGCGCTCTGTCGTAGGCGCGCTTCAAAGCGGCGGCTCCCCTCGGGGTGGGGGGCGTCTGAGTGGGAGCTGGGGGCGCCGGGAGCTGGGCCACAAATTTGGCTGTGAGCGTGCCCTCGGTGTTTCCCGAGGGCTGGGGTCCGCCCTGGCCAGCGTGGCGGAGGGGAAAGCTGCCCCTCCTCATGCCACCTACCCACAGATGTGGGCAACCGGGGAGCTGGGACAGATGTGTCCCTTTCCAGGGCACTTTTTGGGACACCGGTTGAGTGACTCAATTCTCCGTGTGCCTTGGAAAAGGGTTGGTTTGCCCAGGGCTGTATGCTGCAGCGTGGGTGGCAGCCGTGGTGCGGTGCCCGGGGACCGTAACCTCGGTGCTGCTGGGGCTGCATCCTGCTCCCTCCAGCTCAGCGGCGGTCCTGGTCCCCACGCCCGCAAGCGCGGGGCGCAGGGGAGGATGAGGAGGGCTTTTGGTCGCAGTTGCAGGTGTGTGAATTGTCTGGGGGGGAAGGAACAGGAGGTCTTTGTGTGACAAAGCAGCCTGAAAATCAAGGATGGTAGCTGCTTCATGTCCTGGGTGGGTTTTTTTTTTTTAATTTTTATTATCATTACATCGCTCGCAGTGACCTGTAATATTTTTGTACAGTGGCAATTAAACCGCATGCACAACCCGTTAGCTGCATCTAAAGGGCAAAGGCAGCCGGCGCCTCTCCCCTCGCCCCGTTTAGCCTAATGAGGCCCCGCTCGCTGGAAGCGCCGCCGGGAAGAGCCGATGCTGCGCCGAGAGGCAACCTGGGCTGGGGGCGGGCTCCCTCGCGATGGCTGGGCACCACGCCGCTGCCAGTTCTGCTCGCTGGAGGAGAAATGGGGGGGCTTGCCGTAATTATACGTTTTTAAACGCTTGGGTTTATGTTTCGGTGCCGTTTGCTGGTCCCAGACTGGTAGCCCAACCGCGCTCTGCAAAAGCAGCCCATCCTCGGCTGTGGTCCCCTGGCGCTGCCCCAGCTGGGGTGATGGGGGGGCCGGGGCCAGCACGTTCGGCTCCTCCTGGTTCTCCTCCTCGGTCGCCTTCCCGAGGAGCAGCACCAGCGCTTCCCAGCGACGCCGTGCGGCGGGAGACTTTTCCTCGCCTTCGCCCCCCCCGCGCTGCGTCGCGCCGAGGTGCGAGGGGTGGCGTGCGGGCGGCTGATGGGGTCCTTCCTCCCTGAAACTCCCGGCGCATATGAAAAGTCGAATTGATTCCCTCTAATAAATGAAGCAGTTGGATGTCTCATTTGTTAGTTGACATCCACGCCAGCGCTTCAGCTGCTGCCTCTCACCCCTAGCTGGGAGATGCACTTATTAAGATGGCATTCTGCAAAGCTATTGCCATTTACCGGGAGCCAATCTATCTGCAATTCGCTTCGGGTCGGGAAGGAGCCGCTGGCGGGGGCAGAGCGGGTTGGGGGCGGCGGAGGGCTCTGGGGTGCCTTTGGATGTCCGCTTTCTGCCGATAGATCACGTCGCCGACCGTGCCAACCCGGCAAGGACTCTTGGTGCCGTTCGCGGTCACTGCGTGCGCCGGGGCTGGCTGGTGCCTGGCGAGGGGAGCCCGGGCGCGAGGGCCGGGGGGTTGCAGGGCTGCGCCCCGTGGTACGTGCTGCAGCGGCGGTTTGTCCGGCCTTCCCTTGGTGCCCGCCTCCGGTGGTTTCTTTGTCCCCTGCTGGAGGTCGCAAACCCTGCCCTTTGGAGGGGAGCAGGGGGCGCGGCGGGGATGGGGCTCCGCTTCGGCGCCCTCCTTCTGCCGGGGCCTCCTGATGGAAGCGGCTTCGCCTGCTTCCCCTCCCCTCCGCGCTCTGTTGTGGTTCCTCCGCAGGACTGAAAACCATCAGGATAAATCAAAACCCCTCCCTTGGTCTCCGGGAGGTGCTGAGAACTCGGGGTAAGAGTTGATCCATCCTAAATAATAATGCACTGGAGCTGCCAGCTCCCCGCTGACTCGATTTGCATGATGCTAAAAATCAATGACCCGGGCAGCTCTTTGATGCACGGAGAAGAGAGTCCAGGGGACTCTGTGCCGGACTACCCAGGGACGCGCAGGATGCTGGAAGCTATTAACAGTGAGGATGTTGTCACGGGCCAGCCGTGCCCTGGATTTCACACCAATCTAACAAAGGGAGCTGGTTGCTGCGAGCGCGGAGCCTGGGCTGATTAAATCTTTGTTTAAGAGCTCCAGAGCTCCATTACCTGCATCAGGAGGGAGTTAATTAAACAAGGGAGGTGGGAGGTGGCAGTCGATGTGGCTGAGGGCATCTCCGCAGAGGCCGGGCTCCCACACGGCGCCAGCCGCCGCTCGCACCTTCCCGCTCCGGCCGGCGTGCCAGCTTCAGCAAAGCCCGTCTGCGCGCGTCGGGGCGGCGCTGTCCGGGGAGGGGGGCGGCTGGAAAATTCCTGTGCCTTGCCGCCTCCTCCCCAGCCCCTGCTTTTCCTTCCCCTTTCCCAGGAATCTCTGGAAAACGGCATTTTTTTCCCCGTGTGCTCCTCGCTCTGCCCCGGCCCCGTTGAAGCCGTCCTGCCGCGAGCAGCGCCCGGCTGGGGCAGAGCCCCGTGGCTCCGGCCGCTGCTCCCTGCCCCTCCGTGTGATTCCTCCCGGAATCGCCCCGGCTCGCCGGAGGCGGGGATCGGGTGCGGAGTCCGTGTCCCCCTCGGGCAGGCGGGCACGCACGGGCACCGCTGCGTTCGCATCCGAGCAGGATCTTACCCGGCGCCCGGTTCAATGAGCACGGTGGGTGGGGAAGCCAGCGGGGTTCCCCCCCCCCCCAGCCGATGCAGCAAGCGTCTCTCCAGGCCCCCGGTTTGTTATTTGGATACCAGGCTGCCCGTAATCGGTTTCCACTTCCATTAGGCGCGTCCCTGTCAGGAGCTGGAGGCTCGGTGGCAGCCACCCTGCTGCTTCCATTTGGCTGTACGAGGCAATAGATTAGATTCCTGTTTGCTTCATGGAAGATCCCTAGTGATATCAATTAGATATGTCGGAGGGACCCGGGGGAATATTTCTGCCTTTATTTATTTATTGGAGTCGGAGGCATCGCAGGCTATCACAGTGGGACACATAACATCTCTCTCCTTTCTTCGCTCGCGCTCTTTCTTTTTACGGCTTGTAATAAAGCACAGCAAAGGTTGTTTCCAGGAGGAGCGAGGCTGGCGCTGGGCCGGTACCCGCCCGTGTTGGACGGAGCATCCCCGCTCACAGAGCCAGGCACGTGCTCGCCCTCTCCGAGCCGGAGCACGGATGGAACCATCCCATCGCCTTCGCTCCCGCTTGGCCTTTCCCAGAGCCTCGTGTGTTGGCGGCTGCCCCGCGCCGCGCTGGCTCCCTGCCCCGGCCACCGGCTCAGGGCATCCCGGCGCGGGGCAGAGCCGCGGGCGCCGCTCGCAGCCCGTCCCCTCCATCCAGCCCTGGCGGGTCCCGAGCGCTGCCGGCTCCTGCCGCAGGGGCCACCGGGAGGCACCGGAGCAAACCTGATGAAATATGCAAGAAAGTGGTGCAAAATAATTTAAATCTGTCAGCGCCGGAGACAGCGAGAGGTGAGGGTAATGAAAGGGCCCCGATGATGCCTGATGTCCTCGGTGTACCCGCTGCAGCAGGCGCTTCATTACGGTGCTGCGGGCCCCGGCCAGGCGCGGGGAAGGGGAAATGTCAGTTCGTGATTTCGGGTTCCTCGTGGTGCGCCGGAGCAGCCTGGCCAAATCCCTCCTCTCCCGGAGGGAGCCAGGGCATTAGCAAAAGGATTGGTGTAAGAGAAGCAAGTTTAGCCAGCCTGAAACTTGCTGTTTGTCCTTGCGGTCCCCGGGGAGGGATGCTGGTCCCCGGGGAGGGATGCTTGCTCCTGGGCAAGGCAGAGCAGAGCCTGGGTGCGTGGGGACGAGGGCTGAGCAGAGCATCACTCCCTGCCCGGCGGGACCGGTGCACCCACCCGGCTGCCCGCAGGCCGGCTGCCCGTGCGCCAGGATCCCGTGAAATTCTGCAGCAGGCGCGGTCCTCCCCGTGTTGACGAAGCTGCTAAATTTGGCCCCGCGTTAGCCGCATGCCCCTCTGAGTTCCGACGGCCTCCGCCCGTCCTGCGGGCAGCCTGCGTGCTTTGCAGGGCCCGTTAATCTCGTTCCTATAAAATAGCGTTGGCTCCTGTCATCAGCGCTCTCCTCTTCCCACCGAGGTCAAGTGCGGACCTCCCATCCATTTCAATGAGAAGGGCAGGCCATAAAACATGCTTTATGAGCATTAGCTAATGAATCCCTCCCAGGAGGCGTGCGCCGTGCAGCGGGGCGGCCGGGCACGGCTCCTTTTGATCCCCCGGGGGCGGGTTTCCGTGCTCTTTTGGGGGGGGATTGCAAAACAATGGGGTTTTAAAAAGGGGGGCTAAGACGGGGTGTGGACCTCTGCCTTAACCATCATCTCCCTCTTGCTGGGGTCCCTTGCCTGGGGTCCCTGGGCTAATCCTGTCACCCACCAGGACGTGGCGGTCCTGCTCTCGTCACCCCCCGTCGCCTGGCTCAGGCTGGCCACGGAGGGCTTGCCGGTGGCCAAGCCGTGACCACCTCGCTGAGTAGCCACCTCGGGAGCTCGAGCCGCCCGCTCTTAACGCGCCGGCTCCCCCCGCACCCTCGCTTTACTCCGGCTCTGTCGCTGGGAGTGAGTCCCATTTGAATGTTAATGCCTTTAAGATGAAACCTGGCTGATTAAATTTTAGACTTGCAAATGGATTTGGTAAATAGATGTTAGGAAAGGCGGGACGGAGACTGCCTGCCTTGATAGCAGATACAGTAAATAGCAGCACTTTGTGATTAGGTGAGAGATTCACTCTCAGAAAATGGGAGTCTCGAGGGGCTGTTTTCTGGTGAGAAATCCTTTAAGTAAATAAATTTATGGCAGTTTTTCTTTTCCCAAATGGAAAAAAAAAAAAATAGTCCCTCGGCTGCTTCTCCCAGGCTGAATGGGAAATAAAGAAGCAGCCAGGCTGGATGGGAGCCCCGCTCGGGTGCCGGGGCGAGGCGGCGGGCGTTTGCATCCCGTCCCGGTGCCGGGGTGATGATGCCTCCCCCGCCGCCCTTGCGCAGCGTGCCGGGGGATGTGTTTGGGGGCAATGCCACCGGGATGGGTTCCCGGAGTGGTCGCGGGTGCCGCGTGCGGGAGGGTAGGACGGATCGCCCAGGGCTCGCCGAGCCCTCCGGTGAACGCAGCCCCCGAGCCGGGCGGGGTGGCAGCGCCCGCGGGTGGGGAGGGATGGAGCCTCGTAGCTCCTGGGGAAGCG
This sequence comes from Butorides virescens, assembly GCA_017310255.1. Taxonomy (NCBI): domain Eukaryota; kingdom Metazoa; phylum Chordata; class Aves; order Pelecaniformes; family Ardeidae; genus Butorides; species Butorides virescens. Next base: position 83,188 of record JADKXX010007287.1, on the reverse strand, counting down.
CTCGAGCATCCTGCCGGCGGGTGGGAAAGCAAAATCAGGAGCAGGGAGGCAGCCTGGAAGAGGGATCCTTCCCTGGGAGAGAGATCCTTGCCCTGGCAGCGGCCTCCCTCTCGGTTGCAGCTGAGGATGGATTATTCCGGCTTGGCACGCAGGTCTATTTTATTTTCCCTGTGAAACAGAAAGCCTGTATTTGAAATACCTTTAAAAATGCAGATAGCAGGGCAAACCGCGTTGACCTCCGCGTATAATACAGAGGAAGATTTTAATAACAGTATTGCATTCATTCTTATCTGGAGCGGTATGAAATATTGAGAAGAAGAAAAAAGTAAGTGTTGAAGCCGGAGCCTGGATTTTGCGCATATTAAACCATTTGTCTCGTGCTCCCCTGCTGAGCGCAAGCACACGGGGCTGCTCCGGCCCTCAAATTCGGGGAGAAACCCCGTGCAGGCAGGCAACGTCCCGGGGGGAAAGGGCTGCCGAGCTGCCCAGCGGATGCTTTCCTTTGAGCTGCTTCCCTGTGGGGCAGAATCTTCCCAACCTGGTGTGATTTTTTTGGGGGACAACTTGGGTTTCCTAACCGTGGCTGGGCGGGACGCTGCTCTCGGAGGTGCCTTGCTTGGTGTCCCTGGCTCTGGAGGGAGAACGTGGCTGCACGCCCCGTCCCACGCCTCTGCTGAGCAGCTCCTGGCCGGAGCCCCCGCGGGGGTGTCCTGCTTTGGGTGACAAAATGGGGTGCAGGAGGGCAACGAGGATGATAAAGGGTCTGGAGCATCTCCCCTACGAGGAAAGGCTGCGAGAGTTGGGCTTGTTCAGCCTGGAGAAGAGGAGACTGAGAGGGGATCTCATCAACACCTACAAATATCTCAAGGGCGGAAGTCAAGAGGACGGGAGGAGCCTGTTTACAGTGGTGTCCAGTGACAGGACTAGGGGCAATGGGTGCAAACTGAAACATAAGAGGTTTCAGTTGAATATGAGGAGGAACTTCTTCACTCTAAGGGTGACTGAGCACTGGAACGGGCTGCCCAGGGGGGTTGTGGAGTCTCCTTCTCTGGAGATATTCAAAGCCCGCCTGGACGAAGTCCTGTCTAGCATGCTCTAGGAGAGCCTGCTTTAGCAGGGGGGTTGGACCAGATGATCTTCCGAGGTCCCTTCCAACCCTTGCGATTCTGTGATTCTGTGATTCTGTGATGTGCAGAGTGTCCCGCCCTTCTGCTGGGCGAGCTGGGGGTAGCGAGCATCGGGCGAGCCGTGCGCCCCTCTGAAACCGCCATGGCTTTTTTGCTCCCGATGTTGAAACCTCCATCATCTGTTCATTAAAGCCTAATCTCCAAATTATACCGGCCCTGAGCAAACAAGGTTGCCCGGGCTGCTCACCTTAGCAGGGATCAATATCCCGCCGGGCCTCCTGCAGCTATTTGGGAGGAGCTGGTGCTAAATCCTCATTGCCTTGGGGCAGGCGGAGCGATCCCTGCCCCGGAGCGATCCCTGCCCCGGAGCGATCCCTGCCCCGGAGCGATCCCTGCCCCGGAGCGATCCCTGCCCCGAGCGCTGGGTTTTCATCCCATGAACGAGGCAGATGCGGGTTGAGATGGGGCTGGTTGGGCTGGCACTGGGCATGGGTGGAGCACTGCAGGTCGCTTGAGGTGGGAGCGCTATCGTACGGACAGATGGAGGGAGGTGCTTGGCAAAATTCCCCGGAGGAAGGAATTGAATCAGTGGGAAATAACCTTACAGGTGTTAAGTTAAAAAAAAAAAAATTAAAAAATTGCCCCAGATTTGAGGTTGAGGTTTTCCGTGGGAAGCACAGCCCGTGGTTCAGGAGCAGGGTTCCTGGGGACCACGGAGGCTCCTTTCCCCCTGGGACCCGGGGAGGAGCCGGGGCTGGAGCAGACCCATCAATGCAGGCTGTGCTCGCCGGCAGCGGAGCGGGGTGTTTCGCAGCGCCTGGCTGCTCTCCAGGCTCCGTGGTGTGTTAATGCCTGTCTTCTCCAATGTGTGACTGCGGTCGAACCCTGGGAAGCCTCCCCTTAACAGCAGTGGACACGGCTGGGCTCGCACCCAAGCACGTCCCTAAGCCTCTGTCAAAAGCTTTGGGCTTCAGAAACGCGCCGGGAACAGAGGCGCCTCCCGCAGTCCCCTTTTTAGGGGATTTTAGGGGCTTTGGGGAAGTTTGGCTTTCTTCCCTTTTCAAAAAAAATACGGCGTTTCTCCGCTGGTGCTGTTGGGCGCTCGGCTTCACGGCCCAGCACGGCAGCCCTCTCCCTGGGGATGAGCCCCGGTGGGTGCCGGCTGTCCCCTCAAACACGCTGTCCCCTCAACCCCCCCCCCCCCCCCCCCCACGGGGGTGCAGGGCGCGCACCCGGGGCTCGGCGCGGCGGCACCCACCGGCGCCGGCGCAGCGGGCGTTACCACGGCGAGGCATCGCTGCAGGACCCCGACCACAATCCTCATGGGCGCAGTGGCTGGTTTTGATTTGACAGGATCCACGGGAAAGTATTTTAAATAATACATGAAGTTTCTGTGCAGTTCAAGGCTTGCGTGCTTGTTTAACAGCAGCCGCGGTGTGTTATCATCTGATAAACATGCTTGTTATATATTATGTATATCGCATCCCGGCGCCGGATTCATCGGGAGGTTGCGCCGGTCGTACCGCTGGGCTGTTTGCTGTGCATGTGGATGAGGTTGCGCCGGCGTCCCCGATGCAAACGCTGCCGCGGAGCTCTGCTGAAAGCAGCCCTGCGAGGAGAGTCTAATCGCTACATCTAATTACTGCGAAGGGGAAATCGATACGGAAGATCCCGAAGTGTCTTAAAATACCCCAAATTCCCTCCCTTTGGCGGTGCTGCTTGCTGGCTTCGGTGGAGCTCTGCCCTGCAAGGGAGCTCCGGCTTCAGGCCCCGGGCTCAGCCCGGCGTGGGAGAGCGGGATGGGGACGGAACGGCGGCAGGGCTGGGGTCACGGGAGGGATGGAGCCGTCACCATGGCCGGGTAAACTCAGGCCACCTGACCCAGGGGACATCTGGACCTCTGCTTTTTGGGGACAAAGCTTCCAGCCTGGTACCCTGGCTCCTTTGGCGGGGGTCTTGAGGCTCTTGGCTGGAGACCACACAGATTTGGGGACCCCGTGGGCACAGCGGAGCCCGACGGCGTTTGCTGACCGGGAAGGTGCAACATGGATGGGCGGGAGTCCTGGAAATGGCTCCCATGCTTGTGCCGGGAAGGGGGCCTGTGGTGTTTCAAAGGCACCGAGAAACTTGGGTTTCAGGCAGGTGGAAACAGGGAACTAATTAAAAATAAACAAACACGCACGTTTGTCCATTTTTTAAAGGTTATATGTATTCTGCAAATTATGCCTGCCAGCTCAGGCAGGGGACTCGGGGGGTTTCGATGGAAAATAGCAGGGCTGGCTTGCTGCGAGGAGCACAAGCTGCGCTCAGACCTGGCCTCTGCTGCGGCCGCCCCAGGAGCATGGGGACAGCGGTGTCCCAGGGGGATGGGGACAGGAAAGTGCCCCCGACCTTTAGGAGGGGTCAGCTTGCAGCCTGAGGCACGAAAGCTGCTTGTCCCGGGGGGCTGGTGGGCTCCGTGGGCAGTGGTGGGACTGCTCAGGGCTGCCCGAACCCCACGCTGGCCACCCAGGGGCACCCATCTGGGGGCACCCAAGGGCACCCATCCGGGGGGGGGGGGGCAGCCGAGTGGGGATGATGAGGAGGCAACCGCTCTGGGTTTGTTTTCCTCTCAGGCTTTTCAGAACAGGGCAGCAAACATTCCTGACATTCCACGGTGAGTGTTCAGGGCTCAGATTTAATCTCCTGCTTATTCACATGCTGATGAGGTCCTCAGCATCCCTCACCAGCAACTGTGGGTTGAGCTTCCCCAACCCCTTCGAAAAGCCCTGGAAAGGCTAAGGGTGCCCCAAACCCCCCTTCCTTGGTATCGAAAGGTCCTGTCGAGGGCTAAGGGTGCCCCAAACCCCTTCCTTGGCATCAAAAGGTCCTGTCGAGGGCTAAGGGTGCCCCAAACCCCTTCCTTGGCATCGAAAAGCCTTGTCAAGGCTGAGAGTGGCCTGGGTGCCTGCCCCACGGCCAAATTGGTGAGCCGGGGTGGGTGCTGCCTGGTCCCCAGCGCTTCCCACGGCGCTGCCTTCCACGGGCAGCGCGCTGCGGGGCTCTGGGGAAGCCAGGCAGCTCCTTAATGAGGGACAGCCACGGGCCCTCGCCTTGCTGGCAGCTAATTGAGGTGTGCTAGCTGCTCTCCCGCTCGGCAATCACCCGGAGTTTGTCTAAAGCAATTGCCGAGCGGCCGCCGGATCAAAGGGCCGGGGCTCTTCAGTGCCAGTGCCCTCGCTGCTGACAGCGCCTTCCCGGAGTGACTGGTTGACAAAATAAATCTGTGGGAGAAGGAGGCATTTCTGATCTGCTGTCATCTCCCCCAAACGCTCCTGATGCATTTTCTTTCCTCATTACACGTCAGGTGTCAAGTCCTCACCTGCGAGAGCGCTGCTCGACACCTCTCCTGCACGCCAGCCTGGCAGCATCCTCGCGGGGCGGGGGGGCTGCCTCCGAGCTGCTGCCCCCCTTCCAGCGCCTCCGGCACCCTGGGGTGGCTTCCACCCTGGGCTGTGCACCCCTGCCCCACGGCTTCCGTGGGAGGAGACCGCGTTTGCTGTGATGCGCGGGGCCCTTCAGCCAGGCTTGCTCATCATCCTCCTCGGCTGGGCATCCCCGGGGTCTGCACCTCCTGTGGGTGATGAGTGGGTCTGAGCGTGCACGGGCACGTCGGGGTGCAGGCCCATCCCTGGGAATGCTTTCCCAGCCGCCGCGAGCCCCGACCTCCGATGGGGCAGGAGCTGGGGCTCGGGGCAGGAGCCGGGGCTCGGGGAAGGGCGGCTGAGCCGCTTCACCTCCAGCATGCCTTTGTGGAGGAGAAGGAGCAATTAGCAGTCTGATAGCAAGATTAATAGCAGATGCTCATAATTAACTCACTACGCATGTAAGCAGCTATTGTCTCCATTTTATCCTGCGTGGATTGATATTCAGGAGTGACTCATTATATAGACAGAACCTATTTTGCCTGCAGAGCGCAGCCACCAGAATGGAAATTGCAATTAGAGTTGGCTGTGTCCCTGCCAAAAGATCGGAGAGGAGAAGGCGCTGGGGTGGGACGGGCACCCCTCGCCTGCCGGGAGCGCTGCCGGGGGGGGCTGGCATTGGTCCCCCCCTCCCCAGCCCTGAGCAGCATCCCGGGCTGGGTGCTCGGCACCAGGTTTATTGCTGCAGAGCTGCTGTTCCCAGCCTGCTTCGGAAAAGGAGAGTTGAAAAATGGCTGGGGAAACTGGAGAGTGGCCAAAAACTGCAGAGAGGTGCAAAGAGAGGCAGAACGAAGCGAGGTCAGACGCTGCCGCGCTCTTCAGCCTCACCAGGGCTGTTCCTCGCCTGCCACGACTGCCTGGGCCAGCCCTCCCTTGCTGGTGGCACCGGTACCCCTTGCTGGTGCGGTCTGGGGACGGGATCTGGTTCGTGCCCCTCCTGAGGCGGCTTTGGCTGTCCGCTGAAGGATGCAGGGGCTGTGCATCTCATTTCAGAGGGGCACTGGGGGGACATCGCCTGTCCCCACCCTGCGCATCGATCCTGCCGGGGCCCTCAAGCACATCTCTCGCGGTGTGGCTGCCAGCGGCACTCGTCTGGAGGCGCGTATCGATCCCAGGAACCTCGTTGAGACCTGTCGAGGGCTGAGGGGGACCTGGCGTGGCGCGTCGGCGAGAGCCGGGGCTGCGAGCTTTCGGACAGCCAACGCGCTCCCTGTGGATATGCGTCCGTATTTCCGCCTGCTGGTGGCTGCTGAGCTGCAGGGACGCGCTGGACCCGACTTCTTCGGGCATCCCGGTAATTGCCTGTGTCAATTCGCTTTCCTGGAACAGCTTCTCGAAGGATGACCCTCCCTGGGGAGAGGCGGAAGCTGCCGCTGCAGTCTCTCTTCCTTTTTGTTTTTTCTCCCCGCTCGCCATCACCTCTTAAAAGCCCTTCACTCAAGATTGACTCAGGAAAGGTTTATTTGTGTAACCCGGTGAAGTGTTTTCGTGCTGCAAAGACGCGAGCCGCCAGGGCTGGCGGCAGCCCCGTCCCTTTGGCCCGGCCGTGCGGCGTCACAGGGTACCTGGGGGGAGGGACGTGGGTCCTGCTTGCGGAAATTTGGGGTGGGGGGACCTAAGGTTGTAATGCAGCCACCGCTGCAACCGGCTCAATCGGCTTTTGGAGAAATGCTGGGCTCTTGGAAACCCCTTGCGCTGCCCTGCTACCCCCGCTGCCGGGCTGCTTGGGAAAGCCCAGCAAAACGCCCTGGGCTTTGGCCTCCGGGCACGCGTGGCTTTGGAGGGTAGCGCTCTGCCCTCGCGGCTCCCTACCCCGATTTTGGGATGCTGAGCTCTCCCGGAGCCCGCCCCAGCTTCTGCGAGCATCGTCCTGGAGCAAGGGCAGGAGCTCGGCTCCCGCTGGGGGCTCTTCGGGCCGTGCGGCCACGACCCTCGTAGCGCTCGGTGTGTTCCCAGCACTTCGGATCTACTGCGGAATAAACGGGAAGGGAGCCTTTGCGGCGGAAAAGCCGAGAATGTGCCTCGGGAGGTTCCTAGAGCAGAAGCCAGCGGGAAAACCACCTGGAACGCGGCAGCTTTGCAATCCCTGTAACGCCACGCCGGGCCGATAGTTTTCCTTTCTTCCCCTCCTTGCTGAATTACTGTGCTCTCGCGTGTCAAGCAGCAGGGTTAAAGCGAATTGGCCGGGAAAAGGAGCTCGAAAGAGAATGTGGGAATAACGGCAGAAGGGCGGCACGGGTGCCTCCGTTACGGCTGGGGGCCGTGGGGCTGCCCTCCCGTGTCTTGCAGGAGGCTGCACCCACATGCCTGGAAAAACGCCCGTTAAAGCTGGCGGCAGCGTGCTGACAGCAAAATAACATTAAAAAATAATGTTAAACAACCATTCATTATCCCTTTGCTCCCATGGCCTCGCCGACGGGCACTAAATTGTGGGCAGAAGCTCCCTTCCGCTCTGCCGTCGCCGAACCTGGCAGGGCTGCGCCCCTCCTGCGCAGGCGAGCGCTGCGCCCCGCGGCTCAGCAAAGTATTTAAGTACATGTTTAACTTTTATAAACCCATGTTTAATATATTTCCAATTAACCAAAGCACTTGAAAATGTGCCGGAATTTAAGCAAGCGGATAATTGCCTTCCGGGACTGGCGGCGCTGGCAGGTCGGGCTCCGTCCCTGATGATGTTGGGTGGATCGGGGAGAGCGGCCGTCCTTCCCCACGCAGCCTGGATGGAGGGGGCCATGGAAATCTTGGCAGGGAAAGAGGTTTATGGCTGCTCCGACGGGGCGCGAGGATGTGGGTATCGGCAACGCTCCCGTGGGCGAGGAGCGGGCGCTTGGCCGTGGAGGTGCGGGGCGGTGTAACGGTGGGGTTGGGAGGGACAGGGTTTGGGTTGGGAGGGACAGGGTTTGGTTTGGGAGGGACAGGGTTTGGGTTGGGTCCTTTTCTCCCTTTTAAGCCCGGCCTTTGAAAGGGATGGGGAATGCCCAGACCCCACCTTGGTCCCCTGCCACGCTGGGAGCCGGCAGCGAGGAATGCCCGAAACGCGGGATGAAGCCCTGCCCCAAACTGTCCCTCCTCTCCCCCGGGAGCAAAGCAAGGTCTCCCTCCGGAGCCGCCTGCCGCTGCACCCGTGCGGAGCGGGGTCCCGGGGGCTGGAGGCGAAGCGCTGCGACCCGTGAGGGGTGGGGATGAGGCGGGGGCAGCGGGACCCCGTGCAAAGCCAAAGATGGAATTAGGCGGCACCGCCTGCCAGCAAATGATCCCATTTGCGTAATCCCTGCGCCCTGAGCAGGCTCGCTGTCTGATCTCCTCTGCAACTCCAGCGAGAGGGAAACAGTTTGGGCTAATATCAGCTGCATGCATAATTAGGCAGCCACAATTGCCATCTGGGCTCCGCGTTCGCGCAGGCTTGCGCCCAGGCAGGGGCGTTGCCGCCGGAGCCAGGGAAGGCTGCGTGGGTCCCGTCCTGGGTGGGTGGGTGCTGGGGGGGAGCTGCTTCATCCCCTTCCCACTGGAAGGGGTTCCCTCTCCTGGGACGTCCTCTGCCCGGTGCCTATGGCTTTGGGTGGGCGCAGTGATGCTCTGCCCCCCTCCTCTGCTTCCCATCCCGGCCCCGCGGCCTCGGTGGGCAGCCCTCGCCGGGGAGGGGAGCAGGAGCAGACCCCCGGCTGCTGCTTTCCCTGGGCGATGGCTCCGGCGCAGGCTGGGGGTGCCAGGCTGGCAGGGAAGCAGCGTGCTCTTCTGAGCCTCCAGCTCTTTGCTCCCACATCTTCCCACTGGCTCGCGTTGCCTCCTAACAGACCGGGAAGGCGCAGGCATATGGTAATGCATATTTAACTGATATTTACATTCAACATTGTCTCTCTGTAGCTCTGTTTTCCTTCCCAAATGCTCTAATTCCTCCAGGCGCCCGGCTGGTGCAGCTGGGGCAGCGTGGGGGGAAGGCGGGCACCCTGGGCAGGAGCCGGGGGGCTGCGCTGTGGGGGGGGCTGCCTGCCTGCTCCTGCTCAGCACCCCCTTTGCCGGCACGGGGCAGAAAGCTTCCTCGGCCGGGAGCTGGCACGCGGAGCCCTGCCTGCTCTGGGCTCCTTGGCGAGGGGGCTCAAGCGGCTCTCAGGATGGAGTAACCCGTCTGCGAGGTCTTTGCGGCGTAAAATCCCTGGCGTTGGCAGGGAAATTGGGCGAGGAGGCTGTGTTGGGTGCTGCGGGGCACCCGCCGTGCTGCCCCAGCCCGTCCCTGCCTCCAGCCCCATGGCTCAGCATCCTCCTGCTCCGGGACGGCGCTCCCCTTCCCCTCCTGCTCGGGGGGGCAAACAGCACCCGGAAGGGCCGGGGCTGGACGTGGCCTCGCGTTGCTTGCTGGCTCTTACCGATGGCTGAGAAATGCGAAAACCAATTAAGGGTGGAGGGGGACTGTTAAGGCACACAAAAAAATAAATAGCTCCGGTTCCAATTGATTCCGCTCCTTAATCTCGGAGCTCGGGAGCTATCGTTATTCCAAACATACCGGCATAATAATTAAACATAATTACTTGTAGGTTCTGGGCCGGTGACTATCTATACCTAATGCTCCTAATGAAATTTCTATTAAGAAACGCACCGACTGTTTAATAAATAACACCGCTACCTCGCTGCCCGGTCATCGGCGTGGGGGACCCGGCGGGGAGGGAACCGGGAGCGGGGCTGCACGGGGCAGGGCCCTGCGAGCACCCCCGGTCCCGTCCTCGCCCCGACCCGGGCCCTTTTGAGCCGGGGGGCAAGGGCCTCCCAGCGCCCTCGCAGAGCTGGGCGCCCGTGCCGGGACCGGGGGTCCCCTGTGGCCTCCATCCCCTCCCTAAAACGCAGCCCGGGGCGACCTGTGACAGGCGCCTCTCTAATCTCTGCGTATGAACGTTACGAAGCAAATGATTATTTTAGTAATGAGGACATCGCCGGAGCTGCGGCGAGAGCAATCACCTGTTTAGCTCAGAACCTTTTCCTTGAGAATTAATCCTAATTTAGGATCCAATTATAAACATCGAGGGTGATATAATGGCCTGAAACGTTAGTCAAGGCAAATTCCATAATTGATGAGTGCTAATATGAAACAGGTTGGAAATGAGGACGCATTTTGTTTTGCAATCCTACCTCCTCCCCCTCCTCTGAGGAATCCGCTGGCTCCGGAGCCGGAGCACTTCAAGAGAACAAAGCCCCTTTGAAAACTCCTTTTCTTTTCTCCCCCCTTTCAATGCTTATCTGAAAGGACATCTTTTTCCCCTTAGCTGCTGTAATCATAAAAGCACAGGTGACAAACTGCTTCATACCAGGCATCATCAATTCTAAGTTGGGGGTTTTATAAATATATGTATCTCCGCGTGCGTGTATATAGAGCAAGGCAGCGGCAGCATTCGGGCTCCGCGCCAGCAGATGATTCCTATCGCCTCGCTGGGGAAGAGCGAGCCAACAAACTTTAAGGGACAACTTCAACCTCGGTCCCCAGCACGGTGCCGATGCCGGGTGCGGTGCGGCGGCGTTCCCGGGGGGTCTGTGGGCACGCTGGCTGGGGTGCGACAGCTTCCAGCCGGGCTCCGTCGTGCCGGGGCCACCGTGACCTGCTCGGCGGTGGCAGGGCTGCCGGGTTGGAGGGGCACCACAGGCGAGTTCCCCTGGGCTCATAAATCCTTTCATCTCCGTGTTGTGCGCCCTGTCACCGCGGGAAAGGACGGTAACTTTGGATGGTTCGGCTCTAAGTTACCCTGGCATAATGTCGCTGGGCGGTTGGGGGAAATTGCTCTCAGCTTTCGTGAGCAATATGCGGATTTTTCGCCCGGTTGGGTTCACGCCGATGTTGCAGTGCGGTTGTGCTCGGTGTTTGCGTGGCGCGGGGGGGCTCACAGTCCCCCGGGCAATGGGGATGCACCCGGGGACCACCACCCACCTGTGGGATTCCTTCCCTCCCCGCCGCTGTGAATAAGGAGTGATTTTGGGAAGATCAAGCTGGGCTGGGAAGCCTGAGGTTGCTGCTGCTGCTGGAGCAGCCGTCCCAGGGAGACGCCTCCCTCTCCCTGCCGGTGGTTTGGGTGGGACTTTTGGGTGTCACCTTGGGGCAAGTGGCCAGCATCCTTCCAGGACTGGGCAGTCGGCTGTGCGGTGGGCAGCCAGCACCAGCCATGTCCCTGTGGATGTCACCGTGTCCCTGCGGATGTCACCAGGTCCCTGTGGATGTCACCGGCACGGCTCTGGTTTCCAAGGTGACTATCTCCTTCCCCAGCCTTTGAACTCCAAGGTGATTTCTTGTCTCCGAACACCCCGGCGGGGCCGCCGGCGTTGCTCTGCGCGGTGCTGAGGTGGCTCTGCTGCCCGGGATGCGTTTCTCCGTCTGATCAACAAAGTGTTCTGGCCAGATAAGGCTGCCTGGGATTGTCACACGCTTAAATAAATAAATATCTGTCTTTCTGCACCAAACGTGCTCGGCGGCACTGAGAAAGCTCCTGGGCTTTTCTCTGCCCGGTGTTTTCCTCTTCCGGCTCGGCCCCGGGTGGGCAGAGGTAAGGGCTAAATCAAATGAAGACCCTCGGCGAGCCGGGGGCTTGGGAAATGGGTAGGGCAGCTCTTGGCAGGGATGGAGGGATCGGAAAGGCAACAGGTTTCCCTGGATTGAATGCCCTGAAGCCTCGGAGGGGCACTGGGTCCCCCGGCTGCAGCGCTGCCTCCGTCCTCTCCCCTCGCCGGTTTTTATCTGCAATCTTTTGTGAACGATAGAAAGTGAAGGGAAAGGAGAAAGGAGAACTCGGAGGGGGTGGGAAGCTGCCCTTTGAGGATAACTTCATTGTTGCAGGCTTTGCAAGCTGAGCGGCTGAATCGCCTCCCAGTTCGGTGCCAAGCAAATACCCAAGCCGCGCGAGCTGTCACCGCTTTGATCCCAAAACGTGGGCAACGCCGCTCGGCATGCGGAACGCCGCGTGCCGGGCCCGCCGTACCTGCTGCCCCCGGGCTGCCTCTGCACCCCTCCCCTATTCGGCAGGGCTGTGTCGGGTTTGTTCCCCGCCGCGCCGGCAGCCGGGCACCCCGGGGTGGGCGGCCCCTGCGGGTGGGTGCTGCAAGATGGGAGAAGCCCCCTGTGCCTCGCAGGACCGCGGCGAGTCCTGCCGGGCGAGAAGGGGCCGGGGAAACCCCGCCGTGTGCCCCCCGCTGCCGTGAAAGCCCCTTCCGGGGGTTAATTCAGCCTTAATCTTGGGCTTGGCGAGTCAGGGGTCGGCGCTCCTCGGTGAGGCAGGACAAGATAATCTGCTTATCTTGGAGTCCATCGCGCTGTCGCAGCCCTTTCTGCCTGCAGAGACGTAGTGTGATGCTGTCAGGGATTATGTGCCCCCCCCCCCCGCCCCTGACCTCCCTCAAATCTCTCCAGCTTTGCTGCCCGAGTGATGCGCTGCGGGGAAGTCGTGCCAAAGCCCCATCGTAAATCCCTCCTCCTCCCCTTAAAAGCCTGGGGTTCCTGTCCCCCCCGGCTGCAGCGTGGGCTGTCGGGGGGGGTGTTTGTCCATGCTGGCCGTGCAGGCGGGGGCGAGGTGCTGCCCACCCGGGGACGGACCTGCCCACGTCCCTTTCTAGCTGGAGCACCCCGCGGCTGGGAAAACGGCTGCTCCGTGCTGCGCCCGCCGCTCTGCGGTCGGTGGGGAAGGACGAGGACGCCCGCGGTGGCACGGGCACCTTCCAGAGAACCCATCCCCAACCGGGTCCTGCCCGCCGGCCGGGGCCACGGAGCCCACCCACGCCGGACTCGGCGTCAGAACGGAGGGGACAAACCGCAGGCTTTTCAGTTCCAGCGAGGCGTCCAAGCACGATGCCCGCGCCGCAGATCTGCGGTTTCATCTCCCTGCTTCCCGTAGTTCCAGCCCCAGTGAAGGGCGTGCCAGAGGAACAGCTTTTCCAGAGGATGCTCCGAAAAACCCACTCTGCAGCTGCGTGGAGCCCGGGGCAGTGGCTAAAGGGGGGGGGCCCTGCCCGGCGCAGCGGCGGGTGGGCAGGCAGGGTGCAGGCAGGGCGCAGGCAGCGCCGCCGGAGCGGGGCGCCGCGGTGGCCATCGCCGCACGCCTCAGCGTTTCTCCTTCCCCCTCCGACATCCCTTCGTGAGCAGGTTCCAAAGGCGGCTCTCCCCTTCCCTTCCTCGAGGAAGGTTTCTATAAAACTTTAATTATCGTCGCGCTGTTTAAAGAGGATCATTACGCCTCGCGAACAAACAGCGGCCACGAGCGCGCTGCGAACTATCCGGGTGACAAAATACTCGCCGTGCGTCAGCTCCCCCGGCGCCACCTAACACCTCAAGGGAGATCGTGGGCCGTGCCCTAGGATAAATGTTTAAATGAGGCCGCCAGGTGATGGGGAAGGAACTGATTTATCCTCTGTAGCAAAGCGCCCTGGCGCACCTGCAGGCGATGGACCCCAGCGCCCGAGTGAGCGTCGCGGGGGGACGGAGGGGACGGGGGGGGTGGATGCACCAGTGCCGGGCTTCCATTCCTATTGCGGGCCAAGAAGCAAATGCTTTCAGGGACTGGTTTTTGGTGGGTTCCCAAAAGCAGATTCTCACCGGTTTCCTGCAGGGTCAGCCCCTGGGGCCGGGCTGGGACCCCCGGGCAGGGGAGCGCCTGGCCCTTGGGTGGTGCTTCCCCCGCGGAGCTGCGGTTGCTGCGCGAAGGAGGGGTTTACACGCCGGGAGGTGGAGGGATGGGGCGGCAGGAGATGTTTCTGCCTCCCCGGTGGTTGTCGCGCGGTCGGTGGCCGGGCAGCGGCGTGGTGAGCCCCGGCGGGGCGGGCAGCGGGCACGGCGGCGTGGTGCAGCGAGCGGCGTGCGAGGACAATACGGCAAGAAATTGCCGAGCGGAGGGGAATAAATCTCCCGCGTTAGGGGTGGATGTACAATGCCGTAAAGCAGAGAACCAATATAACAGCCTACATAACACCATCAGTCTGGGACCGAGACGTTTGATATAGAACGGGAGATGGCATGAGCCAACAGGTCTCTACTTTATTTTTTTCCTTGCGTTTAATACGGTGTTCTGGATGCCGCTCTCTATGCTCGGCGTGTTTTATTGTTGTGCTCACCCTGTGAGAGGAACTGCTGGAGCTTTGATAAATGGGCGGAAACGCCGGGCTGGCTGGCGCTGCAGCTCTCCTGCGCCGTCGGGCCCAGCAGAGCCGGTCCCTGGGCGGGGGGGGGGGGGGGGGGGGGGGCCCCGGGGGGGGGGCAGGATGGGGTCCCTGGGTCTTCACGGAGCAGGGCGGGAGGGGGCACATGGATTAGGGGGCGAGTGGCAGGGGTGCTCATCCCCAAAGGGAGCCCCAGAATGCAGCGGGCAGCCAGGTCTGGAGGCAGGTTGGCAGAGTTTGGAGCAGAAAGCTGTGACGTGGGGAGTCGCGAACAGAAACATATAAAGAAAATATATAAAGGAAGCATCTTTGGCAATCCACCGGGGATCAAGGTGTCTGTGTCCCGTGTCCCAGCTCGCCCTGGGAGCGAGGAGCGGGTGTCTTCGGGGCTGGGTCACGGGGCCAGCAGGATCGGGAAGGTTTGCAGAAGCGGCTGAACAAACCCCATAGGAACGAGCTGGGGAAGGAGCTACCGACTGCGAAAGCGATTTGGGAAGACAAACGTAATCTGTGGATCTGAATATCCACAAGTGAAATGGGAGGGAAGGCAGGAGGAGTAAAAAGTCAGGGAATCCAAGCAGCGCCGCTTGCACTTCAAAGGGGAAGGGAGCCGGCTTGTAGATTTACCGCCGGTTGCCGGCACAGAGCAGAGAGCCAGCATGGGAGAGAGCTGGGGATGCAGAGGAAAGGGAATTTTAAAAGCAGAATTTCAGACGCCTGTTTCCCCCTGGGTGAAATTACACAGAGAAATATTCTGGCAAAATACGAAAGGGACCGAGATGAAAGCGCAGCCCAGAATATACATTGCAAACGACATCTGTCCGGGAGGGACAGCCGAGCTGCTCCGAAACGGGGGGGTGCATGCGGTCTGGGGGTCCAAGGGCCAGGCTTCCAGCGCCGGTTTGCTGGCTGGGGGTGTGGGGGGACCGGCTGGGCGTCACCGAGGCACGGGTACCGCGGGAGAGCCGACCGCCCCTCAGCCCCCCGGCTTCTCTCGGCGCTCAGATTGAGAGGTAGCGATCAGAGCTGGGCAAACGGTGCAGAAACGGCCCGGGGGTGCTCGTGTGAATCCGCGGGTGCGGGAGGATTTGCCGGTGCCGGGAGCCAGAGGTGGCTGGGACGGGACCCGGTGTGGGTGGGTGATGCTCCCCGGCTCCTCCGCAGCGTGCCCTGCCCGGGGGCGCGTGCCCAGGCGAGGGAGGGCTTTGTGCAGAAAAGCCAGGAGCGGGTGGGGAGTGGAAACAAAGGCACCCCAGCGGCTTGGGAAAGGTTGCCTTTGCTTGCGGTTGAAAGCGCCGGGCAATAATAATCAAGATTTATCACTCGGCAATCACCATAGCAACATCAAAACACAAGTGGGAGAGCGCTGCTTTCCTGCGGAGCCGGGGGGCGGCCGCCCGCCCGCCTGGGGGGCTGCCCGCGCCTCCTCCCTGCGGTCGCTCAACCCAGACCAGGAGAAGGCAGGGGCTGAGCAGAGCCTGGCAGGATGGAAAGCCGGCATCACACGGCAACGAAGGAGCTCCTCCAGCCGCCATTGAGCCCCGCTTGCTGCACGGACGCTGGAGACGAAGGGGCCTCTCCGCACGGCCAGGGCCATGATGCTCAGTCCCACCCCCCCCGGAGGTGCTGGCAGCTCAGCCCCATCCCGCTCCTGGGGCGCCACCGGCCCTCGCCGCCTCCTTTCTGCCGCCGGCTGGGTGCAAACAGGGCATGGAAAGAAGAAAATGTTGGATTTGCTGCCCTAGCTCGAGCCACAGGTCGCTGGGGGTGGTGGCTCCGTGTGCCGCCCCGGGGGGCCGTGGGCCCCTCCCCGGTGCCGCTGGGCAGCCCTGCAGCGAGGAGCGCTCGCCTTGCTGGCACCAGCTCCAGCCACGTCTCTCCTACCGGAGCTTCTAAGCCTCGATAAATATGCTTTTAATAATCAAGCAGTGTTTGTTTAGCATAAACCAACTCCCCTACTAAATCGATGCGGAAGCAGGGAGCGGCGTGTGGTTCAGAGCCATAACTCAGGGGCTGCCTGGCGCCGTCTCCGCGGGGCTGGGGGGGGCATCCACCTCCGCTCCCCACCGCTGGCCTCCTCTGGAGCCCCGGGGCAGGGCTGGCTGCCACCCCTGCTGCTGCCTTCGGATTTGGGGACAGGGTGGCTGCAGCGCGGGGCTGCGAGAGGCTCCCTGGGGCCGCCCCAGGGGACGGGCTGGCAGCGGGATGCGTGCCACCAACGCAGCCCTGCTAGCGCGGAGGCGATGGCCGACCCCCCCCCGAGCCAGCAGGGCCCATCAGGGATGCTGAGCTGGGGGCAGATGGAAATCTCCCCCCCATGCGGGGCGCAGAGTGTTGGCTGGGCCGGCGGAGCACCCCCCGGCGGACAGCGGGGGCTGTTTCGGTGTGCTTGCCTGGCTGGGGGGTGTCTCGCTGCACGGCCCCAGCCTGAGCGGGGGGAGCTGGGGGGCTCAGCCTCCCGCGGGGCTGCCAGGCAAGAGCGGCTCTGCTCCGCGGAGCCTGATGGTTTCTGACAGCGCATTAATAGTGGCGATTAAGGCCCAAGTTTCCGCTCGCTCGCGCTGGTGTTTGTCTATCGCTGTCGGTTCCCGGTCCACGCCGGCGTGGGGCAGCGAGCCAGCCCAGCCCTCCGCAGGTCTTTGTCCCGCTTTGGGGTGGGGGGGACCCAGGCTCTTGCTGGAGGCTGTATATCTGCTGCGCTGGGAGGAATTACAGCCTCGTATTTCGTCGGTGTGTACAGGAGAGTCGGCGAAGGCAGGCAAAGCTCCCCACCCATCTATCAAAGTGCTCGTGGTTCAAGGTAGGGAGCAAGCATGAAAAGAGCAGGGAGGCGATCAGTCACCGCAGCTCTTTAAATAAGTAAGGAGACGGGGAAGCGGCTGGAAAGACAGGGAGAATCGTTCCTGTGATTTACGGGGCTGGAGGGAGAGGGATGAAAGGAGACATCTTCTGTGGGCTACGGCACGCGCCGGGGGCGCCGGCTGCTGCGGGGCTGCCGGGGCTCCGCTTGCCAGCGGGAAAGTTTAAACCCAGCGTCTCCGTAGGATGCTCCTGCTGAAAGGGATTGCAGCCCCACGGAGGTGCAGGGCTTGGCCTCTGTGGTGGCGGGCAGGGAGGGGGTCTCAAGGGTGACCCTGCCAGGAGGTGCTTGGGAGCGCGGGGGGCACCCCCGGCACCCCCTCCTGTCCCCAAGGGCGCTGGGTCAGGGCTGGCCGGGACAGGCCCCGGGGGCTGCCCTTGCTCCGGGCGGAGCAGCCCGGGCTGGGGTCCCCTCCGCTGGGGGGGCAGCGGGGAAGGGAGACCCTCTGCGGGGGCTCGTGGGGAACCGGGAGGTGCTCCCCGACGGCAGGAGCTGAAGGAGCGGCTGCTGCCTTTGAGGGGCAGATGAGGCTTTGTCTTCTGGGAGAGGAGCTGTGGACAGCCAGCTCCTCTGCTTGCTGGTCCAGTGCCAGGTTGCAGGGGCTGAAGCAGCCTGTGGAGTTAGCAAAATCCTTTATTTTACATTTGATATCTTGTTCAGATCAATATGGATTCCTTGAGCAATTCGGGGGCTTGTAGTCTCCTGATTAGCTGTCCCTTTATCCAGTTAGATTTTTCTTATCTAGAGTAATTGTTGTTCCAGAGAACATCTACGGCTGCAACATGACCTTACCGGCAAGGGTACGCTAACACGGTGCTGGGAGCTGCTCCCCGAGAAATACGGCTCCCCGCGCCTGCCCCCTCCCCGCCAGCCCCGCCGCACTGCCTCCCTATAAATTGTTTCTGAAAGCTTTTGTTGCCTTCCCAAGGTGAGACGGGGCAATCCAGAAGGCAAGTAGATAAATTGAAACCGCTCAAAGGCCCCAGCGGTGGCCGTGGGGAGGAGGAAGAGGAGGAGGGATGCTTACTGAGGCCGCGGGCTCCTTCCAGGACCTCCCTTGCCCGATGTACTTTGGTGGGGTTTATATTAACCGGCGTGGCTCCTCAGCCTGGTCACAGCCCGGGCATCTTTGGCGAGTTTGTGCGAGATGCTCCAGCCCGAGATGAGTCGAACTGGGAATAAACTGGGGGTTAAATACTCCTCCCCCCCAGATGTGACAGTGACGAATAAGGGAGGCGAAGGGGACGCAGGGAGGTCGCTCCTGTCTTGAGACACCGGCGAACATCTTGGCTTTCCCCCCCTGGTGATGCTCGCTGCCTGCCTGGCGCCACCGATTGCCGAAGCGGGAACGTGGCGTCTCGGGTCGCTGGAATCTGCGCTCCACCAGGAGCTCATCGCTCCCCGCTCCCGCCCTCCCGCCAGGATCCCTCATTTCCCCTAATTAGTTCATGGGAGCTGACACGGGGCTGACAATGAAGGAGAGATTTGCTGGGTCAGGCTCAACGCCGGTCCCTCAAACGCTGCCTGACACTGGCACAGGCTGTACCCGGGAAGCAAACAGCTCTATTAAATTCAATGCATGCGTGGACCGCTCCGGAGAGGCTGTCTCCATGGAGCACCTGCCTGCTCCTCCTCTTTGTCTTTACCAGAAAAATCAGAGCCACATTGTTTTTTTGTTTTTTTTTCTTTTTTCTGTGGGATGGCCAACTCCAACTCACTGTCCTTCTGCAAAAATGGTCGGGAGGCGCGGCGGGGCAGCTTTTCCCAGAATAAACGATGAAAGACCAGGGCTGGGGACGAGGTGTACCCTTGAAAGCAGCTGGTGGCCGAAGGTAGGAGACCGGGTGTTCTTCCCGACACCTGGCAAATGAGCTCCCCACTGGCCCTGGGAAGGGCCAGGGCTGCTGAGCGCTTGAGTCTGAATTTGGCAAATGGCTTTGCCCAAGACCACATGGAGGGAAAAAATTATCAAAACCGCCAAACGCTTCAGCATTTCCAAAATAAACCCCGTTGCCTTTGGGTTCTGGCGCCGCTCCAGCTGGACCCTGCGGTCCCAACACCTGGGGATGGAGGGGAGGGATGGAGAAGGCTGCTCGGGGGGTGGGATGGTCTGGGACCGCCGTGTGGGTGCCAGGTCCAGCGCCGTGCTGCCGAGCCCTTGGCAACCCATCCTGCGGGCCCCTCGCTGCCCCGGGATCCCGCGTCCTTGGGAGCCCCCAGCACCCTCCGTCTCGTCCGTGCGCTCGCCTCCTGCACGCAGCGGGGAGGCAACTCGGAGAGCATCGCTTGGCCGCAGGTGCTGCTCGGCGCCTTGTTGCCCCTTGGCCAAGGGCGAGCGCCCAGGGGGGGCTCCCCGCAGCCCCCCGGGCCCGCCGGGCCGGGGCAGGCACTGCTGCTGCGGAGCCATGAGGGGGAGCTCAGCCCCTTGCCTTCTCCTCGCCTCTGCGCTGCCGAGCCGGCGCCCTCCGGCAGCGGCCGGGGCCAGGCGGTGGCGGGGGGGGAGCGCCCCCCGCCCGCCCCCCCCCTCCCCGGGGACCCTTCCCCTCCCGCCGGGGCCGCCGGCGTCCTGGCTCCTGCCCAGGGCCCCCCCCAGCATCGCCGGGGCCGGTGCTGGGCGAGCGGGGGCTGCCGGCGCAGGGTACCCGGCTGGAGCATCCTCATCCTCATCCTCGCCGCTGCCCCGCCGCCTGCGCCGAGTTCTCCCACGCTCGTGGCATCGCCCATTTCCCAGGGCTTGTGGGTGCTCTGCAGCGGGGCCCCCGCACCCACATCGCTCCCCCGCCCACCCGTGAGCGCTGCGAGGGGAGACCCACGAGGGGGCACGGCTCGGGGCGAAGGAGCCTCTTGGGGCCTTGCCCTGGGGGGAACGGGAGGTCCCCATCCTGCAGGGAGCCTGAAACCCCCCCGGCGTGGCTCCCAGCCGCCCTCTGGCTGGGGGTAGAAAGAGAGCAGAAGGGGTGGGAAACACGCGCGGTTCTGCAGCACCGCTTTCTGCAGCCCCCCCAAATTCCATCCGATGCCCGCAGTTCCTTTAATATGGAGCGCTAATGAAAATACGCTCGACCATCTAAAAAAGGCCTATGGTAAAGAGTTACTTAATGGAATAAAGCACTTTAAATGAAGCAATTATCCCCTTGATTTTTTTCCTTAAGCCGCCAACTGGCCAAAGGTGCTTCAGCCGTGTGTTTAACGATGGCCGTGTGGGTGCCGCGAGCGGCGCAGCCCCCCGTGCCCCCCGCGCTGCGGGCAGGGCAGCGGCTCTTGCTCCAAATCAAGGCTGGGTTTGCCGGGAGCCGCGTGTGACGCTGCGAGGATGCGTAAGAAATGCCTCCTCTTCTCCTCCTTCGGGTAATGCCGCCTCCTCCCCTCCTCCTCCTCCTCCTCCTCGAGACTTGTGATTGTTAGCAGAGCTGGCGCGGGGGCGACAGGGACCCCCCCTTACTCGGGGAAGGGGACGGGACAGGCCGGCGAACGCCCAGCGAGCGAACCATGTGCTTTATAGCAAAGATGCCCAGATAAAGCGCGGGGGACGCAGCGGCGCCCCGGGGAAAGGCGAAGCCCACGGAACGACGCCGTAAGCGCCCAGGTGAGACGCGCGTCCAGCTCGGGTTCCCGGGTGGGCCCCTCGCCGGATGCCGAGCGGGGTTTGCAGGGGAAGGCTCCGGAGCTTTCGGCTGGTTTCCTAAGAGACAGCAAGGTGCTCCCGGCGCTGGCGAGGGACGGCAGCAGCCGCTCGGCGCTGAGCGGAGCTCCCGGCGCGGTGCCCCGGTGCTGCACGCCAGCCCTGGTCCGTCCCAGGCCCCCTCCGCGGGGTCACGGTCCGCGCTGGCACCTCGTGCCGAAGCGTGAGCCGCCGGAGCCTCTTCCCCCAGCAGCGCGGGCGGCTGATGCAAGCGGGGAAGGGAGGGAGAGAGGCAATAAATAAATAAGCAAAATAAATAGCTGGGCTCTTCAAGGGGGAAATCGGGGCTGTAAATTAGGCAAAGGTTTTCTCGTGATGCTGGGAACTGAGCTTCGTAAATATGAACAGGCTCACGTGCCCCAGGACGAGGGAAGGGCTCTGCGGAGGATGCTGATGGGCCGGGCGTGGGATTCATCCTGGGCGGGGGTGTTTCCACCCAGGCTCGCTGTATCTCACCGGGGGAGGTGGCCCCCCATGAGAAGCCGTCCCTCCGCGGGCACTCAACCGGCCCCAGGAGCGGCGAACGGTGAGCGCTCGGTCTCGCCTGTGCCACCTCCTCCCCGGCAGCCCCGGCCCTGCGGGAGCCGGGGGTGTTGAGCCTCGGGGGTGTCTTTGCGCCAGCGCCGGTGCGAGGGAGGGGTGGCGAAGAGTGCCCAACACACACGTGTCAGCTCTTCAGTATTCCCCGGCCTTTTCACGCGCCCTGCTCCCGCCTCTCCTCTCCTGTAACAGATCTGTTCTCACGTGGGAAAACCAAACATTTTCATTTCCCCCTCCCCTCACTCCTGCTCAGCGCCCCCGGCCGAGCCGCGGGGTGGGTCTGGGGCCCAGATCTGTTCCCATCGTCCCTGCCCACCCCGGGGTGCAGCGGCGAGGTGGCCGTGCCGCGCTCGTTTGCGGGACAGCTCGCAGGACCACCGGGATGTCCCCACCTCGTCCCTCTCCGGGACCTTACGCCGTGCCTGCGGCCGCGGTCTCCCTCGTGCGGTGCCGCCTGGCCCCAGCCTGGCTGCAGGGGTGGGTGTCCCCGTGCCACCGGCGTCCCCTCCCCATCCCAGCTCCCCCATTGGCACAAACACCAGCACGGCAGCCCCCGCCCCCCACCGATTCCACCCTTCTCTGGCTTATTTGTTAAATACCCTGTAATTATATAGAAATAAAAGGCTCCTACAGATTAGCGGGTAATTATACTTAATAGGAACAAAATGAATATTCCTGGTTAACCGTTTGGGTTTGGGAGACAGATGGCATATAACCCCGTGCTTACCTCCTAACACGACAGCGCAGTCGTTAACCAGTTGCTATCTGGCTCGTCACCAAAGGCGCTAATCGGTCAACCCTCCCTGCGCACACGCGGGCGGCTCGGCCGGTGATTTATACGGCCTCGTCCTCCGGGCGGGCTCGCTGGCTGGTTTGGGGGTGGCACTTTGGGCGCCTCGGCCGGCGGGTGCGACGCACGGGCATCGTCCGCCCCGCGCTGCCCTGCCGCTCCCCGGGACCGCGGCCACCTCGTGCTGGGCACGGCAAACATTCCTGGCATTAGCCATTCTGGAAATGCAGGCGCCCGGTCAATTGAACGAGGCGGCTGCTGATGGCAGCATGACAAGCAATATCCATAACTGCTTGTAATCTTCCGCAGACGTTCAATTGCTCCCATCCAGCTCCATTGAAGATGAAGAGGCTCCTATTATCTTGAGATCCTTCTGCCACCGGTATCGCAAAGCGATGCTGACACCCGGCCCGGGCACGCTTAGCGCACCGCGCTCGCTACAATACCTATTTTGTCATCTCTGGCAAGGCGGCCAAACCGGGGGAGAGAAAGGGTTGTGGCGAGGGCGGGAGGCGCCGGGAGCGCGGGGTCTCCTGTCCGAGGCAGGGTCTGGAGAGGAGTTGCCGGGGTGGGAGCCCTCGGGGCTTCGGCAGCTTCTTGGAGGCACCTGGGTGAGATTTATTGCTGCTGTTGGAAGCTCCTTTGCACGCAGGCACGGTGGTGCCTTCAAATAACATTAATAACTACAGCAGCAGCCATAGGGAGAACTTGGTATTTGCGGTAAATCCAGCAGCTAAACAGAGGCATCATTTTGTCTCCTACAGTTTAACACCGTTCATCATTTTGTGTTTTAACCGCCTTCCCCTGGGGGCCCGAGATGCCCTTTTGCATGTGGGGCTATTCCCCATGACCCGCTGTGCCCCCCCGGAGCTGGCTCAGGGCACAGGACCGCCCTGCCCGGAGCCACCAAAGCTGCCAAGGCACGCGCCGCGTCCGCTCCCCCGCTTCCCTATGGAGACCCTCGCAGCCCCGTGCCGGCGGGAACGCGCCGTGGATGCTCTGCCCTGCGCCGCGCCTCCGATCCACTGCCCCCAGGGGGGCTGCTGCTGGGAAAGGCGCTTTCGGCAGCCCCGACCCAGCCAAAGTGGGGGCGAGTGGCTTGCGTGGCCGCCGGGCCGGGAGCGTGGCTCGCCCCGCGCTGGGATGGCCGGCTGGGGATTCCCCGGGCGCCTGCTCGGAGGCGGGAGCTTCTGGTTTGATGTTCTTCTCCGTGATGGTTTTGAATTAGATGCTTTTGATGAAGGCAGGGGGGTGGGTTTTTTCTTGTCAACTCACGGGGATTTTTTCATGTACAAACACGAATCTCGTCACAGCGGGGAATGGGAAATAGCGCAATAACAACGCGGTTGCAGAGGATTAAAACGAGAAGCTGGAGCTGGTGCAGTCCGGCGGAGAACCGAGCTGAAGCTCTCCCGAGTTCGGTCCGAAGCTCGGGCGCTGGCTCCGGAGGGCGGGAGGGAGGGGGTCTGTCCCCCCATGGGGCTGCGGGCCCCCGTGGGCACATCTCGTGTCTCGTAGCCTGCCCTCCCGCCTCGCCCTCCCCGCTTGGTTTTGAGCTGCCGGGGCTGCATTTATCAGGGTTTTCACCATTACCTGATTTCGTGGAAAATTACTTAGCCCCCCTGGGCTGGGGGGCCACCGCAGGCAGGTGGGGGGCACGTCCCGGGGGAGCTATTGCAGCCGCGCTCCGGGGCGGAACGCGTCGTTCCTTGCTTTTGGGTGGCGGGGGCGTTCGCCCCTCCAGAGGTGGGGGCGCTCGGGAGCCCCCCGTCCTTGCGGGGGCAGAAATCTGCACCTCTCTGCCACGGATGCGTCCTTCCAAAGCCCCGGCTCCCAGCTCCAGCCTTCGCCTCTCGCTCGCCTTTTCTGGGTCTGGGGGGACCCCGCGGGTTTTGCTGGGGCGGGCACCCCCAGCCCAGCAGCGCTTGGGCTCGCCTATGGGCAAAGGGAGGTTTAGTGATGAATTTAGATTTAATTTGCAAGTGAAAAAGATCGTTTTCTTTTGTAGCTTACGCGCGGCAGCCCAAATGTCTAAGCTTCTAGGGTTTAAGTCTAATTAACTGCATTTCACAGCTTATTTAAAGAAAAGAATGGAGGCATTAAAATTGTAAAATCTAATTTTTAAGTAAATCTTTCAGCACAAAATTAATGTCGCAGTCTCCCAGCCGCCTTGGCAATATATCTCTTGTCTTCAAATTTCAAAATGAGCTTTTGCAAACATGAAATTATTCATTAGACCGGCTGGTAAAAGGATAAATAAGTGTCTCTTTGCATCCAAGATCTCCCGGTTTTCCATTTCGCAAGAGATTGGCTTATCCAGCCGGATGCCAAGCGGGCGATGGGATCCCTGGGGCAGGAGGCGGGGGGCCTGTCCGGCCGGGCTCCGCTGGGCCGTTAGGAGGGGCGACCCCCCCAGCGTTCCAGCCCGTGAATTTTGCCTGGTCTGTTAAACCCCGACGCTGCGGGAGCCCCTGGGGGGGTGCCCTGCCCACCCCCCGTCCCCACCCCGACTCCCAAAGCCATCGCAGGGGCCTCGTTTATGCCCTCATTAAGAAGGAATAGATTTCGCGGCACCAAAAAATATTATTTTAACAACTCCATTTTTATATCGCTTTTAAAAACCCTGGCGATTTGTCTCTTTCTTGATTAAAGCCATATAATTAATTGGGGGAGCGACGTGCTCGAGGGTGATCACACACTTGCGGAGGCCGCCTCCGAACGTGGCGGGCTGACCTTGGGCGGGCTCCGGCTGCCCTGCCGGCGGGATGTTCCCGCTGGTGGGAAGGGGTCGTCCCCCCCTGGCAAAGCGTTTTTGGGGAGAGCGGAACGCCCGGCTGCGAGAATCGAAGCGCGGCGCTGCCCGACCCTCTCCCGCCCCAGCGGACCCGTCCTGCCCGTGGTTTTCCCACTTGGAATCGCGGCAGCTCCGGCCTCACCGCGGCAGAGGCGGCTCAGAGCCTTCCCGGTGCTCTCCCAGCATCTTCTCGGGTTTGGTTGGGCCCCTCCTCAACTCCTGTTCGTGATCAGGGATCTCTTTTTCCCTTTACAGAAGCCCGTAATTATCCTGTAAAGATCTCGTTTCACGCTTGCGGCGCCTCTTCCCAAGCTGGGTCGGGTGCTAATCCCCACTGGAGCCCCGGGTGCTGGGGGGTGGCTGGATTCGGCGCTGGCGCTGGCTCATCTTCCCTCCCTGACCCAGAAAGAGCGGCTGGGGGGTCGGGGCTGCCGGCCGCCGGGATGTGCCGGTGCCAGAAAGAAAGAACGGTGGGACACCAAACACAGGAGTGATTAACAGTTGGGGAACATAGAGAAAAATGATGATTAGCGTGTCCCCCCCACCCCCAAAGTCCCGGTCTGAAAATGGGGGGTGAAGAAGCAGGGTGTGCTTTGGCCCCGCCGGAGCCAGCTCCCAGGCAGCGCGGTGCTGGCTCGGCGGGTGCGGGCAGGCTTTCCCTGGAAGCAGCACCCACCGGGGGACGCTCCGATGGGGGGGGGAATAGGGAAACTGGCGTCTGACCCTTTGGAAAAGCCCATTTAGGGCGCCCGATTGTCACCTGCCGACGGGTGAATTGTGAGAGCAGCGGCGACGTGAGCGTCCCGTGCTGGTGCCCTGCGCGGTGGGGACGGCCTGGAGCTGCCTCCCGGGCGCCGGGGGCGTTCCAGGGACATAATGACCCCCACAGGGCCAGCCTGGACCACAATCCCCGGAAAAGGACTAAGCGGGACGCTGCGCTTTTATTTTAATTTGGCGCAAATGAAGAACGGAGCGCGGCTGGAATCCCGCTTCGTGCCGGGAACTGAAGCATCGCCAGCGAGGTGCTCGGCCCCTGCCAACGCAAACATTGCCCGCCGGGTGCTGCCTGCGTTCTGGAGGGACCCGTGGCACCCCGGGGGGACGTTTCCCTCCGCCAGCGGGGGATCTGGGCTCATCCTAGGAAGCAGAAGCCGATTTTTTCGAAGCCGGGGCAGCCCCATCCGACATCTGCCGGGCTCGTGCCTCCGAGCGCGGCAAAATCCCGCCAGGAGGGAGAAGGGAGCAGAGCAGCGCTTCGGGTAACTCCCCGCTCTGCTGCTATTTCTTGTTATTTTTTAAAAGTAATTCTGAATTACAATGCGTTTCTGCGGGCCCCGCTGTATTCCCGAGAATCACGCTCTGTGCTAAATCAGTCCGTGGCAATCAATGCTTTTCTAATGAATTCTGAATTCCTAATGTCAGGACATTACAGTGCCTGTTTATTTTCTCTCTGCCCTTGTCTTATTCCTCCGCATTATTCCTGTAAGCTGCATAAAATACATTAGATGTACATATATATATTTTTTTCCCCTTCTCCCCTCTGCAGACCTCATTGGAAAAGTTAATGGTGTGTTTCTGGAGTAATTAGAATGATTTAAACGGCCTCGTAACAAAGTTCTTCCGCAGAAGCAGCGGCTTCTCGCCCTCTGTGTCTGTCATATCTCGGCTCGAGGAAGCAGCGGAGGGAAAAAGGCAATGGGAAACGGGGGGGAACAGCCCCCCAGCGAGGAGATCCGGGCGCGTGGGAATTAATTATTCCTGGCCGGCAGCGCGGCGGGATGCGCTCGTGCGACTGGCAATCGATTCAAGCAAGGGGACGGCTCCAGCGAGGCCGTGCCGCGGTGACCCCTCCGGCGCTCCGGCACAGGCAGGCTCCCTCGCTCCGGAGCCGGCCGGGGGGGGTCTCGCCAGCGCCAGAATCTTCAGGACTATTTGCAGGCTGGGATTTTTGGCGGCAGGCAGATGCTGGCTCCGCAAGCAGCTGCGCCTTTTGAAGCCGTTGCTGCCTCCAGCTGCTCGCTGCTCCCCCCCTCCCACCCCCCGGGAGCGATCCCCAACCGGCCCCGGCCGAACCGAGCCCAGGCTGCCCAAAACCCTGCGGGGGGGGCACCCGGCTGCGCGGTGGCGGTGCCAAACCTGGGCGGGGGGAGCTGCCGGCCCCGTCCCGCTCCTTCCCCTCACCCCCCAGACCCGCGTGGCGCTGCCGGGATGGAGCGTGGCCTTCGGAGTCTCCTCCGGTGTTCCCACCAGTGCCTTAGAAATTAGGAATCAATCCGATTATTCAAGCCCATAAACAACATCATAAAAATAACATCAATTTGCACAGAAAGGCGCTGCATTAATGTGCTGAAATAATGATGCACTTTTACAACATAAATTTACAATCAATCTCGCTTTTAGCACCGTGAAACAACAGTTGGAGGAGGATCAATCCTTCGCCGGAATTAGATGGCTTGAGTCAGAGATGCTTCGGGGGTTATTTTTGGAAGCTTTTAACAACAGCTCTGGCAGGGCTTTTGCTAACAGGTTCGCCGGCTCTGCATGTGACGGGCAGGTCCCGGAGCACCCCGCGCCCGCGTTTTGGGCCACCCCGGAGGTGACGGGCAGGGCTGGCTCGGCCCCGCACGCTTTGCTCTCCCTCGGAGCGTCGGGGGGGAGCGGCGTGTGCTGTTGGAAGGGACGGAGGCAGACGTGGGGAGCTGCGGGAGGCCGGCTGGGCGGCGGGATCGCTCCTGGAGACGTGAGTCCCCAACCGGGGGCACCCAGTCCCCAACCAGGGGTGCTGAGTCCCCAACCAGGGGCACCCGGTCCCCAGGCAGGGCCATGGGTGGCAGGCAGCGCTTCCCCGGCGCTGGACGGGAGCGTGTCCGGCTCTCCCGGACCTGCCCCAGCCTGGGAACCGTGTGTCCCGGGAAAGGGCAGTTGCCTTGCCAGGAAACATCCCTCCCGTGCTTCCCTCCGCCCTGGAAAACTCGCCGGGGGTCCTGGCAGCGGCCACGTGCTGCATCCCACCCACGTCATTTTTTGGAGTCCCTATCCAGTAAAGGCTCAGACCTTGCCGACTCCAGCCCCCCCCCAGGCCCCGTCGTTACCGTTTTCTAGCTCGCCGTCTCTCTGTATTTATTATTTTTTCTTGTAAATGGGCACCAAAACGAAATCTGTGCATATAGAGAGATTGATTAGTTAACCAGCTCAATTATATCTTTAGCTGAGAGCTATATTAAGTAATGCAGCAAAATTATTGCTCTGTGCAGATCCATTTTGTTCAGCAGCTGTTCGCCGGCCCAAGGAGGAGAAGATGGAGGTTAGGAATGCTTCTACGCTCCCGCAGACGCACACAAAAGCCAGGAGGCAGCCGATCCCAGGGGCGCCCCAGCAGGCGAGGGGGACGGCGGGGGCCCGGGCTCCTGGGCTGCGCTGGGCTCCCTTCCCGAGGGGCCCCCGGAAGGGAACAAAAACCGCCCCCCAAGGCAGGCTCCCCCCACACCCTCGCCAGTCATGCAATGCCCTTTTCCTCCCCAATTTCCCGGTGCCCGCCCGGCAGCCGGCACGCAGCAGGGGGATGGCCGGCAGCGCGGCCGCAGTCCGCGCCGGAGGGGCCGGGGCAGCAGAGGGGGCGTCGTTCCCTCTTTGCTTCCTTGCTGCCATCGTTAGCCTTGGTTTTCCGTGGTGGGGGGTCCCTTCCTTCGCCCCATCCTCCTTCGCCGCTTCCCGGTGCCCGCTCTGGGGGGGCCATGGAGCGCTTGGGACACACGGCAGCAATAACGCCGCGATGCTGCGAGGGGTGATCTCTGCGGCACGCTGCCGGCACGCTGAGCCCTCCGCGATGTGCCCGGGGCACTGCCCGGGCTCTGCCCGCCACCCGCACCGTGGTGGGTGCCCATGGCGGGCGGCAGAGCCGGCGGCAGAGCCGGCTTCCCCGGCCCGGCGCTCGGCTGCGTGCGGGACGCTCGCTGCCTGGGTTTATAGCGGGCTCCAGTCAGCGCTTCATAAATATCCAGTTGCGAGATATTTACGTACTCTGCGTCCTGGGTTTATAAATAGCAAAGATGGGCGACGCGCGCTCCCGGAGGGGACGCCCCGTGGCAGGGCTCCAGCAGCCCTTCCGACGGCGTGCGGCTCGGCGCCCCCCGCCCGGGGGCTGCTAAAACATTAACAGCTTTAACGGCGGGTTCCTCTGCATAATTAACTGAACTCGTCGTCTTATTCCAAGTATCTTTTAGGAATACAATTAGCTTCCGCGCTGCTTTTGTACTTTCTAAACCTTTTAATTTAGTCATACAAGGACAAGGGTGTTCTTGCCGCGAACAGGTATGTACAAATGCGAAAGGATCTGGGTCAGACTCGGTCGTAATTAAAATTGCATGCTCTGGGTTTAAGTGCTTTCCTACACATTCCGTCTGCCTGCACGCCCGATGGCAAACGCCACGGCAGGGAGAGGGGAAGGGGCCGCTTGTTCCGCTGCGCAGACCTCACGCCGAGACGCCTCGCTGCCCCTTTCCCCTTGGGGAACGCGTGGAAGGGGTCAGCCCCTCTGCAGAGCCGGGGGGTGCGTCCCTCCGGCCAGTAACTCCATAAAAGGCTGGTTACTGGTCTGCCCGGCCGGCCGAGCGGCTTCGTGAAAGCGCCCGCCGGATCATTACGATCCGCGGGCTCAGGTGAAATAATGAGTTTTCATTGCCGCGCAATAAACTTTATGGAAGTTATAAAAAAATGAAGCTCCGCGCCGATGCAAGCCGGCACCTGCAAAAGCGCAGCAGGGGGGCGCGGGGGCCGCTCCGGGCACCCGGCAAGTGAATAATTATGGGAACGGTGGTCACTGGCGCCGAGCGGCGTCTCCGTCCCGGCTGGGGAGGCGCGGGCGCGAGGGCTCGGTGCGCTCCGGCTCGCTGTGCGGGTACCGGGAGCGGAGGAGACGGGCATGTGCGGAGGGAGGGGGGCTGGGAATTAAACGCCAGCGGCAGCACCCGCTGACGGCTCCCCGCGAGGGTCACTCGTTTTATTGACTGTGGCACAAATCAAGCCATTTCCAGCCTGACGCTTCGGGTCCTTCCCCCCTCTCAAAGCGTTGCTTTTACGGCAGCTCAGCTCCCCAAAGGGGGGTGTGTGTTTCTGCTGCCATTCAAAACCTTCAGAGGATTTCTGGTTTGATCTAAGCTCTCAGCCTGGGGGCTGCTGGCCCCCCCCAAAGCGGCTGGGAAAGGCTCACCCTGGATGCCAGTGCCCCGCTGCCACCCCACGGGGACGTTTGCACTGCACGTGCCTCTCGCGAAGAGCCTGGGATAATTTTCCCAATTCATTCGCATTTTTGCAGGTGACAAAACCAAACGATGGCCATTCCTGGTGTGCGGGGGGAGCGCGGGTGGCGGCGCCGTGAGGTGACGGGAGGGCGCTGCTGGAGGAGGAGCTCCCCCAGGAACAGGACAGCCGGGGACACGAGGGGTCGTGGCGTGGCGGCGATGCCCTGCGGGGCACCAGATCTCCATCGCTGCGCGATACCCAGCACAGATTTTGGTATAGGCTTTTAGGCGCTAATCCTAAGGACGCCCCAGTTTGATATGCGCCCCAGTTTGATATGCGCCCCAGTTTGATATGCGCCCCAGTTTGATATGCGCCCCAGTTTGATATGCGCCCCAGTTTGATATACGCCCCCGTTGCCTGGAACTGAAGAAAGGCTGGTGCTTGCGGTTCGACACGGAAAACCAATCCTTCATGTGAAATTCTGCTTGGGCTTGGGGAAATCTGGCTTCATTCTCACGGGACCCGGGGACGGTGGGAGGCCGCGGCGCGCTGCAGCGCTGAGCCGTTACCCGCAGCATCCCCGGGGCGGGACGGGGGGTGGGATGCTGGCGGGTTGCACCCCGCGCGGGCAGGGGCGGCCGGCGCTCGGCGGCACGTCTCCATCGTCTCCATCGCCCCAGCGGGACGGCCTTGCAAAGTTCACCGTTAAATATTTAATTCGGCCTTAACAACTCAACGTGGCTGATGCTCTCTGAGGGTGCGGGGCTCGCTCCCAGCCTGCTCTGATTAGCAAAGTCCCTGGCTGGCACGGATCTGTGGATCCAGCCGCCTGGGGCCGTGCTACACCCGGCTCGATGCCGTCAGAGAGGCGGCATCACCCGGGAAGCATCGATTTTGGCATTAGCTGACTTTTACGTAAGAAAGCAGACAATGCAAAGACCTTCAGGGATCTTCAAAGCAACCCAAGGGAAGGGAATCGGTCTTAGATGTGGGAAATGGGCTCCGCGGCTCTGCCGAAGCATGCGAAGATGTGCACGGGGGAGTCACGGGTTCTTGCGTAACGGCTTGGAGTTGGCTCAGGAGGGCGATTTCTCCGGGTTTCAGGGTAGGCTGGGTCGGTGTCGGTCTGGCATGGGGGCTGGTGAATCTGGTGGGGATTAGTGCCGTAAGAGGCATACCCAAGGGGTCTGCCCTGCTCAGGAGTGCCTGGAAAGAGAGGTTTCCACTCAAAACTGCCCCGTGAGTTATTGCCGCTGGGCTCTGCTGGGGGCCGACCCCGGATTTATCCCCCGGGAGCCCTTGCGGGGGGACCTGAGCCTGTGGGTATCGGCCTCACCAGGTGGCTCCTATGGCGTTAGGACTGAAAACTCAAAACACCAGTGGGATGCTTTCCGCAGTGCTCCTACTTCCCTAAGCTCCAGCTGCAGCTGGGTTTTGTCTTCAGCTTTTGCTTTGGTTTGGGGTTTTTTGGGTTTTTTTTCTGCTAGCTCATCAGTTGCCTGCATATGTTGGACCAGATTTTCCCAAGAGCATCCGAGCAGCAGGGGAATGTTTCCCAGGCTCCCAAATACTCTGCCTCTCCCTGCAGATGCTGGGCACACAAGAAATTTGTTCCTAAATTCTTGTGAGGCTGGCAGCCCTCAGGGCTGGGTGAGGCTCTCCCTTGGGGTGCACTGGGGCAGCGCTCCCCGCTCCCACGGGAATCCCCATGCCCCTGGCTGGAGCACCCATGCCCTCCACTGGGATGCTGCATCCCCCGGCTCCCGGCCCCTCGGGGGCTGCTTCCCACGCGGGGGTCCCCTGGCTCCATCGTTTGGCAAAGGGGAGGAGAGGAGGGGGCAAGTGGCTCTTGCCTGGCTGCGAAAGCCCTGACCCGGTGCCAGAGGTGGGAGCGGAGCCCGGGAGCACCCCATCCCTGCTGGACCCATCCTCCTCCTCCTCCTCCAACCTTGCACCGTCTCGCTGCTTCAGAGCAGCCCTGGGGGCGATTTCTGGCAATCTGCCGGCGTGCAGCCCCCCGCAGGTGTCGGGGTCCCCTACTCGCGGTCAGAGCGTTGTGTACAGCGCACGAGTAGCGGTTTTACACCCACCGCCCTCGGCTTTTCCGCGTGGGGCGGTGGCGTGCCGGCCTCCCTGCCTATCCCTGTTCCCCAGGCGCCGCTCCTTACCCGGTTATTGATGCTGATGAGGAACCGGACTCTCCCCGCGAGCCGGTGCTGCTCTCCCTCCGTGCAGGGGAGGAAACGCCAGCAGGAAAATGACTCTGTTATTATTGCGCCCGGGCTTAAATACGGAAATCCTGTTTAAAATGGCTTTCTTCAAGCCCTGGTGGTTTCCCCAGCCCCAAAGGTTGTATCGAGCAAACACGCCAGATCTTTCCGACAAGGATTATTGACTAGGAGTCACACACCGTGGAAACGGGGGTGGCAGTTTTGATCTACCGCGCATCCGTGTCAATACTCCGATTGATCCCAACGCGGGGAGTTGAAAGCCCCAAAGGAAATGGGGCTCGGCACGTGGGAGCCGCCTCCGTTGGGGGCTGGCCCGGCGCTGGGTCCCTTTCCCAACGGCGAGGGGCTCGGAGGGGCGCGGGGAGATGCGGGGACCCTGCAAGCTGCGGGCTGAGGCTTCCCAGCCCAGGGGGATTTATCTGCGTCTGCAGGGCAGGCCGGGCTGGGCTTGCTCTCCCCATTAGCAATGCCCACAGAGGGGCACGTGGAAAAGCACGCGAGGCTAAATTTGGCTTTGGGCGTGCTCTGCCTGAGCAGCCTTCGGAAACCTCTCCCTACCCGCTGCGGGGAGGCGGTGGAGCGGGGCCGGGGGGTGCTGCCGCGCTCTGCGGGGCTCTCCGGCCGTGTCTATTCCTGATGTATCCTGATCTTTACTAAACAGGCAGATTATGCCACAGCTCGGGCTCTGCCGCGGTGTGTGGGTACCTCTGGAGGCAGGCTGGGACATCCCCAGTTGTCTGCTTGGGGAGGTGCGGAGCGCTCCTACTTGAGACATCCCTCCCAGTTTGGGAGCATCCCCACCCAGTTGTGTATGGAGCACAGATGTACTAGATGAGGCATGTAGCATCATTTTCCAGCCAGTGGGGATCGTGCCCCACGGGAACCCGGAGGGACTGGGCTTTGTCCCTGCACCGGGCACGCGGCGCCTTCCACCCGGCCCGTGAGAAAACCAAAAACCTCCTCCGGCCTGGGTGCCACGGAGGGATGCGGCTGCAGGAGCCGAGCCCGCCCTCTCAAGGAAACTTTCCTCGAAGCCCTCCCTCCCGTTTGGTATTTTGTAGGAGCAGAGTGAGTCAGCCGGCGACGCGGCGATAGGCACCGATGGGATAAATGCAGCCGCTTTGACAGGGGAAATTCAGCGCCGCCGCGCTCACGGGGAGGCGGCAGAGAAAGAGCTCGGCGTGCGGCGCGGCCGAAAGCCGGGGGGATTTGCCGTGGGGAGAGGGGAGGCAGGCGGGCGCAGGTTCACATCTCGGGTGCTGCGAAATCGCTCCTACGTTTTGATTAAATACGGAGCTCCTCGGTAATGAAAAAGCCAGAACAACCTGCAGACCCTCGGTCACGACGCGGGAGATCCGAAAGCCTCGTCGAATATTTTATCTCCTCCCAGCATCGCTTTTGCTGCGCGAAGAAACAAGGGAGAGCTGGAGCCACGGGTGCCCCCAGCGCCTCTGGTGTTAGTGGGAGCATCCGAGTGTGACGCCAAAGGGTGGGATTGGGGTCCCGGGGCTGTGCCCCTCGCCTGCAGCCCCCGTGCCGGCTGGCCGGCGCGTCTTGGCGTGCGGGCTGGCAGCCCGTGCGGCCGGCCCGCTGGCCTGGGCTGCGCTGTTTGCCCAGGACGTCCTCCAAACGGCGTCCAGTCAGAGGGAATTTTCAGCCTGAACGGTGATTTGGCTTCGTCTGGGAGGCAGCAGAAGGTTTCCCGCGCCGCCAAGGGACTCCAGCAGTTCGGGCAGCAACGGCGGCGGCGCGTCCTTTAGGATGGATGGCGGCCGCGCTGGCGAGCGGGCAGGCGCCGGGGCCGGCGGGGAGGATGGGGAGAGGCCGGGGGAGCGGGATGCGTCCCACACCACGCCGCTGTCCCGGGGTGCAGGGATGCGGCGTGGGGAGCATCGGCTCCGGAGGCGGCAGCGCCGTGGGAGACGGGGCACTCCTCCCTCCACGGGAGCTATTTATCTTGGGCGAAACAGCGGAATATTTTGTATCTTTGACAAAGCAGCACTTTACAGGCGCTTGACACTTTATTAACTAATCTCTGGTACTTGAGTAATTTATTAGGTTTAAGCTGGTGCCATCAAGTCTCTCAGCAGTGTCCGTGTGTGCCGGGAAATAAATTAAAGACTGTCCAGAGATACTTGGCTCATCGCTGTGATTGCTGGGCTAGCGTGATGGAGGGCTAAGGTTCTCTCCTCCTGCAAATTGGAAATTAGGAATTAATAAGATGACAGGACAGAGAGCCCCGCCAGCCGCATCTGGCGGAGAGCTGCTGGCGGGGGGCCGGGCTGGGTGGGCACGGTGCAGGCACGGCGCTGGCACGGTGCGGGCACGGCGCTGGCACGGCAGCTCCCCGGCGGCCCCGGGAGCGGGCAGGCGGCTCGCCCGGTGCCCTGGCCGGGGAGGCTCCGGGGGCTGTCCAAAACCTAGCGCCGTGCCAGCGCTGCCACCGAGTCAACGGGATAATGCGGGTAATTACAGGCTGTCAGGCCGACATCAAGCCCGGACAATATAATGGACGAGCTGAGACGGGACCTCATTAATAAAAAATTAAAGGAGGGGATGTAATAAATGCCAGTCAACACGGGTGCATGGAAAATAGATCCTGTCAAACCAAGTTGATATCTTTTTGATTGGATTACAAGTTTGCTTGATGAAGGTAATAACGCTGGTGGGCGTGCTCTTCGCCTTGGGGAGCCGGTGCTCCCGAGGTTTTGGATCGGGAAGCTACGGCAAGGGCAGCAGGGCAGGCGCTGGCGGGATTCAAAGCGGGCTGAGCGATGGGTGTCGCGCCCCAACCCGAAATGCGGCATCTTCGTGGGCGAGGGCCTCCGCCAGCGTCCCCCTTCCCGCGCCAGAGGAGGTGCCGGGAGGGCCGTTAAAGAGCGGAGCCGCTCTCCGCCGATGGTGGCCGCGTCCTCCCCGCAGGGCGCTGCCGGCTTAGGGCTGGACGTTTCCCCGCGCGATCCCTGCTGCTCATCCCGCTTGGCCCGGGGAGGCTCGGAGCCCGCGGGGGACCAGGGGGTCATGGCACCGTGGCACAGGGTCCCCGCGGTCCCTCGGCTGCCAGCCCAGGCGCAAGCCCGCGACGGTGGCCGGTGGGCACGCGGTGGGCACGCGGGTGTTGCGGGGACCGAGCCTGCCTCGGCGGAGGGCTCGCCGGCGGTTTGGGGGTGCCCGGGGGCGCTCGGCCAGGGCGCTCTACATCTCCTCCGACAACAGCGGCAGCAAGAAGATGGCGAGCTGCCCCATCGCCGGTTTCCACGGCAACGCAAAATTCCCCGCTCTGGGGAGGCGGGAGCAGCCCTGGCGCAGGAGCCGCTGCATGCGAGCGGGGGGCCGGGGCTGGGGGGTCTCCGCCGCGAGCCGCGGGCGGCACGAGTGCGTGGCCGGGCACGCAGGATAATTAAAGCGTGCACCGTTTAACGAATGACAACAACTGAAACTTTAATTACTCAGCCCGCGCCAGGCTTTTTTTCCCCTCCCCACATTGCCCGACTCGCGAAAGGAAGCAGAAGGAGAAGGGAAGGAGACTGAGGGCAAAACCTGATTACGCTTATTAAGCCAACACAAAAACTCGGCGCTGTAATAATAATTAAATTAATTAGAAAAGCAATTTCCTTCCGAAAATGTGATTTGACAGCTTACGAGCTATTGCACTGATCCGACAGCCTCGGCTTAAAGCAAGCAGGACGCGGCCCCCCGCCCCGACCCCTCCGACGGTGCAATCGCGGCTCGGCGCTGCCCGGGCTCGCTGGCGCTCGGACGGCGGCGTGGCGAGCTGCCGGCGCGATCTCACCGCCTGGGATTTTTACCCGTCCTGCTGGTGCGTGCAGGAACATTTGGAAGAGAGGAGTGGGGAGCCACAGCTGGGGACAGACCCCCCGAGGGACGGCCCCTGGCTGCCCGCGTCCCCGCTGCCCAGCCCGCCCGCCCCGGGGAGCCAGCACCACCACGGGCTGGGTGGCCACAGACCGGCACAACCGGCGACCTGTGGTGGCTCCAGTCCATGGCGCTGGTTTTTCAGTCTTAAAAGTTTGGCGGGCACCCGGAGCCGCTCCCTCGCGCTCCCGCCCCTCGCTGGGCGCGGGGACAAGGGCCACGGCGCTGGGGAGGCCGAGCCAAGCTCTCCGTGTGCACGCTGCCGCTCCTGGGCCTCTGCTGTAGGGTGCTGACGTGCGGAAAACGGCCTCCCCAATCTGTCGGATTGTACAGTAGGTATGGTTGTTCAGCGCTGGGCAGCACGGGGGGTGGGCCCACCAAAGTCGTGCGCGCCGCAACACGGCAGCTTGCCCCATTTATAGGTAGCAAAGCGTTCCATAGACGTGAGGTTTCCCAATGCCCCTATACATAGGCATAACCTGTCCCCGCTTTGTATTGAAATTAGTCTCAAGAGGCCATTTCCATAAGTCCCTCCCGACTGCGCACGCTCAGTGATTTGAGTCGGTGGTCTTCAGGGGTCGTTTACTTCATCCACTCCTCTTCTTCACCTTGTCCTTTTGGTGAACTCCAGCTTCTACCCCCCTTATTCCACTGTCAGAACAACACAGCCGGTACCAACCAGCTCCCCATCCTTGGCCACCCTCATATTGACGTTGGCCACCCTCATACCGACGTTGGCCACCCTCATACCGACGTTGGCCACCCTCATACCGACGTTGGCTACCCTCATATCGACAAAATGCTGGACGCTTTGTTCTCCTAGGTGCCTTCCAAGGCCTGTAACAAAGCTGGGCCATTCCCTACTCATCTCCCCTCTTCCACATTCCCTGCAGTGTTAGTTCCTTATCTATAGTTTACTCCATATGATTAGGAAGTTAATCTAAACCACAATGCTAGCAATTTAAGATGGATCTACAGTTGGCTCCGCAAAGGTCCTTTTGTTAACCCTTTCGCTTCCCTTCAGTGTTGGCCCCAGTGGTCGCACGTGGCGCGATGCATTTTGGGCACAGCAACGGGGCCCCATCCTGCCTTCCCCAGCTTGGCCTTAGAGGCTTTCGTTGCTTTGCAGGGTTTTTGGGGCGAGACCTGCAGAGGAAAGAGTGCAAAGCTGACTTTTCTGCTGTCTATGCAGCCTTGGCGGGGCGCAGCCAGGGCAGCTTTCCCCAGCCCCGAGCCCACGGCAGGGAGCCGGCGTCCCCGGCGTGGGGTGCTCCTCGCCCAGCCCGGGGGGCTGCGAGGCAAGCGTGGCCGGGACAGCTCCGCTACCTCGCTCGCACAAAACAAGGCTTGGGACGGCTGCGTGCTGACGACCTGCGTGGTGCCGGGCCGAGGCGCGGTGGTGACTTTGTTGAAAGGAAAAACCAATCCGCCGAACGATGAGACAAGAGCTGGCGTAGAAGCGACAAGTTTTTGGCCCGAACTGCTGGATCTGGAAAGCTGTTCAAGGGAAGCAGATTGCTTTCAACCCGCAACAGTTTGATTGAAAACCTTGTTTTCCGCAGGAGAAAAAAAGTTTTGACAAAACATTTTTATCGTAGCCTCCCTTCTGCCTCACTACCAGCGCCAAACATCGCCTCGTCTCCCGCCTCCAGAGCGCTTCCCCGCGCACCCCCTGCTCCCGACGGTTTAATTTTGGGGCCGTTCCTGCAGCCAGGCAGAGGGGTGAGGATGGGCAGCACCGCCGGGACTCCGGAGGCTGAGGGAGAAGCTGCCCCCAGTGCAAGTTCCTCCTCCCCCAGTGCAAGTTCCTCCTCTCCCAGTGCCCCCCAGTCTGGCATCCCCTTGGACCGAGGAGATGGGGGCTGAGGGCTGGGATGGTTCCCTGCAGCGCCGTTCCCACACGGCCCCCGACTGCGGTGCGGAGCCACTGGGACCGTGTTCTGGCAGCCTGCTGGGTCACATTCTGCAACGGGGACTTCTTTTGTCGATGGCGGAGGCCGCTCCTGCTGCGCCTAGCGTCACGCTTGCCGGGGTCGTCGGCGCTTTCTTACCGCCATTGCATCCAGAAAAATGTCGCTGCGGCGCGCGTACTGGAAATGCAGTGGAGCTGCACCGGCGGGGAAGGATCGGGGCACGCTGCAGAGAGAGGATTTTCCAACAGAGCCGCCTCCCGTGCGGGCCTGGGGAGGGACGGGAGGGTTTTTGGCGCCGTTTCCGAAGTTCAGGCGGAGAGGAAAGTGCTGGCTAAGCTGCTCCTCTGGCTCACCCCGCGCTTCACCCGTCGGGTTCCCGTGTAGGTGTAATGGATGGAGAAGAGCAGGTTTGAAGGTCTTGGGGGCAGAGAAGACAGCATGTGAGCCATCAGTCAGGTACAAAAGCAAAGTAGTAACATTTCAGTGCAGTAATTTTTAATAATTTATGATTTTCACTCGGTTCCCAGAGTGTTATTACCTCACTTAATATCATTTACAAATTACACATGATCCCATCAATTGTAGCAAAGTGAGGAAGTGTCTGGGAGACGCTCAAAAATCAAATGGTATAGAGCTAATGAGAATTTATGAACCCGAACGGGCTGCAGCGACGGCGGGGGCAGCGATGCGGTGCCCGGGACGCCGCTCGCCCCGGTGCTGCTGGCTCAGTCCCCGCACCCGCGCGTGCCTGGGCTGTGTCGTGGGTGCAGAGGGTGGGAGAAGGGAGAGGGGACGAGCGTGGCACTGTGTGATCCAGCAGACGGGCGCCTTGGCTTTGGGTTTCACGCATGTCAGCGAAGGGAGAGATGAGGAGGAGGGAGAGCAGCCGTGCTGCGGCGCGCCGGGGCTGCGGCGTTTCGCTGGGGAGAGGACGGGGACAAGGGTTTGGGGGCGCGAAGACCTTTTGGCCAAGCCCAAAGCCTTCCGTTGCCACCGGGCCACCTACCCCAGGGTGCCGACCCTCTGGCTGTTCACCCATCGCCACCGGCGAGGCTGTCTCGCCCTCGCCTCGCCCCCAC
The DNA here is from genome assembly GCA_017310255.1 of Butorides virescens. Classification (NCBI taxonomy): domain Eukaryota; kingdom Metazoa; phylum Chordata; class Aves; order Pelecaniformes; family Ardeidae; genus Butorides; species Butorides virescens. The sequence continues at coordinate 44,471 of JADKXX010007287.1, read as the reverse complement.
CCTCCCTTGCTGTCTGCATATTGGCTCGAGCTGGGCTGGGCTAATTAGCCAGGACGCAGGGGCCTCCCCGGTTCAGCCTAACGAGCGCGTGACGATGGATGTGGCGCAGCAGAGAAGGGGCTTTGCTGGAGGGGTCCTGAGCTGCGTGTTCGCTCGCCCCTCTCAGCCTGCCCCACCGGGGAGGGGAAGCACAAACCATGTGCGAGCCGCCCTCCTCCTCCCGACAGCCCCCCCGGGGACGCCCTCACCCCCTGAAAACCAGCAGCGCGATGCCGGCGAGCCCCGGCACCATGGCAGGGTTGGCCGTGCCCTGGGAGCCGGCTGGCTCCCGGCGGAGGTGGCACGGGGACGGCGCCGTCCTCTCCCAGCCCACCCGCGCCGCTGAGGCGGACGCTGAGAGCCGGCGGGTGAGGACACAGCCCCTCTCCCTGCGTGCACAAATAGGCTGAAAAATTGGGTGAGGCCGGGGCGGGAGGGCTGGGGGCTCCGCGGGTTCGCTGCTGCGCTTCCCCCTGCGCATCCCCGAATTCCCCGTTGCTTCGGCGCCGGCTGCGCTGCATCACTGATGGGTCCCGGCGGGGCCACGTTGCCCCGTGGCCAGCAAGAACCATCGGTGCCGGGCTGCGGCGAGGGCCCGGCCCCTCCCACCGCGCTGCTTGGGTTTTTATTGTTTTCTCCTGCGATTCTGCAAGCCGGGCGGGCAGAACGCGAGCCGGCTGCCCGCTCTCCTCCTCATTAGCGCTGCGTCCCAGGCGAGCTGGGGAAAGCGCCATTTCCTTTGTGTCGCCGGTGGCACGGAAAGCTTCTCCATGGCAACGCGGCCGGCTGCGGGCAGGATGCGGCCCGCCAGGATGCTCTGCCAGAGGGGCTGTGGGCGCCTGGCCGGCAAGGGCGGCTTCGGCGGGAGCCCCTGGCGGTCCAGAGGAAGGGAAGGGGCTTGCCGCGTCCTCTGCTGGATGGGGTCGGCCGCCTTGCAGGGGTTCGGGGGGAGCACCCACGGTCCTGCCGGCGGGGGGATGCGCGGGGACAGCTGACCCTGGGGACCTCCGCTCCCCCCCCAGCCCCGGCCATGGTTCTGATGGAGGAAACCCATTGTGGTTTCCTCCCGGAGAGCGCTGGGGAAGGGGTGGAAGCGCTCCTCCGCGCACCTTCCTCCAGCATTCCCTAATTATCCTTCTGCGGGGTCCCGGGAGAAGCAAGGCTCCGCGGAGGAATCAGCCCTTTGTTATCGAATAACTCGCCGAGCGCGGCGATCTGCATGCGGCAAAAGGGAGAGGGGGAAAAAGCCGAGGAACGTGCCCGCCTCTGAACATCAGAGAGGCATTTGATGGCCCTGGCCGCTCTCCCCGCTTGGAGTTCTCCCCAGTATCTGGGCCGAGCGGGACTCGCAGTTCTCTCTCCTTAAAGGCACTGCACTTGGCAGAGCCTTTCAACTAAATTGAATGTCTCTGTCCTGCGAAAATATGCTTACGTTCCGCCTTTCATGCCAGCGCACCTGGACGCGCCGCTGATTGCGCTACTGAAGAGCAAAGCCCGCTGAAAAAGCTTCCGAAACGTCGGTGGGAATGGAAGCGGGCAGGAGCTGGCGAGCTCTGCGGCGGCCGCTTCCACCCCGGGCTGGGAGGGCGAGCGGAGCCGCCAGGGCTCGCTGCGAGACGCGGGCTTGCTTCGGCTTTGCCAGGCCCTCGGTCTCGGCGCGGTGCTGCCGGTGCTGCCGCCGGCCCCTGCGGGCAGGGCGCCCCGGGGGTGCCACGGGCAGGGCTCGCCTGATCAGCAGAGGGCTTGCTTTTAAGCAAAGAGTCGGCAGCAGCTGCTTAAATGCATTGACTCGGAGGAAAACATATGGATTTGGGTGGCAGGGCCGTCGAGCGCTATCACTTAGGTGCCTCAGCCCATCTGCGTAAAGCGGCTATTGATTTTGGTTGATATGCATTGATTCCAAGAAAACTGCCCTGCTTTGAAAATGAACTTCCAGTAGTTTAAAGGGAAAATGCAACGTGCGGGCTCTCTCGCCGGGCTCCCTTGTTTTGTTAAATGCGGCTCGCGCGCTTGAGAAGCAGAGGCAAAGCCAAACAAATAGCTCGGAGGGAATTAAAACGCATCGATTCGCAGGGTGGGAATAATGGCCTCGGTTAAAAGCTTTTGGAGACGTTAACATACATTGCTTTGAATAAAGATCTCCCTCCGGCCCGCTCCCGCGCCTCCCGGCGCGGCGGCTACCGGGATGGGGAGCTGCGCTCGATGGGCCACCGACCTCGTGGACGCCCGGGGCCCCGGGCAGGGCTGGTGGCCCTCGCTGTCCGTCCGTCTGTCCCACCCGGGGTACCTCCTCCCTTGCAGGCGTTTTAGTTGGCGGGGGACGGCGGGTAATTCGGCAGCGGGTCCCAGCCAGCCTGACCTAGCAGAGCCGCCACAGGCAGAGAGCCCATCTGGGAGAGCCAGCCCCAGCCCCTCCAGCAAGTCCTTCCTGTTAATTAAAGGTATTAATTGGCATGCAGCCGGTTTATTTAAAGAGGCGGTGGCCTCTGTGGTGCCTGGCAGTAATTAGAGCTACACGGAGCTGCTCTCAAATCTGGGCGCGGGCGGGGAGGGGGGAGCGGAGCATCACCTCCGTGCAAGGGACTTCCATCCCCAGGGGGGACGGGTGCTGGTGCCGGGGGCTGTGCGGGGACACGGGGGTGGGCGCGCAGCTGGGACTGGAGCCGGCCCTGCCAGCCCCGTGGTCTCATCCTGGCTTCTCCCTGCACCAAGCCGGCGCTGCAAGCACCCGGGGTGCGTGTGGGCGGCAAGCGAGACGCGACCGGGAGAGTTTTGGTGTCAGGCAACGCATTTTTGTCCAAAGAGGCGGCTTCTCACGGGCTCTCGCTGTTTAATCTGCACCGTATGCCGCGGGAGGGACACACGTGGGGCTGTAGTGCGTGGTTGTTCCCCGGGACGGGGACGCTGGCCCCGGCCGCCGCGCCCCAAGCCAGGCCACCGGCAGTGGGAGAGCACTGGCCACAGCGGCCCCAAGTTTTTCAGGCGCTCGGCCCTAACTTTGTTCGAGTCTTTGCAGTTCAATTTCCGAACGTAGTCTGGGAGCGACACGAAAATTAGATCTAATAATGAATGATTACAACTTTCAAGTTAAGTCGGGTTGGTTGACTAATCAATTTGGTTAAGTGAAAATCCATAGCAAATGAGTCAGCCGCAGTACAACATTTCTCCATCCAATTTAAATTAAAATCACCAACCATAATAATTTCACAATTACTCTGTGAGGATGCACCAGGGACTTGCCCCTTGAGAAGGAAAATGTCAAGGACTGCCTGAGAGGCCCCAGGAGCGGGAGGGAGCGGGGAGCAGCCTCCGGCGCCACCGGCCGCTCCGCCTGGGCAGTGGGGAGCCCGGCGGGACACTCGAGCAGGCGGGGAGGCGGTGCCGGGTGCCCGGGTCCCCAGCACATCTGGGCTCTTTTCGGAGATTCTGGGCTCTTTTGGGAGCCACAGGCCTCCGAGGAGCTGATGGACCCCGCACCCCGGTCCACTGCTCACCCGCCCTGCGGGGTGCATCCAGCCCGGCAAGGGCTCAGCCGGGGTTTATAAAGCAGCCGCAGAGGAGCAGGAGGGGGGAGTCTGCTCCCGTAGGTCAATTTGTAATTTTGCTTTTTGGCTCTGGCAGGAATGCGAGGGATGCGAACACTAAATCCCCCGGGAAGTCGCCCCTGCAGCAGCCTTTAGTGGTCCGAATCATTAATGCGTGTATGGTTGTGCTGGACACCCAACCGTGCCACAAAGAAACAGATAAAGTTGCGGTGGTCTGCGCGGGTTTGGGATGGGGGTCTCCGCGGGACGGGGTCTCAAATCCCTTACGGGTGGGCGGGTGGGCAGGGGTGCTGGCAGGCGAGGCGGCGCGGTCACCTCGCTCCCCCGGGGGCTGGGGCCGGACTTTGGGGGGGCTGCCCTGATGGATAGCGGAGCAGCCTGCGGAGCGCGCCTGCCTGCGGTGGGGGGGGGGCCGCGGGGGCCTTTCCCTCTGAAAGCGTCGGGTGCCGGCGAGTGAAGGCCAAGAGATGTTTATTTGGTGCCGCAAATGGAAAGGTCCCCGCGCGGGCGCTGGCTGGAGAGCAGCAGTCGCTGACGAGGCTCGGAGCGGGCGTCTCTGCCCTTTTCCCTTCCCGGGAAGGAGTCGGAGGCCGCGTGAGAAGCGCTCGCCGCCCGTTGCCGGAGGAATCGTAGCGCTTCCCCGTGGAAAGCTAAAGGGAGAAGAGTCGACCAGACGCGGCTCGTGTAACAGATGGATTTATGGATTATTTAGAGCCTCTTGTACTAATTTTGCAAATGCCGCGTGTCTACAGGCTCTTAATAGTTGCATTCCCAGCTAAATGGATAAAGAATACGTCCCGGGGGGACTGGAGGCTTTGGGGAATAACTTATGCAAATCCTCCCGTCTGAAAGCAGGCAGTGGCGAGTTTTCAGCAGGTTCCCTCTCGGGACGGTGCCGACCTGCTTGCTGTGGTCCCCGGGGCCCAAAGGGACAAAGACCCGCAGCCGGCTTGGCCCTGGTGGGGGTGCCGAGGACTGGGAGGTCCCGGGGGACGGAGAACGGCGCGCTTCACGAGAGCGGCCGCTCCTCGCCCACCCTCGGCGCTCAGAGGGCCCGAGCCAGGCGCTGCTGCGCCCTGGGAGGGGGGATGCTCCTCTGGAGAGCATCCCCGCGGCGGGATGGACGGACGGACGGAGAGCTTGTGGGCAGGCGTCTCGCCGGGCCGGGAGCCGGCGTCGGAGGGGCCGTCCGTGCCGCCTGCCGCTTGCCTCCTCCCGGCGAGCATCCCGCCCGCACCCTGGGTCAAGATGGCTTTTGAATGTTGAGGCTCTGTTTTTATGACGGCTTTAGCTCTGAGAGGGAGAGCTCAGGCAGAGGCGCAGCCCGGTTGGAGAGCGGGAGCCGAGGTGTTGAAGGATGCATTATGAATGCAAGGTGTAGGGAAGAGAAATTATTAAACTCACAGATAGCAACAGAGCTCCCTTTGTGAGCGGTGGAGATGGGAAATTATGCTGAAGCAATGCATTGCAAATCACCCACTGAAAGGCAGAGAAGGCCCTTTTATCCTCCGGGCCCTGAAGTTTTTCCGGTATCTTTGTATGCAGAGGCATTCCTTCAGGGGAGCAAGAGAAGCCAGCAATTTTGTGCCTGATTGGCAGGCTGTCCAGTGCCAATAAAGATATTTGTTTTTTTTCAGAGAAGCGCTCGCAGACTGAAATCTCGCTCCTGCATTTTCCATTACAGAGGAAAATGAAACTTGGAAGGCGTTCTCCATTAGCGCCGCTTAGCCCCGGCGGCATGGGAGGAGGAACGCTCCGGGGGGGGGCTCGGAGGGCGTCTGTCCTTCTGCGGGGCGGCTCTGCTCGGGGGGGGCACGCAGGGCTCTGCCGTCGCCCCCCATCCAGGTGAGCCATCGCCGGGCTCCGCGGCACACGGGGGATGCGAGGGGCACGCCGAGGGGCTCCTCAGCCCCCGCTCCCCTCCGCGGGCACCGTGCGGGGTCCGGGCAGGGCCCCCCGGCTGCCCCAGCGCTCGCCAGGCTCCGTGCCACCGGCCCCGCTCGCCGCCGACGCAAGGCAGAGAGGAGGAACATCTGGTAACACAAATGCCTTTCTAATTTCTTCTTAACGCTCGCTCGGCATCTGCGTCGAACAAGCCCCCGCTCGGCTTGTACGGCGTTTAATTCTGGAACGGATTCAAAAGGCGCTCCGCAGCCGGGAGCGGGAGGGAAGAGCCTCTAAATCTTTAATAAGGCGCCGAGTCAGAACTTCTGCCGGGCTCCGTCCTCCTCGCACGGGGGAGAAGAACCAGAGACAGGATTCCGTCCTCACAAACACCTCTGCAGCAGCTCATTAAATCCCGGCGTTCCTGGGGCGCAGCAGGACACTCCTGCGAATAAATAGAGCAATCTCCCGGCCTGAAGTATTTCCACATCTGCGCTAGTTCCCCTGCAGACGATCTGCTCCTCGCCCGGCTTTTCTCGCTCCCCCACCTCTGCCACAAATGATTTTCGCTGATGAGCATAATTAACAAATGAGAGACAAAGTGGAAAAAGCACATCTCCCCCCCCCCCTTTCTGCTTTACGGTTTAACAAATCGCCCGTGAAGATGGAGCGAGGCGAGATCTCTGCTGGTGATCTAAGGGCGCAGCTTCTCTTTGCAGACCACAGAATGCCAAAAAAAATAAAAAAAAAATAAAAAAAGGAGGGAGAACAGAGAGTGGCCAAAAAAAAGGAGGGCGGAAAGATGGAGCCGCTTCGGGGCGTCCGCGCCTTCCCTACCCCAGCTCACGCGCGGCGCCCTGAGATGCTCTAAGGGTACCGATGCGGCGCGGGGCGCGGTGAAGGGGGTGCGGACCCCGGGCGCTGCTCCCCAACCTCCTCGGCTTCGGTGGGGCTTTGCCGGCCTCTGCCCGGGGACCCCGGCGCGGGCTGGCGGTCCCGTGTTCGCACCCCTCCGTGCCCCGGTTCACACGAAGCGTTTCCCAGCGCGGTCTAATTACAAGGTAAATAAACGGGCCCTCCCTCGCAGTTAATTTGTGAGGTAGCTTTATTACCACCAGGAGAGAGATGACACAGAAGGATATTACATACGGTGTTGCCGGTAATTATTTTTATTACTTCATGCGAGTTTTATAGTGGTAGCGGGGAGGGTTTGGAGTTGCTGCTTCCCGTTTCGGTGTAATTAATGTTCCCCGCGCGCCGGGGGCAGCCGAGCGGAGAGGCACGGGGTCAAGCCTTTCGGTCGGCGCTGGGCTGGCGCCAGGGAAAGCGGGCTGCGGAAGGCTCTGGTGCGGGCAGCACCGTGCCGGCAGCGTGGCAGCTGCCTGCACCGCCCTGCCTGCACCGCGCTGCCTGCACCGCGCAGGGAGCCGGGGAGGGAGGGCACCAGCCCAAAGGCAGCCCCCCCCCCCCAGTCCCGGGGTGCAGCCACAGCGAGGTGAGGGCCCAGGGGCTCCCCCCTGTTGCCTTCCCCACCGGGGGGGGGGGTGTCGGAGCAGCCCCCTGGCAGCCGCAAGGAGCTCCTTGTTGCCCCAAAGAGAAGGAAGGTGTACGGTCGTCTTGGGGCGAGATGATGAATTCCCGGAGTCTCCTCTAGTGAGTTTAGCTTCTGTAAGTCTCTCTTTGCGCGCGCTAATTGGTCTTAGCGTTAATTAATCTGATTTCATTATATTCTCTTTAATTTGTCAAGATATCATTTCTTTATTGGGCAAAGAAACGCTTTAGAGGATTGTCACAATTGGCATAATTCCCCCCTCCCCGTCTTTAAAGTTACCGAGAGAAGTCGTTATCAATTAAGCTAATTTGCATACCCATTAGGGTAATCGTTTCAGTTTAGCCAAATTTGCGAAAATTTACATAGCAAATTGACCTTCCGCATTTTCGCTTAAACATATAAAGCGCGGGAGAGACTTGCGCCGGCATCGATAATGAAGCGGAGTTTATTTTGCACGGTTCTCTTACGAAAAGAGGTCTAATTAGACCAAGTAATTTTTTATTTCATCCGTAATTGCAAAACAAATAAGCTCTTTGGCAGTTCCTTCCCCTTCCCTTTGCCGGTGTCACGGGGCCGGGGAGCGTTAATAGGGAAGCCGCGCTCTCCGGATTAAGCCGCCTTTGATGTCTGCGCGTCCGTCCCTCTGCGGCGCTTTGGCTTCTCCCAGGTATCTTCAGCTCGAGCCGCCGAGGCTTCCCGAATCTCCCGGGAACAGCCAGCCCCCGGGATGCGGGAATGCAGGAGAAGGCACGCGATGCCCCCCCGGGAAGGGTTGTGTTGCCGCAGGGGTGACAGCCAGGGGGCCGAAAATGCCTCCTCCGTGGCAGTGGGGCTGAGTTCGTGCCAGTTGAGAGGGCCGCCCCCCAGCAAGGACATCTGCGTTTTCGGCCTCGCTTTGCCCGCGTGGGCGGGCCAGCGCGAGGCGGCGGAAAATCAACCTCCGGGGCTGCTGACCGAGCAGACCTCCGCCCGCCCGCCGCCATACTTTTTTGGCCTTGAGTGTTTTTAATGGCAGCCTTCATGGTTTGATGGAGGATTTTCCACTAATGCAAGGCATTACCTAGTTAATTTGGCCAGAATAGAGTGTAATTTTGCACGGTCAAAGTCATCGCTACTTGAGCTGAAAGTTCCATTACGGCACCCTGCCCGCCTCGCGATTTCAGAGCACGGAGAGCTGAGCAGCGGTTTATTAATGGCTGTCGTCGGGAGCTCGCCGCAAGCCCGGCGCCTCGTCTGCGTCGGGGATGGCGGTGGGAGAGGAGCCGAGGCGGCGAGGGATGCCGGGAGGCGGCGAGGGATGCCGGGAGGCGGCGAGGGATGCCGGGAGGCACGTGTCCGGCGTCCCGGGGCGGGGATGAGCGCAGGGCGCCTCGGTCCCCCAAATCCCCGTTGGCGGTAGCGTCGGGCAAGGACGCTGTTACGCCAAGGGCTGAATAAACACAGGACACCAAAGTTGGCTGCTCTCATGGCAGGTAAGAAACGATGGTCTCGGATCGCTGGCCGGGGCTCCCCCGTGTCTTGCGAAGCCGGGGCTGTGCGGCGCAGGGGGACGCCCGCTCCCCCGGGGGGGCTGAGCTGCCCGGGCTTTGCAGGGGCAGAGCCTTGTCCCACCAGGGTGCCGAGATAAAACCCCTCTAGCGTGCCGTGCCTTTGGTTTTGCAGTTCTCCCGCGTTCAGTCCCGCCGCAAAACAAGGTGGCAGCGAAGCGGCCGCGCGCGAGTCGTCCCGATTCCCGACGCTTGAGCGGAGAAAGCTGTGACCAGTTCACCATATAATTACGCCCAGTGAAGGGATCCTGCAGGTTCGGGGGGGGCTTGTTGGCCGCTAGATCAATTCAGATGAAGGCTCCTTTTGAGCTCCCTCCTCTCATTTCCAGCATCTCTCTTTAAAAAGCCGCTCTGCTCAAATGAAGCAAAGCCAAGGCACGCGTGTTCAGCCCTGCAGAGCTCAGCAGCGCTGTGCTGGCTTGCGCTGCCGGAAAATCCGCCCTCGCCCTGCCCGACGCTGGACCGGGAGCGCTCGGGCTTGAGGCACCAAGCCAAGGGCCACTGGTAGCCATTCGAAATGGCCCATCAGGCTGAGCGAGGGGGATGCTCGCCGCAGCCTGGCTCCGAGCAGCCTGTCCCTCCCAAGCTTTGCAGATGGCTTTCGGATGGCGAGGCTGGCACGGCGAGCCGGCTTTCTCTGCCTCCTGTCCCCGGCGCCAGCCGGCGGCACAAGCCCTGCGAGGCTGAGTATCAGCCTTGCCGGAGCGGGCGGGAGAGCAGCCGACACCACTGGTGTCCCCGATGTCCCCGGCATCGCGCTGAGTCAGCAGAGCCGGAGGCGCCCGGCAGCCGAGCCCTCGCGGGAGCGCAGTCATCGCGATAGGAGCAGAACCGCGGAGCGGGGCGGGAGAGGATGAGCGATTTACGGCAGCCCCAGGCAGCCGCCTCGGCGGCGGGGGCGTCAGCGCAAGCGTGCTGACAGCCTGCATGCGTGGCACGTGCCCGTGAACTTGTTGGCTTCATAAAACCCGCGTAGTTACCGCAGCGCCGCCGCACACGGCTCCTCCCTCGGCGAACGGCTCCTTCCCAAGCTGGGACAGCAATAGCGACCCGTGCCCAAAGCCATCGTTTGTGCCTGGGGCTGCTCGCTGGGGGCACGCAGGGCACTGCCACCCCGCGCTGCCGCCTGCCATGGCACGAGGGAGGAGCGAGCAGGCGAGAAAACACCTATTTCTGCTTAAAAACTACCTCGCCGCAGCCTCTAATTTGTCTTTAAGCGCCAAAACAAGCCCGTTCGACACCTCAGAATGAGGTCTGCCACCCTGCTCCCCGCGGGCTCGCACCTCGCCGGGGCCACGGCCGCGGCAGGCGGGGAGGATCGATTTGGGGGGCGGAAAATCAGCAGCACCCGAAGCGCGCCCGGAGAGGGCACGGAGGCGGTGGCGGGGCACGCTCAGGGAATGGTCTGTGCCGCCCTTGATCGCAGGGGCCGAGCGCTTCGCGTTTTTTCCACCGCGGCTCTCGGTGTCCTCCGGGCGCCGCAGGGCAAGCGCAGCCCTGCGCCTCCCCGGCATCTCGCCCCGAGGGCCAAACCGTGCCCATCGCCCGCGCCCAGCCGTGCCTCGCCCGCCGCTTGCGCCGCCAGCGCCAGCGCCATCCATCGCAATCACAACGCCGCGCTCTCCGGCGGCGAGGCAAACCCTCTCCTGCGCCAAGGATGGGTTTTTGCTGCTTCGGGAGGGATCCAGGCCTCCTCCACCTGCCCGCAGAGTGTTTCTTGTGCCTGGTTAAAGATCATTAGCGCCTTTGTTAGCGGGGCTGACTGACAAGGGGAGTAGATTAGCATTAGAACAGCCTGTCAAAAGTGGTGAAAGGCGGGATTGATTTTATAGGAAGTTTAGTCAGAGTTGTGTGTAAAGCCCTTGGGGGGTTACACTGCAGTGAATCAATCTCTTATATTAGCAGGTCCCCCTGGGAGCAGCCAGCTTCACTGTTTATTACAGCCAAGGCTGCATAGAATAGATACGGCGTTCGCCTTCTCCCTCTCGCCTCTCTCCTAATTCGCTGCTCGAAATCGCAGCCGCGCAGATGAGCGCCCCAGAGGGGCCGGGGTCGCTGGCACCCACAGAGTCCCCTGCCCCGGTCCCCAAGCCACCCTCGCCGGGCGCTGCCCTCGGGATGCAGCGGCTGAAGGGGTGCAGGGATGTGGTGCCGCCCTCTCCCCTGGGCCAAACCCCCCAAGCTCCGGGCACGGGCTCACGGCTCATTCCCCGTGATGGCTTCACCCCAGTAGCAAAAGGCACACGCACAGGGTGGTGTCGCGGGACGCTTTTGCAAGCATCCCTTAACGGGCTCCCGCAACGCTTGCGTTAAGAGCGTTTTTGGCAACCCTTAAATGGAGAAAAAAGGCCACGCGAGCTGCGTAGCCGTGTGCTTCGTTAGGCCTAATGGCATGCAATTACTGCTGTATGTACATCAGCAGAAGGGGAACAGGGGCATGGCGGGTGACACGCCAAGGGGCTGTAAGGCAGGGCGGGGGTGAGGGCCCTTGCCTTGCAGCTGAGGTAAAACACTTTGGGGGAGGCTGGCAGCCCCCGCGTCCCCGTCACCCCTTCCCGGTGCCCGAGCTGGGGCAGCTCCTACCTCCCCGCGCCCCGCTCCGTTCCCGTGCTCCACGCACGTCCAGAGCTGCCGGGCTGAGGGCAGGCACCGCACGGCCACATACAGACCCAAATCTGAATATTTCAGTGCTGGCTGGTGTGAGATAAAGCAGCAGGAACCGACGTGAGCCTTCCTCCCCTCTGGAGCCATCCTGCGCTCAGCCAGAGGGGCGAAAAGGCGTCAGGGGCCGGGGACTGGTAAGCGCCTTCGTTACCCCCCCTGGCGCCGGGTGGTTCAGGCTGCGAGCACAAAACGAGTTGTCTTTGCTAATTGCCGGCGTGGTGGGCTTTCCTCGTCGGGGGTTATCGCCAGGCAGAAGGAGGTCCTGCACCTGAAACGTGGCGTGCGGAGGCGGGGGGGTGCGAGAGCGTCTCTGCGAGCATCCCACCCCGGCGTGCCTCCCGCCCCGGGCAGCGGCTCCCGGAGCTGCGGCGAGGGAAGGGGCGATGACAGCGGCCGTGGATCCTCCCAAGGGCCCCGCTTTACTTCGGAAGAGGGGCATCCCTCCGGGAGCCTGGGGGCTTGCTGAGCCCTTGCTCCCCGGGGCAGGCAGCCCAGTGATGGGTGTCCCGGACCTTGAACCCATGCGTGGCCCCGGGGGGGGTAAGTGGGCAGTTGGGGAAGCCCCTGCTGCAGATGAAGGGCTGCAAGTACCCAGCTTCTGCTGGGTATGCACCATAGCTAATTTTGCAGCTAAATGGCTTTTACAAAGGCTGCTGCCACGCTAGGCAGCTCTGGGCAGTCGGTCCCGAAAGCAGCCGTCCCAGCCCTCGGGCTCCGCCACTCCCGGTGGGAGGTTTCCCCCCCGGTGCTGGTGCATCGGGGTCTGCTCCACCCTTGGAAGGCTCCTGGGAAGCGTCCCAGTGGAGACACAGCCCAGGGCCTGTGCCCACCGTCCGGAGATGAGCCGGTGGTTCCTGCCGGCGTGCACGCGCTCGCCTGTCCGCTGCCCTTCTGTGTGGCGCTTAAGAATCCGGATAATTCTCATTCTTCCTCTTCCCCTGTCGCTCACTTCACTTTTTATCCGCACAACAGAAATTCCTTCCCGCGTCCCCGGTCCTCGCCCGCTCACTAATGCTCTTCACTTTCAAATGCTAATAATCCGCAGCACTAAAAGGCTTAGAAGTGGCTCAAGATTGTTTGATCTTTGCCCTGTGATCTGCTTTCATCCTTCAGCTTTCAAATATTACTTCAGATTCACTTTAACCTACGAACGCGCTCGGCACTTGCTTGGGCACCTTGGGCACCAAAGTCTCATGAAACCGAGGAGGTTCAGCTCCAGACGCCAACTTTCCGGAGGGGTTGGCCATCCCCTGTGCCCAATGCACCCGGGATTTTTAATCTCCCCGCACATCGATGCTTCAAGAGGTGCTGCCTGGCCACCCCAAGGACGGGGGACGCGATCCTACCCGCTGGGGAGGGAGATGCTGGGCGAACAGGGACAGCCCTGGATCTCTCCTCCTCCGTCCCCTTTTGTAATTACGCCCCCGGGGAGAAGGGCTTTGAACCCACCGCCGTGTTCCGGAGCTCCTCCGGACCGCCTCGCCCCGTCGGAGCGGCGGTGGAGACATCAGAGCTCCCTCCACGCCGTTACAACTTCATCTGGCCGGCCCGCCAGCGCCTCCGCCCCCACCAAGGGAGGAAGCCAGAGCGCTCGGCGATGTCAGGCATCAGGGAACGCAATAAATCAGAAAGCAGGCGCTACCGAGGGCTTCGCTAATGGACGTTCCTTTCCCGAGCATCCCCTCTCGGGCTCCCGGGGGGCTCGGAGGCTGCTTTCGCAGGGGGGAGCCTTGCCAAGTCCTGATCTCCACTGGAAAATGTGCTGAGGAAGGCGGACGCAAGGTGAGAGGAAGGCACCGTCCCCGGCCGGTCAGGGGCAAAGCACGGGCATGGGGGGGTCCGGTGCTGCAGCCGCCGGGCCGGCAACCGCCCTCCCTCCGCCGGGTGCCCACACGGCCACCGCCTGTGGCTCCTGGGGCCTCCCGTGGTGGGACCCCGAGCTGCAGCACTTCTTGAGGAGAAGCAAACTGCTTAATATTTAAACCCAAGCAGCTCGGGCAAAGCTGCTTTTCTTTTCTTTTTTTTTTATTTTTTTTATTTATTCTTTTAATTAAATGCCAATTAGAAAGGAAGAGAGGGAAAAAAAAAAGCATTAAACACTTAAATACACACTACACCCAGGTTGCTGGAAGTTGCTACGAGCTAATTAGCTACTTAAGCGATCATTTGAAATTCCATCTCAAACAATTCATAATCTGCCGGAAAAGCAGAGGAGAAGCCCTCGGCCTCCCTGGCGACACGTGGGCAGCGCCCGCCCCGCGCCACCACCGCCGCCTCGCGCCTGGGCACCCGGCACAGCGCCCAGCTTCGGCTGGGGACATCCCTGCCCCCTTGCCCGCTGCCCCGGCGCGGGGCCGGGAGCCGAGCACCCCGGGGAAGATTCCCGAGCCTCACCCGCCAGCCCGCCGCGCGTAAAGAGCAACGCGTTCCTGAGAGGCAGCGACTCAGCCTGCGCCGCCATCGATTCCGGCAGCGCCGGCGCATCCGCCAGCCTCTTCCGCTCCCTTCTGCAAGGTTTATTAATTATCGATGCCGGCTCCCGCGTGGCCGGCGGAGCAGCTCTCGTTGTGCTGCCGTCCCTGAGGACCGAAGCACCACTCTATCCCAGTTTATCCATTTGCAGGTGAGGCGGGGTGGTTTTCAAGCACGCCAGCCGCCGCCGGAGGATGGCCACCTGATTTTCTGCCTTTTTTCCCCGTTGCTGCTGGTGCTGGAAGCCGCTTTTCCGGCAGCCCCTCGCCTGGAGGGCGGTGGGATGGGGCAGGGAAGGAGCCGAAGCCGCTGAAGCTCACAGCCCAGGTTGTGCCCCCCCAGCCAAGCTCGTTTCTTGTGCTGCTAGAAGATAAAAAAGGGGGAAGCGCGGTTTTTTAATGTGTATTTGCCCTTCCCTTGCTCACCCGCCTGCAGGAGGGGTGCCGGGGCAGAGCACGAAGCACCAGGAGCTGGGGCAGCGTGCGGAGCTGTTTGTGGGGATTTGCATGCGTGCGAACACGAAACGGCGGCGTCAGGCTTGAGCCCTCGTCTGCCTGCTGCCACGCAGCAAAACAAAGCGGCTGGGAAGGGAGAGCGCGTTCCCAACGCGCCAGGGAGGATTCAAAGGCGCTTTAAAGTGGGGCTGCGGTCTGGGGAAGAGGCTGTTTTCAATGCAGATTTGTTTTTGTTTGAATTAGCTGATGCTTATTTTAAGCTCCTGTGGCACATTGTCATCTCCGGATTGCTTGTTTTCCTGTGCCAAAGTCAACCTTAATTTCTCCGCTCCTTTCAAGAGGGAGCCGTGATTTTCCCTCTGCTGCGCAGAGCATCAGATGGGCAGGACAGACCCAGCTTCTCTAAGTAATGCTGACAAGATTACCTACCGATTGCCGGAGTAAAATGTTGCATTTCAACTAAAGCCAGGGCAGATGGCGGAAGAAAGCGCTGCAAGCTCGGCTCTAATTCCTAGCGAAGGCCAAACCTCGCGGGGACCGGGGGATCGCTTTGGATAAGCCGGAAAAATTTGGCTGCTTTTCTAAAGCTCATCCGATGATCCTGCGCATCCGGAGCCGTATGGGCTGCAGCCTGCCCCGTGTCCCGGCGGCCGCCGGATCCCCCGCGCCCCGGCCGGCGTCGGGAAGCCCCCGCGTGGCCCGGGGCGCCTTCGCTGGCAGACGGGGCGGACGCTGGGGAAGCTGGATGCGAAGGGGGGCTTCAAAGGAAGGGTCTCCCCGCGTCCGCGCGGCTCTGCCGCCGCCCTCTCGCCCCCGTCCCCGCTCGCGATGCCCCTCTGGTTTGGTTGCCGTGCTCGGCACCAGCCTCTTTGAAGAAGGGCACTCAATAAATTATTTAAGGCAATAAATAAAGCTCTTGATCTTTCCTTGAGCTTGCCCCGAGACACTCTTCTCCCGTGTTTTGGTTGCTCGCCTGTGTCATTCCTTCGCCCGCTCCGCTTCCCATGGCGCTTTCATCCTGCCGGATTTGCGCTTCGTTAATCACGGCCGAGGAGGTGTGGGGCGCGGGAGCGGCTCCCCGCCAGGGCCGGGTGAAGAGGACGGGCTCCCAGCCCTCGCCGCCCTCCCCAGCGCCCTCCTGGCCCCCAGCCAGATCACTCCCGGTCCCTGGGGGCTCTCGCTCCCCGGGATTGCGGCGCACTCCTTTTGGAGTCGGGGAGCTGGAGCTGAACCGCCGTCGCGGCGTAAGAGGATTTTTGCAGCCTGCCAGCCGAGGCCAGGGCCGTTCATCGCCCGCTGTTGTGCTCGGCACCGCGAGGCCTCCGGCTCCGTACGGAAAGCTTAACTTTGCTTCTTTGCCGCCTTGGTTCCCTCGCATCCAGCAGCCTGATTTCGGGGAGGAAGAGTTCGCCTTTCCCGCCCCGACTCGGGACGAAGGCGTTTCAAACGAGACGCAAATTGCTGCTGAAATCCATCATTGCCCTTGAGCCTCAGCCGGCGTGGAAGAGCCCCCACCGAGGGGATGGGACTCATTCCCACGAGGCGTCGCTTCATCTGCTCGGGGGCGTTGTCGCTGGTTAAACAAAAAAGCGCCAAGGAGCAAAGCACCGATGTGACCGGCGCAGCCCGGCCAGCCCCGGGAAGGAGCAGCGGCCCCCGCTTGGAGCCTGGGCTGGGGGGACCCTCAACCCCAACGTGGGGTGCGTTGGCTTGGGTTTGGTTTTTAACCCTTCCCGCAGGTCTGCAAGGCTTGGAAAAGCTCCCCCCCCTCCCCTCAGGGAGCCTGAAATGACCGAGATGAGACTGAATTAATATGCGCGGGCTTTTAATAAAGATTTCTAGCACAAGGATTTCATAAAAATGCAAATCTCAGCTGAGAGGTGTAATTAGCAGAGATATGTGCGGAGCTAACAAATGCTCAGCCCAGCCGAGCTCTCCGCAGATAACGGCACGGGGCCGCGCAGCATCGCGGCGCAGCCCCCAAACCTCGCCGCCGCCGCGCGTGGGAAGCCAGCCGGAGCCCCGCGGTGAGGCGGGGGATGCAGGGAAGCACCTGGAGCCCCCTCTGCCAGCCTCCCGAGGAGGAGGAGAAGGAGGAAGAGGTGGGATGAAGATCTCGTGGTCTGCTTGTCCTCTGCAGGGCAGCGATGCCAACGCCTCCACGCCCTCCTTACCCTCCCGAGCTGCAGATGTTCCCGTGGGCGTGCGACCGGGACCCCGGCATGCCGGCACGGGAAGCGGAGAGCCACGGCGGTCCTGTTCCCTCCGGGACAGTCGCTTCGGAGGAGATGAGTTGGCACGTGTTGATTTTTACAGCGTTTCATGGGTTCCGGAGCCTCCCCAAGTCCCGGACCCTGGGCACGGCGTCAAGGAGCTGCGGGGATTGCGCTAAAGTTTTTGGGGAGGAGGCGAAGCGGGGAGGGGCAGGGAGGCGGAGGGCTGCTCTTCGCCAGGCACACCACGCTGCAAGGCTTCATTCCTCTTGGAATTCCTTCTGGAGGCCAGGAGGAGACCCTGGTGGAATACTAACTCCGCGGTCGCCGAGCGATTATTTATTACAATCATTGCTTGCGGGTCCTTTGACTCCTCTCTGTTAATTAGACTGCAGGGTGTAATAAACGTGATGGAAAGCGCCCCGGCGCGGGAGGCAGGGAGCGGGAGCCGCGCCGGGGCCAGCACGGGGGAGCGGCCACGCCGGGACCGCCACCGCCGCCTCCAGCCGCAGCTCTGGGCGAGAGGGTGGGGGGAGACCCCCCCCAACCCAAACGCTCGCCCTGGCTCCGCTGCCGTGCCTTCACGCCGTCCCCGCGCCCCGGAGACCCCGGTGCGCGCCCTGGCTTCGCTCCCGCGGGGGTGAGCGATGCCCCGCGCGTCCCAGGGGAGTCGTGGGGATGAGGGGAAGCCGGGGCCCGAGGCAGAGCTGTCCTGCCCCTGCCCTGCGCTGGAGAAATATTAAGAAAGGAAGGAGAAATGAGCTCATTTAAATGGCATTTGAATCCCCCCTGGGGATCTTGCCGAAGCAGAATGTGAGTAGTGCAGCTGAGCGCTGGGTCTAGGGCTGAGCGCAGCTCTGCTCCAGCGGTTATTTAAAATTTAAACCCACAAATTAAACAGATTCTTTTTTATGATGATAGAGTCCATCTCCCGGGTCCCCGAACACCTCTCGCCCCGTGCAGCGGCACCGCGGGGACCGGCGCCAGCTGAAATATCGCTGCTCGCCCGCGGCTTACGGCTTCGGCGGCGGCGCTCCCGTTCCAGCCAGCCCCACGGGTCTCCTCGGGTCCCCGGCCGGGCGCTTTCCGCTCCCGCCGGGCTTTTCCCATGGGAAAAACCTCCTTGCGCCTTCGTCCCGCGCCTCTGCGGGGCGGGGGCGAGCTGGGGTCTCGGCCGACTTCTGCTTGGAGCTCTGACTTTGTTTTTTAAATTATCGCTCAAAGCACAACTGTAGCGAGAGGAGAAGGATCCCGGCATTCGTGTCACAAAAGGAAACCTTTTTGTTTCTTTCTTCTCCCAAGGCTGCCTTTTCTCCTGCCGCTACCTGTTGCTCCGACGGGGTTCGGCGGAAGGCGGCTCTGGGATGAGAGCTCTGAACCTGGAAGCCCTGCGGGAACGGCAGCTCGCGGGCGAGAAACGTAAGCGCCGTCCCAACGGGTGGGTTGTCGGGGGGGTCTTTGGCACAATCCCGGTCCTTTGTGCTGGCCTTGCCGTTTTAACGAGCACCTGGGATTATTTAAAGAATATACGAGCCAGGGCTCATCGCAAGACCAGAGCCGGTCCCGTCAGCGGGAAGGCAGCCGCCGTCGGTGCAGCACGCCTTCTGCCAAGCCCAGCGGCCTCAGCAGCCTCCTCCTCCTCCTCCTCCCTGGGGGCAGGGTGGCCCCCCTCGCCGCTCGCCAGCCCCCGGCCGGGTGGCACTGGCCAGCACGCCCGGAATGGCCGGACTGATTGATCTCGAGCCGCCGAAGCCAGGGCGGGAGCAAGCGGCCGGGCTCCCCGCTGCGGTGCCTGGGGGGCAGCGTGGGGTATGAGAGCGAGAGGCCTCGGCTCGTGGCCCGCGCCCCCGCTGCGAGGCAGCGTGGGGCGAACGGGAGAGGCAGGACGGGCGCGGGGGAAAAGCCCCTTTATTTCGGTGCAAAACTATCCACTTTAAATACCCTTTTTATTACATTATCTGCATAGTAATACTAATAATAGATCTTGTTGGCAGTTCTAATGAGGCTGGAGAATATAAAGTTTCCAATAAAGTTAATTGTTGCCTTTAATACTCTCATACATTTATACACGGTAAATCTTTAAAGGAAAAACCACTCATTTCTTTTCCATTAAACGTTCAGCACTGGTCCAGCCCTTGATGGGCCAAGAGTCCGCGCTCCGCCGGGGCAGCGGCTCAGCCAAAAAAGCTGGGTTATCCCCAAGGAAAGCTCCGTCGGAGCGGGGGTGGAAGGGGGGGGGGTTGGCTCCTGGCTTGATCTCTGCTGAAGCGGGCTCGCTGGCCCTGCGAAATTCCCCAAGCGAGCGGGCGATCCTTTTTATTTAGAGCTAGCTGTTAGGCAGTGGATTAAGAAAAACACCCCGGGCGTGCGGGGGGCTCCCCATCCCGCCCCCTCCGCTCCCTTCCCGCGGGACGCCGCTCCGGGGGGATCCGAGGGGGCTGCTGCCGTCGGCTGTGCCGGCGCTCCTAACAGGTGCTTGGGTAATTAAGTGTGCTTTATGCACACGCCACTGTTTTGCTGGGTGTAATTGCAGATTCCATATAAATAATTCACACGGAATTATTATACTGAGGACATCACCCGCCTCCTCATAATTTGCTTAACTGAAATAGGCTCTTTCATCACGAGCGGTGATTTGCTCTAGGCCCGTGTACACGCCATCCCTTACAGCTGACTTTGGTGGAGATTACTGTAAATTTAATTAAGTTATGCAAATTGTTGGTCCACTCTGCGGTGGCGAGGTGGAAGGCCGCTGGACCGTGCAGTCGGAGGGCAGGGAGCGGGGGCAGCAAGCCTGACGCCTCCGAAAGCAGCGGATTATTATTAATAATAAAAGAATAGTAGCGACCAACGCGGGGACTCGTACGTCGCGCCTCCAAAACTGGGCTCGGGGGTCTTCCCAGCGTGGGGGCGGCACTGGGCAGCCCGCGGGGGGCATCGCCATCCACCGGTGCTGTGGGCATCCCCGGGCTGGGCTCTCCTGGCTGCCCCCGGAGCACCCGGCAGCCCCCGAGGTGTGGATGGGGGGGTGGGTGCTGCGAGCCCTTGCCGGCTCCTGAGGATGGGGCTCGGGATTGCTAACGGCAGTAATTCCTGCCTCGGGGGGGTAGTGGGGGGGAGATGTACGTTTGCTCAACGCTCGCGGGAGGTAAGCGGCCAGGTAAGCCCAAAAGGCAATTCTGACACCGGCGGGTTTCGCGCGGTGGCCTCCGCGTCCCCGTCCTTGGGACGATGGCCCCGCAGGGATGACGGATGTCGCGCCGCCCTTCCCGGGAGCTGGCTGCTGGTCGGAGGCCGTTGTTTATCGCCGCAGCCCTGATCCTTCCTCCCAGCCTCCGTTCCCGTCACCCGGGCGCTGCCGCACCGTAAAACACCCGGCGGAGGGGCGGGCCGGGGGGCTCTGGCCAGCCCAGAGCTGATTTAGCGACGATGCTCTGGCGTGCGGGCGAGGGCTGGGCGAGCACACGGGGGGGTGGCACAGCCCTGCCCACCTGGGGCCCCATCGCTACCCTGTCCCTTCTCCCAGCGCGACCCGGGGGACGGCGACCCATCCCGAACCGCTCGCACCCCGTGCCGGAGGGGTCCGGCTGCTCCCGGATGTAACGCCAACAAGAGCTCCCCCCTTCTGTCCAGGGAGATGAAATCGCTCTATAAACATTAATTAAGAGCGAGGCTTCGCAACGCCCCCGGGCAGCAGATCGTACGATTGCCCCCATCTCACGCGTCCACAAGCGCCGGCACGGCGAGAATAAGCGACCTCTCCAAGGTCACCCAGCGTGTCAGCGACAGAGATGGATTCAGAGCCCGGGAGGGGGGCTTTAAAAAAAAAAAATCTCCTTATCTTTATTTTTTATTGCATTTAAAAATAAAACACAGTTATTAAATATCATAATACCCATAATAGATTTTAAACTTGAACCGCATCCAGAGATGCTCGATGATAAATACCGCTATTATCAGAGTAAGCACTCGGGGAAATTGAGAGCTGGCATTTGTTTAATGAGTGCGCGTGCACGCACCGGCGGGGGCGCGCGTGTGCGCAGACGGGAGGCATTTCGGAGGCGAATTTAGAAGGGGGGTGACGGTCCCGGGAAACCACCGTACGGTCGCTTTTAAGGAGCACGGAGCACCCGCCCCAGCGGATCCCGCACCGCGATGGCTCCAGGACTGGGCGCACTGGTCCGAGAGCCGCCCCGGCGCAGGACCTGGAGGGAATCCCACCCGCGTTAGGACAACGAGCAGCTCCGTGTGTTGGAGGGGAAGCTTGACGCACGTCGAAGGATTTACAGCGCGGCGCTGAACCCGGGGTGCGGGGGGACACGGCCCTGCCCTTGCTGCTGGCCCGGGAGGAGGGCGCCCAGCCCCTGCGCCCCCCTGCGCTTCGGGGTGCCCGGCGGGAGCGGGCCGGGAGCCTCGGCAGAGCCAGCGTTAAATCCCGTCACGCTAAAGGTCACGGCCAGACCCGGCAAATGCCCCGTTGGGCAACGGGGAGAAATATTTTTCTCGGTAACCTTTGGTTTAATTGCACGCTAGCAGTCGTTCGCGGCGGGCTGCGAGGACCGGCGTGGGGGGGTGAGGAGGTTTTCCGAGCCAGCTGCTGAATTTTGGGATGAGGGAGCATCTTTTGTCAGTGCAGCGGCCCTTCTGCCTGCAGAACAAGAGCACGAGGCAGAGCGGGTACCCCACGGGCAGCGCCCCGGGTGGGTGTCAGGCGAAGAACAGGCTCCCCGGTTCTTGAGGGGCTGCACCTGGGGGGAGGCGCAGGTGCCACGCGTTATGGGGGAGTCTTTAAGGGGGGCTGCCCTCCTGAAGGGTGGGAGGCACTGCCGGAGAGCCTGCTCTTGCAGGGCTTAGCTGGGTCCTCCCCTTGCTCCTCACCCCTTGCTCCCAGGGGTGCTCTCCAGGGCTCTTTGCAAACCAGGAGGCTGTGGTAAGGTACGTGCAGTGGTTTCTCTCTTTTTGGCCTGGTGGTGTCCGTGAGAGTGGCTGCAACTTGTTCTTCGGGTGCTGTGGGTGCTGTTTGTGGAGGTGCTCGGGCCCCCTGCAAGGGGGAGCGGGTACCCACGAGTCCCCAGCATCATCAGGCTGCTGGGGGGACTGGGGCCGTGCTGGTGAGGTTTGTAGCAAGGGGTTGCAGATTGCCCTGGCCCAGGTGGAGAGGCTGCAGCTCTGCCAAATGGCCTTGGGGGGGGTGTGAAAGTGCTAGTGGGGATAACTGAGGGCTAATGAGCTGCTGCTGCTGCTGGCCAGGGGCTACCGGGTGGCAGGGAAGGGGGCTGCGGGCAGTGCCTCCCCCCAGGGCTGGCTGAGGAGGGTGGCTGGGGTTAGGGATGCTCCGGGCAGCGAGTCTGTCTGTCCGTCTGCCTGCGAGGCTTCCTTCTAGGTGTGCTCAGCAAGGCGACCTGCCAGCGGTGCCCTAGGCCAGGGAAGGGGATGGGGCTCAGGACTCTTTTGGGCGCAGGAAGAAAGAGGAAGGTTGGTTCCTTGGTTCCTTCAGTTCAGGCGGCTTCCTCCGGCTGAGCTGAGCAAATCGCCCCGCTCCCAACGGCTGCACGGGGCTTTCTGCTCGGGGTGCCCCCCCCCAGCCTGCAATGATCCCTCTGGCGCAGCTCTTCATCGTGTCTGTTCCAAAACCACTCTGCCATTATCTTTCTGGGCTGTAAACCTCTGTCTGCGTCCCCTCCCCAACCCCCCCATTTCAGTCGCTGAGCTCTTGCAATGCAGAAGTTAATGTCTGGCTCAGTTTAGTGGCTGCGAGGCGTGAGCTCTGCTGCAGCAGTTCCCCAGGGCTACCTGGGCCCGAGTTTTGGCTGGAGGCCCCCGGGTGCCACAGGGCGCCGGGAGCTGCGCACCCTCTGCAGAACAAGCCCTTCTCTTCCCCAGAGCGGTTTGCTCCCCGGTGCTTTGGGCTCCTCCCGTGTAGCTGCTCAGGAGGGATGGGGAAGTTTTTTCCAAACAAGCATCACCCGAATGAACTGTTTGCAGGAGCAATTTTGTGTCATGGCAATCAAAAATCATAGAATTGTTGGAAAAAGCCTTTAAGATCATTGAGTTCAACCGTTCCCATCTGGTGGAGGAGCAGGAGGAGGTCAGGATTCAGTTCCTGCTGGTTGCTGCAGGACCTTGGTTTGGGGTGGCGAAGCCAAACAGGAGCAGCCCCTCGGGTCTGTACTTAAGGGTGTTGAGCATCTTTAGGCCCTGAATTTGGGGAAGCTTAGGCTTTAGATGAAATTTTGGAACCAAACGCTTCCAAGGAGTGCTTTGTCCGTGGCGTGGGTTGGACGGGCTGTGCTGGTGGCACCTTGCACCGCCACGGCTCCGTGCCGCGGTGGCCAGCGGCACCGCTCCCTGCAAGCACTGGGAGGCCTCGTGGGAAAGCGCCGGGGTCTTGTGCCAGCGGGGACACGGTTGTGTGCGGCGCCGTTGCGGCCGTGCTAAACGGGACAGGAAAGTCAACTGAGGGTGACCTTGGTGGCTGGAGGGAGCAGCATCCCCCGTGGGAAACAGCCGCTGCCGGGGGGGATTGAGCGTGGCGGGGGTTTCGGATGGGCGTACGGGGCTGGCAGGGATAACGCCGGAGCTTTGCTCTCTCTGAAGCTGCGGCAGCCTTCCCCCCCCCGCTCGGTGCAGGGGTGGCCCCCCCAGCCCTGCCCCTGGCCCAGCTTGGCCGGCAGGCTCTGTGGCTGCCCCGGGGCGGCCAGCCCGTCTCCCGGCCGTCCCCGACCCTGCCCCTGCTGTATTTATTTATGTTTTAGCAGAAGCATAATATAAATAAAGCACCGCCATAAAAATGTCAGGAAAAGTTCAAACCTATTCATTATCCATTTCGCTCAGATTAAAATTTCCATCAAGGCTGCTTGGTTTTGACTTGAGTTGCTTTCCTTTTAATGAGCTTGATATAGAAGGTAAAAGATGCTAATTCATCCTTACATCTCTATCATCTCCCAGCTTTTGCTATATAAAGCATCAAGGTCGCATTCTGGGGAAATGTCTTTTTACCAAAGGTGCCATAATAATAATGAAGAAGCAATTTGTTTCAGCAAACTGCCTACAGTAATGAAGCTTAATTATAACCGTGTTATTAATACTGCTGCTTAAGGTAATTCACTTCTGAGCGGGGCGCAGAACAGTAAACTATAATTTAAACAAGAATCGAGACCTAATTTAAATCGTCAGATCTGCTGCCGAGAAAGGCAAACAGACCGCGCTCGCCTGCCCGCCGCCGCGAGGTTTCCCTCTGCCCGGCTTCCCGCGTGCCCCGGCGCCGGCACCGCTGCCACAAAGCCTCCCGCTGCCTTCGCCGCCGCCCCGCTCCCTTCCGAGGGGCGCGGGGGGCAAGCGGGACCCTGCCCGGGCACCCACGGGCACCCCAGGGCTGCTGCTGACCTCCGGGGCGCCTGCAAAACACCGAAAAACCCGCAGGTCCTAAAAGAAGGGCGAAGCGCGTGCTTACTGCCTGCAAAAAACGCTCAGGGATGTGCCACGTGCCCCCCAAAACTGCCCCCTGCCAGGTGTGGCTACCAGCCTCTTGGCTCCCGCTGTTTTGGGATGCACATGAAACGCCACTGCTGGTGATTTCCCCCCCGCTTTTTTATTATTTATTTCCACTCTGTGGTTTTAGGGCACGCGCCCGGAGGCCGGGGATCCTTGCGGATTGCCAGTGCTCCCCATCGCGCTGCTTCCCCCCCGGCTGCGCTCCGCATCCCCCTCCCAGGCTGAGCATCCCCAGCCAGGTCCCTCCGTGTCGGCTCCCCCCTGCCGGGCATGCAGGCTGCTGCGTGAACTTTTTGGCTCTTGGATGCTCTCGCCCTTCCCTTCCAGGCCTCCATCTCCCCCTTCCTCCGTACCAAGCTGCCTTCCCTGCGCGCGGCTGCGAGCCCTGACATCCTCCTTCCCTGAATCCCTCATTATTTCTGTCTCTTCCCTGGGCTCCCTCGCCTCAAAGCCTCCTTCCCCCTCCCACGCCCTCCCGCAGCAGCTCTGCCTCCGCGCTCGCAGGGGTACCCCGGCTCTCTGAAGCCGAACGGCGCGGGGTGATGTTTCGGAATCGCGTTCCCTTGCATCCCCGCTTTGGTAGGAAACGGTGCCGGGAGCTGCTGCGTCCCCCCCGCTCCTTTCTGGGGCTCGTGTCAAAGCTGCATTTGCAAACCCCCCCCCGTGCACGATGCCCACGCGGGGCTGGGGCGGCTCGGCGGGCTCGGCCGTCGCACCCTGGCTCGCCCTGTCGCTGCCAGGCATGGCTCTGCTCCGGAGGAGGAGGAGGAGGAGGAGGTGTGGACAAGAAGTAAATAGGTGGAGTGTTTCTTCTCGGCAAGGGGAAAAAAAGCCTCCATCACTGTTCCACTTGACTGCAGCCTCCCGCAGGCTGTTTCATCTCATATTATCTAAGCTCCAAGGGGGTGTCCAATTTGAGGAACAATAACTATAAAGTCATTTACAGTCCCCCGCTGCGACACAGTACATGATAGCCTGTGTAAAGCAGCAAACAGCCTTGATGGCCCCCGCCGCAGAGCCCGGCTCGGGCAGCGGCGCCGGCGGGGTGAGCCGGCTCCTCGGCAGCGAGGGGGCCAGAGCCTCGGGCGAGGGGGCTCGCCGGGGAGCCGGCGGCTCATTTCGATGGGCAGCAGGGGCGAGGGCAAGGCTCGGCCCCCCGGCATCCCTGCCGCGTGCGATGGAAGGTCACGGGGCCACTGCGCAGTTACCGCCAGAGCTGCGCCGCACCAGCCTTTCCCTTCCCTTCCCCGCTGCCGTCGGTGCGGCTCCGGAGCCGGATTGAGAGCGGGAGCTTGGGGATAACCGGAGAGCGTAGTGCCCTGCCTTCAGAAACGTGTGGGGGGCTTCCCGTTCCCCGCCGGGGGGCCCCGGGGGCCAGCACCCTCCCGAGGAAGGCTGCTCTCGGCCGCCTCTGCAGCGCCGACTGACCCCTCTCGGTGTTTTCGGTCTCTGGCTCCTCGTGTCTCAGGTTTTTAAAATAACTTTTCGGGGCCGCCCCAAAGCCCAGCTAAGGGAGGCTTCTGAGGAGGGGCTGCGTCCCAACGGCCACCGTCATGGGGAGCGCCATCCAGCCTCCGCTTGGGAAACCTCCGCGGGGAGGCCGAGCAAAGCAAACCCCGCCATGAAGGCGTCTCCCCTGGGAACAAACCCTCCTTACGCCCCGCTCGCCCCTTTTCCGAGGGGGCTGAGTTAGACACCCACCGCCACGCACCCGTGTCGCGCGGGGCTCAGCCGTGGCCATCGGGTTCCCGGATTTGGTCCCACGGGCGCCGGTGGCTTCTGCCGGGCTCGCTCGCCCCGGCTGCCTGCTCTGACAGCAGCTCCGTGGCTGCGCTCCCCAACGCCAGGCGTAATCCGTGATAAGAGACTTGATCTCAGCGGGAGAGAGTCAACCGGCAAACACTGAGAGGGATAGAAAGCAGCCCAGCGGGACTGAATGCATTACCCGGAGATTATTTTAAGAGAACCAGGGGAGGGGGAAGAAGCAGGCGAAAATGGAAGCCCAAGCCAGGGACTGGGTTTCTCTGGGCGTCCGGGTCACCTTGGGAAGCCCCGGGTGCTTTGCCAGCCCTCCTCGCCCCAACTTTGGAGATGAAAAGCAAGTCCGGCGACTGCGGAGGACAACGTGGGAAGAGCCGCAGCCTTTCCTCCGTCCCTCCTCGGCGCGGCAGCGCGTCCCACGCCAGGCGTGAGCGGCTGCGAGCCCTTGGGGAAGGCGGCTGCAGAGCCCAAGCCCTCGGAGAAGGCAGCCAGAATCCTCTCCAGGCGATGCCCTCTCCCCCCGGGCAGAGGGGCTCACGCCGAACACGTGGGGTGAGGTGCGGGGCTCCCCTCGTGCTCCTCGGCTTTGCTGCTGGAAGGGGGCTCCGGGGCCGGGAGCAAGGTGGGTGGGTGGGTGCCGGAGCTTTGCGCACCCCGAGGCGGCTCCTCCAGCCGAGCCGTCGCAGGACGGGGCACCGGTGAGCCCCCTCCCGCTGGAAGGTGGGCAGAGATGACCACCGGGAGGAGAAACGCTGATGGATCCACCCGCTAGATGGGATTGAAGCAAACCCTACTGCAGGACCGCTCTCGCTAGGCCTGTGCAAAGGATCAACCCAGTCAAAATGAGGAGCTCCGTGACAGTTTGTAGGGATGCTCTGCACCAGTCAGTACTGGGGGAGAAGGATGAGCCTATTCCAGTAATTAACTCGCTGCACGTCAAAGCAAACGCGCTAAGGAAGAAGAGCAGCCGCTCTATACTCAGCATAGGAAGAAGATGGGGAAAAAATAGGGGGAGGAAAGCGTGCCCTCCCCCGCTGCCGCCAGCTCTGGTTTTGAGTGTCTCTCCAGAGGGCTCCTGCTCCGGTGGGCTGGCTGGGAAACCCTCGGCGGGTCTGCCGGGACCTCCCCGCAGCCCTTGCCCCCACCGCCACCAGGAGCCCCCATGGCCGCATGGTGGGCAGCGCGGCCTCGTCCATCCGGGGCCAGCTAGCCCGGATCTAATTTAAGGCCGAGTTTGAGAAGGGGAGGAAAAGCGGTCAGCGGGGACTTTGGGAAGAGCAGAAGTTTTAATTGGGTTTTATCTGTTAGTTAATCAGGAAGTATTTCGGTGACAATTAGGTCAAAGCCTCTGGCGTATCTGTGAAGCAGCCATCCATCATTAGCCCTACCTCGGCTTGCAAAGTGGTATTTATGAGTTTCCAAGCGGTGAAAAAGCCCTTCTAAGAAATTAAGGTGAAAAGCACACTCCTGGCCACGGGGGGAAGGCTGTCGGCTGTGATGGATGGCCCGGAGCGGGCCGGAACAACTGGCTGTGGGGTCCGGCCAGGTTGGGAACCCTCGCTCTGTCAGGAGCTGCCGGTCCTGGAGCGGTGGGCGCGAGGTTTTGTCCCGGACCAGCAGCGCCGGGGCCGCCTGGATGCTCCTGGGGTGGCCGCGATGCTCCACGGGCAAATGGCAGCAGGAGCCTCTGCTGGCCGGGGGCAGCGGTGGGGATGCCGTACGCCCTGCCCGGTGCAGCATCGCCTGCCGCCTTTACGGGGAGCGGAACGGAGGGTTGGGGCGGCAGCAGGACAGGCCCCCCCACACACACCGGGAGCCGGCGTCTCGGCGGCGTGGAACCCGCCTCTCGGCAGGCCGCCCTAACCTCATTGCCGCAGCGAGAAAATCGAATTTTCCCCGAGCTGCTGCGCGCGCGAGCCAGCCTAAATGAGTGTTTTTCGCACGGCTCTGCCCAAACACGTTTAAGTCCTTGAAACTCGGTTAGGCGCCCAGCGCTCTTCTCCTCGAGGAGGGGGGGGCTCCCGCCCCCCACGCTGGGCAGGGATGGGACAAGCCATCCCGGCGGAGCCGTGCGGGGCAGAGCGATGGCCTTCGGGAAGCGCTCTTCAAGCGTCCTCGTGTCGCGCCGTCCTCTCGAGCCAACGCTGAATGATCCGGTTGAAGGGACGGAGCGAAGTGGTGCGGGTCTGCAAATCTGAGGGTGGCCACAAACGGTGCTTTTCGGTTTTCGGAACAGTCAAGGCAGTAGGTGCTCTGGAGGGGGAGTTAATTTATTGTAAGGAAGTAAAGGCCTGGGAAAGCAGCTACAAACCACTTCTGAAATTGTGGAGGCCAAGTGTTTCGGTCGGTGTTCCCTGGGTTTTGGGGATGTTTGCTCGCTCCCTTCTTTTCCTTCCTCGTTCACTGCCGTTTTGCTGGATCCTGACTGCTTGGTTCCATTTGAGATGGCCTTTATTAGTTTTAATCTTTCAAGTTCTTGGCAGATAAGAGAATCATTTCCTCCCCGGTTTGAGTTTTCAGGTAAATCCCTCAACCGGTGAATTCTCTGGGACCAAAAAAGCCCAGGGCTGCTGACCCGCGGGGCGCCTTCCCAGGCGCGTTTGCTCCTTCAGGCTGCGTCGGGGGCTGCGGATTGAGCGGGAGGTCGGGATTTTCCCCAGGGAGCTGGGCAGAAAGCCTGCTAGCTTGGCAAGGGCTTTGCACCGCCCGCTCCGTTTGCAGGTGCTCAAACTCATTTCTGGGGGCAGCAATTCCCGGGGCGAGCAGCGGGGACGGTGGGCGACCTCCCGCTCCCAAAGGACATCGTCGGGATAAATCTGCCGGCTCCGCAGCCGCGGGGAAGGGCCCGGATGGGCTGCGCGGGGGGCTCCGTCCCATCCCCATGAGAGCCCGGGGAAGTGCGAAGCCCCGTGGGAAGGCAGGGCTGGCAAAATGGACCTGGGGCTTTTTGCATGGGGCGAGCAGCTCGGAATGGCCACGCCAGACCTGACCTGCCGGAGGATTTTTTTGGCTCTGAGGGATTTCTGAGCTTTGCCGCCGGGCGCCTTTCCGTGGAGCCTGCAGCCCTTGGGTGCCAGCGGCACGAGCTGCTCCTTCCCCATGCACCAGCCAGGGGCCGGGCAGCCACGAGCCCTTCTCTTAATTAGCGTTCAGCAGCAAATGTATCGAGCTGCCAGGCACGCTGGGTAGGTCCCTCCTCTAGGTTAAGTGCTAATTACTCTTAATTAGGAGCGGATAAATATTTTATAAGCTTTGGACTACCCCAAGTGACCAGTGGAAACCCAGAAGTGCTGCAGAACATCTCCCTGGCTGCAAGCCCTTGCCGCAGCCGCCCTGCATGGTCCCCCGAGGGACACAGCTTTGGCCTTGGCCTTGGCTGCTGCCATGGCCTTGCCCCTGCAGGGGGGCTGGCAAAGAGCAGGGGGGTCCGGCGCTGCAGCGGGTGAGGGTCTTGCCCAAAGGCTGCTCGTTGGGTGGGACGGCTCCGTTGAGGAGGTGCTGGTACCTCCTGCACCCTGGAGGTGGGAGGATGTGGATAAATAGGTGAAAATCCAGGAGGGATTTTGCCCGCCTGTAAAGAAGGCGGCGGGGGCTGAATTCCCGTGCCGGGGTTTCGTGCCATTCAGCGATGGTACCCCAAAAGGAGCTCAGCCCTGGCTGAAGCTGGCAGGCTCTGTCCCCGCGTTTTCCCCCGACTCCCTTTTGCTCCGTGTATCTCCAATCCATGAATCGTAACGCCCTCAATCTCCCCCCCCGGAGCAGAAGGGGTCGTCCCTCTGCGCTGAACTCCCCGTTGTGTCTTGCGGCGCGGCAGGGAATGCTCCTCCTGCCCCTTCAGCACCTTCCCGGCGTTGCCCGAACGCGGGCAGTGGTAGCCACCCCGCCGGTGGGGACACTGGGAGGCCTCGTGAGCTGATGCCCGTGAATTTTGCGCGCACGCCTGGAATTTCCGCGGCCGCGTCGCTGGGATTCCCGCTCCACCGCTGCCGGCCCTGTGCGGCGCGTCCCGGTGGGGAGGAGGAAGGGCCGGCGCAGCTTTGCCTTTGATTACGTTTCTGTTCTGTAATAAACAGCAGTGGGTACTCGTTATTATTTAAACACCCCGTGTTCCTGCCGCCGGATCGAGGCGGCGGTTTTCCACAGCATATGTTGGAATTTACAGTAAGTGCAGCCGCTCGGCAGTCAACATTTGGTTTCTCTCACCCACAGACTGCAGTGCTAATTAGGGGAGGTTTTCCCTCGTTATCCTGGGGAGGTCAGGCACGGCAATTAGCATTTTGCAGACATCCACCAACAGCCCTGGGAGAGCTCCCGGCACGGGGCAGAGGGGGCTCGGGCGCTCGCCCCAGCCGCCGTCCCCGCCTGCCGGGGCTCTCCGAGAGGGTGATGAGTGCGGCGGATGAAGGGCAAGGAGCCGGAGTCTTCATCTCCAGTGGCGGTGGCGACCTCGGGGCCGGGCTGTTGGGCGCTGGGCGCTGCTGCCGTGGGTGACACATGAAACGCCCAAGCTGGCAGCGAAGCGCCGGGACGAAATGCCCCAGCAGAGGGCTGGGGTGGGTGCCCTTGCTCGTGCGCCCTCGGCGTCAGCCCGCAACGGGAGCGGGGTGA
This sequence comes from Butorides virescens, assembly GCA_017310255.1. Taxonomy (NCBI): domain Eukaryota; kingdom Metazoa; phylum Chordata; class Aves; order Pelecaniformes; family Ardeidae; genus Butorides; species Butorides virescens. The sequence continues at coordinate 14,237 of JADKXX010007287.1, read as the reverse complement.
AGGGGGGCACCGGAGCCCGTCCCGGTGTATTTGCGCAGTGCAGAAAGCTTTCCAGGCTTTGAGGTTGTAGGATCAAATTAAACCTCGCCCTCCCCCGAGCTGCCTCCCAGGCTGCCACGCCAGCTCGCCGGGATGCTCACCGCGGCCGCTCCGGCTGTTTTGCCTTTACGTGGCTGGCCAGGAGCAGAAGGGGTCCCTGGGGGCGGGGAGCAGCGAGCCAAGGCGGCACTTTGGGGGTTCTGCCCGCTGAGCAGCGCCGGCCCGGCTCCCCCGTTCGTGATGTTCTCTGCCAGCCGCTCTCTGCAACTTGATTCAGATCTTTCCGTGTTAATTGCAAGGAGAAGGGCTCAAAAGTTCAGAACGGGAGAGAGGGATCTTTGATGTCGGAGGCTGTTGTCTCTGAATAAAGCCTTATATTATTATGTAGAACATAAAGGGCATTCGTTAGGAAGCCGCGCTGATTAATTTAAGAAGCCTGTCTTCTCGGGCTCTTCCCCCTCCCTTAACGAGCGAGGGGGGGTAGGATCACCAGAGAAATGAACCTTGTGCTCCCATCATGGCAGGGAGGGGTGACACGGCCGCCTGGCCCGGCCCGAAGCCACCGGGGGACACGTGGGCAGCAGCGAGGGCAGCCAGCCAGGGACTGGGACTGGTACCCAACTGGTACCTGACTGGTACCCATCTGCCCAGGTAGGAGAGCAGCACCGGCCCCAGGAGGGGGTGATGCCCGGCGAGGCACCGGCTGAGGGTGCAGCCCCTCGCCCCCCCAGGCTGGCCCCGAGCCCGGCGCAGCCCCCCGGAGGCTGCTCCTCACCAGGGCCTCCCGCCCCAGCCCAGCCGGCGCCGAGGGCGTAATGAGAAAAGTACACCCTTCCCTCCCCAAAATCGATACGGAGACCTGGGGGGTCACCTAATTGGATGCCGCTCGGCGAGAGGCCCTCACAATAAGAAACCCAAGCACACCGCTTCAGCCCGTCTGCGAGATCATAAATCACATTCCCAGCCCGGCTCAGCCTTCTCCCCGTCTCGATGCTTCATCGATCCGGTGCCGCGGCTCTGCCCTGCGGGAGCGAGCGGGCGGCGGGGAGGACGCGGCGGTGGTGCTGAGCCGGGCGGTGCGGTGCTGAGCCGGGCGGTGCTCCAGGCTCCCGGGGATGTCCTTTGCTTGGTTTTCTTAGCAAGGAAATCGTTTATTTTTTCAGCAAGGAAATTCACTCGGTTTCCCCGCTTTATTTATTTGTTTTGGCGCTGGCTTTTGGAAACAGCCCAAGGATGTTGGCTAAATAAAAGCTAATTAATTGGTGGTGCCTGGCTTAGCCCAGCTCCGCCTGCGCAGGCTGGGGTGGGCTGGGAGCCTCTCCCCCGGTCCCGCAGCCACCCCAGCAGCTTGCACCCCACGCCTCGCCTGGCTGCTTCGCCTCCAAACCCGAGCCCTCCCCTCGGGGCTCAGCCCGCCTCCCAGATGGGGCTCAAAAGCCCGAATTGGCAGGAAAAAGCTGCTCCCAGTAAAATCCCGCGTGTGTATGCGTGGCCGTGGTGTGTGTCCCTTGCAGGTTGAAGCAGCATCTCCGTGTCCTCCTCCAGATGCTGGGTCTGGTCCTCTTACGCTGGGCTGGCCCAGCAGAGACCGCGCCGGCGGAGCAGGTAGGGAGCGCTGCTGGGAGCAGTCCCAGTACCACCAGTCAGCCCTGCGCTGGAGGAGCCCTCCTGGTTCGGAGCCGCCATCGCCTCGCGCGGCGTCCCGCTTTCATAAATCTGAGCCCGAGTGATTTAGAAACTGCCTTGCCTCCCCTGCCTGCCTCACAGCCTGCCCACTCCCGGCCGGTAAATCACCTGCCTGGCGGGAAGGCTTCCAGCGGCAGCCCCGGCAGCGGGAGAAGGGGCGGACGCGCAAGCGCCCGGAAAGGCAGAGCCGTGGCGGAGAACCCTGGGCAAAGCCAACCTGGGAGGGAGCCTCGCCGCTGCGCCCCCCTGGAAACCCCAAAGCGGAGCCGGGGCGGCCGGCGGCTTCGGGATGCTTCTCCGGGACACCCTGCTCCGGCGGGAGCTTGGCTTGCACCCAGCAGCAAACCCGGCTCAAAACCAATCACAAGTCCCTCCAGTTCGCCTGCAATTAAAAAAATAAACCAGCCCCCCTCTGTGGCTCATGCCTCTCCTCTTTCCGTGGGGCTGTGCGAGGCAGCGCGACTCGGAGGGGCTCCCGAGTTTGGGTGCGACCCTGGGGGGGCTGCGGCCCTGCCCAGCCGCAGGTGAAGGTGCTCGGTCCCGGCGGCGCGGGGGGCTCTGGCTGCCCACACCGCTGCTGCTGCACATTTACGGTCGTGTCCTTGGAAAAACACTCGGAACTCGCTCGCCAGCCCGCGCGCTCCCTCGGATACAGCCCGAAGGGTTGCTCAGAGAGGAGCGGGAGTAATCACCGCCGACCCGAGATGAAAAAAAAATGATAATCAAAGCCTAATCCTAAACCCTCTCCTTTAATCTTTGTGCTTCCAGCCCTAGTCTCCCTTTCATCTCGGACTTTGCCGTTCGCTGGTTGTGCTGCAGCCACGGAAACCACGCGGCTGGAAGAGGGGGAGAAAAAAAGCAAGGATTAAATTAATGAGCAGGTAAGCAGGTTTATTATTTCATCTGATCCTTCCTTCCTTCCCGCTAATTTCTCCGAGCCGATTTGGGAGGTAGAGCCCGAGGTTAACTCCGTGGCAGGCCGGGCATCCGTTGGCTTCCGTGCGCCGTTGGTCGAACGGCGCTGAGGTCTGGTGCGGCGAGGGGGCGTCAGTCGGGCGACGCGAGTGTTTGCCGAAAAGTAAGGAAAGGGGAGCGTTGGGCTTGTGGTACCGAGGTGGGTGCTGTGCTGTGAGTACGCAGCGTGGCGACGGTGTCAGCCGCGGCAGCGCCCGGCGCGGGAACGGCAACCAGGGCGGGCGAGCGGGGCAAGCGGCTGTCGGGGCCTCCGGGAGCAGGGCGAATCCTCGCCGTCCGGAGGAGCTGGAGATCTCTGCACCTTGAGATGGCCCCGGCGACCTCTTGCACCCGAGCAAGGACAGAATGTTGTTGAAACTGGAAATGGGGAAGGGGAGCATCAAAGGGTCCGGGCGCTGAGCCCACCCTGTCCCTTCCCATCTTGTCCAAAATACCGTGCTCTCTGAAAGCGTCCCGAGCAGCCGTGGCCGTTCGCAGCTCCCCGACACGGTGCGTAGGACGCCCCGATGCCCTGGGCACGCAGGGCTCTAGCCTCGGCTCTCGAGGGGACAGAGGCCACGTCGGTGCCGTTAGGGAGAGCGCGTTGCCACGTCCCGGACCTCCTGTCTCGTTAATCCAGTGAGCCAAACGCGAGCGGCGATCGATGGAGCCTCCGTGGAAGGGTTTTCTGCCCGGGCTGTGGCGGAGCAGGCTCGGTGTCCCCGCTGCCGTCCCCGCTGTCATCTGTATTCTCCTTACCGCTCCCTCCCCGCTCGGCGGTGCCGGCAGGGCGCTGCCTGTCCTTGCTCGGCCGCCGGGAGGGCGGAAGATGAACGGGTGCTCAGCAAGCCATTTACCAAGAGGGCACTTCGCCACCAGACAGGCGGCTTCATAAATCCTCCGGCCCCTGCCAGAGGAGAGGAGGCGACTCCCCGCCCTCGCTGGGTTTCGCCCTACGTTGAATTCCAGCCGCCGCACAGGGCGCTGGCGGGAGAGGTCCTGCGAGCGGACCCACGGCGTCCTCCCATGCCTTACGGGATCGTCCCACCGAGCCACCCCGAGCCCTGCGGAGGCAGGAGGGGAGCCCCGGCCCTGCGAGCCCTGGCACGGGGGGCCCCGGGGGTCTCCGGCAGAGCCGCGCTCTGCTTGTCTCCCGCGCCCGGCGCTCGCTCCTCTTGCTTGCCAAGCTCCTCTTTCTAACGATGTTTGTTCGAGCTGTTTTCCTGCTTTGTTGCTTGCCATCTGCCGCCTCCGTGCAGTCCAATTAGTGCCTTTTTGATAGTTCCTTGCCTTTCGGCGCCGGCGTCGGGGCGACCCCTGACTTTGAGGTCCGTCTCTCGCACCCCCGTAAGGCGCTGTCTGACACCTTCCTTCATTTCATCTTCACTTGCCGGAGCTGTCTGGACTTCTCTGAAGTCTCGGTGCTGCCTCCAAAGTAGAAAGCTTTTCAATTAAGAAACTTATATTTTTAGGGCTCATTAAAAGAGAGGCAGAAAGAGAGAGAGAGGGGGGTGGGTTTTTTTTTTTTTGTGGGTAATTATTATTAATGGCCTTTCTTTTTAGCAGAGGTTTGTTACACTCGCAAAGAAGGGAGTGCTGGCAGGCTCCTGCGTGGCGGGGTGTCGCTGGAAGTGACGGAGAATGAGGTCTCCTCCACGATTCCATTAGTGGCAGGACACATCTCAGGGAATACGCGCTGGGAACGCGGCCGGGCGCGCTTCCCACCTCCCAGCAACGCCCGGCCCGGCGCAGGGCACTGCGGGGCCGGTGCCTCCCGCGGGGAACGGAAAAGCTCAGCGCTGGCCCGGGGAGAAGCCGGTTTGTCCCCCCTACATCTCCCCCTTACCGCTGGGAACGGGCAATCCTCCGCGTCCGTGGCGAGCCTTTTGGCCCCGTACGGCCCCATGGGAAAACTCCCGGGAATTCAGTGTAAAGCACGGGCGCGCTGGAGCCTGCGCCGTGCAAAGCGTGCGGCACCCGCTCCCGCAGCCTCCCCTCTCCCCCCGCCTGGCAGCACCCCCAGCGCGCCCCCGTGCGTGACCCACTTCTGGATCCGGAGCGGCCGCTTGAAAGCTCGGAACGCAGCGGTAATCCCGGATGATCAAAGAGTCCCGCATCCACCCACAGGTATCGCAAACAAGCGAAAGCCCGGAGCGAAGCTGCTGGAAGAGGTGCTCTGGGCAGAGACCGGCACAGCGCATCCCACGCCGAGGCGCCGAAGGCTGCCAGCTCCGCCGGAGCAGAAAGCAGAAAATGGGACACGTCCCCGGGAAGCCCGGGTCGCAGCCTCGCTGGGAAACGCGAGCTGAGGACGACTGCGCGCGCCCAGCGCGGGAAACTCCTCTCTGCATGGAAGGAAAGACCTTTGCGGAGCAGGAGAAGCAGTGCCGGGGCTGCCCGGGGGGGCAGGATGCGCCGTTTGCCGTTTTGCCCCTTGCTGGCGGTGACCCCGGTGGCTTTGTTCTGCTTGGAAGAAATCCTTTCCCTGAGCCAAATCTGCAAACTGAGCCTACGCGTAAAGAAGTCGCGCCCCTCCCCGGCCCCGTGCTCACGGGGTTGCCAGCACCAACAGGGCGCTGGCTCTTGGGAGCACGCCTGCGTGGTAGCTCTCCCCCCGACGCCGCTGGACGGCGAAGCATCAAACCCCCTGAGCCACTGCCTGCCGGGGGGGTCCCTGCCGGGCCAGGCTGCTGCCTCCTCCCCGGGGACCCCCAGCTCAGGCTCTCTGCAAACGCAGGCGGGGGGCGGCGGCGGCCGTCGCTGTTGAGGAGCGCTTGGCTGCAAATGACAGCCACGCAGCTACTTCAGTATTTTATTTTTATGATCTTGGTAATGAAAGCTGAGGCTCTGGAGGAGGATGGAGAGGCCCTTTGATGACCCCACCAGGCTCTCATTGCCCTTCAGGGACGGGCAAACACCCACGCCGATACACGCTTGAGGAAGGGACACGGTAAACATCGCCTCCCTTGGCGCTAATTGTCCTCTCTGTCACCGCTCCTTGCAGAGTGACGAACGATCGGCTTTTAATGGAGCTCAGGTTCCCCCGCCGCTCTTTAGTGATCCCTCCAAGCCAAGGATGAGTCATGGGGCCAGGCCAGGCCATGGGGGGGGCAGCCTTCCAAGGACCCCTTCCCTCCCTCATCCATAACAGCGAGGTCGGACCGATTGTCCCCCCAGGTGTCTTTTCTCAGCCAAAGCCGCTTTGTTTCCTCTCATCGGAGCAATATTTATCCCTCCCCGTGCCGCAAGACCAAACGAAGGCTTGATAAAATTAGAAGGCGACTCATTTAAAACCGACGCGAGAGCAGCAGTCAGATCGCCTGGGAACCTCGTAGGCGTAGGGGCGCTCGCCGCTGAGAATTTGGGAAGGCCTCCCAGTATGACCGGTGTTGCTCTTGCCCGTGGCCTACTGGATCGGGAGCTGGCCAGACGTAGGGCGTTCAGGAGACGGATGCGCGCCCAAACGGTCCCAAGGTCACAGGTCTTGCTGGTGCGGTGGATTCCCATGCGCTCGGCTCTTGACGCTAAATATTAAGGGGAAAAAAGCATCAACCCCCCAAGTCCTCAGCTGGAGGTGACAAAGCCAGTGCCAAAAGCCAACCTGTTACCCGTGCGGCAAAGGCCGCTCTTCCCGCGCCCGGGAGGGAGCGCGGCGGCAGGATGAAGCCCTCCGTTAGCTCGAGCATTCACACGCTGGTTAAGCGGAGATGACGGAAAACCTTCATTTACCAGGGGCCGCGGAACATCTCACGGCGCCCGTTACAACTTCAGATCTATAGAAAGAGAGAAGCGTAACAGAAGTGTGGCGGGGAGAGCGGGAGAAAGGAAAGCGTTGACCTTGGGCCCTGGCAATAGCAAGGAATTTCTTTAGATAGGAAGAAAAAAAGAGAAGCAGATATGATTGCTGTTAATGGGATCTGAAAGGAAGATTTCTTCTCGACCCCGAATCCGTCAATTTAAGCATCAGCTAAGGAGCAGGACACGGCGTGGGTGCCTCTTGTCTTGCATTGCACGAGGCTGAGCTCCGAGTCTGCGGATGGCGATCAGCAGAGCGGCCAGGAGCCCGCGGCCACGAGCCCTTTCTGCTGCTCGCCTGCAGAGGCCGGCACGGGAGCCGGGGAACTTGGTGTCCCCGTGCCGCTGGCCCGGGAAGGGCGTGCTGGCCCCCGCCTGGCTCCGGCGGGATGAAACGACTGTCGCATCGGAGCCTCCCCTCTCCCTCGGAAAGCGCAGAGCTGTGCCTGGAAGGTCTGTCGGGAAGGAAAAATCAAACCAACCCCCTCGAAAAATTATCTCGGCGAGTTAATGCTGTAACGAGCCTGCAAGATCCAGCTGAGATTCCCTGACAGCCTCCCAGCGCTAGGAAGTTATTACAAACCCTGCCCCGGGGAAGGGGCCCCTCTCCATGTTACCGGCTCCCGGCGCCCCCATGATCAGTCTGGGATTTTCCGCGGTGTCTTCGTTTCGGTGAAGAAAACCCTTTATTTATTTGTTTGTTTGTTTGTTTGTTTTAAACACCCCTAACTTAGCTTCTCCTCTGTGATTTTTTCTGATTTTCTATTTTGCAGCTGCAATAAATCCCGACAGCATTTCCCCGTGCCTCGAGGGCGTGCTCCATCCCGGGGCGCCGTGCGGACGCGTACCCCGCCGCCCTGCAGCCAGCGGCGTTTTCGGCAGAGCCAGGTGGAAGGGGCGAGCCCTTCGGTCAGCGGGGGTCAGCCCCCCCCCCATGCCTCTCCCAGCAGCATGGAAGCCAGCGAAGCTGCGATCAGGGCCAGGTAATTTTATTAGGCTGTTTCGGCAGGCAGCGTTGAGAATCCGACCTTGTCCACGCTTGGAGGGCACGGCTGCGGCCCTGGTAGAGCGTGCGGGAAAAGGCGACTCGCCGGGAAGGGATGGGGCTTGCCCAGGAGTCACGGGGCTTCCGAAACACTCCGTGTCTTGGGAAGAAGAAAAGAAGAGGGCACCCGGCCGTTCCCAGGACGCTGGGGACGGAGGAGGAGAAATCAGCTGGAATTAGTGGAAGCGAGGTGTGCGGGTGAGCTGTTAGATCCCTGCCGGAGCGGTGCTGGAACCAGCCCCGAGGGAGGGCAGGGCGGCCACGGCCACTTTTTTCCCGTGGTTTTACCCCAAAGCGCTGCCCTCCTCCTCCGGAGCTTGCTTGGGCTGCCTGGCTCCCAGCGGAGCTGGTCCCAGTTGGATCAGCCCCCTGAGCTGTGGGGCTGCAGGTCCCCTCCTGCCCAGCACCCATCACGCCCAGACCCGAGGTAACTTTGCTCCAGAGAGCCAATTAGCGCAAATCTAGCCCTGGTAATTACTGCCTGATAAGATCCCTGCTGCTGCTATCTCTGGGCAGATAAGGCAGGGGAAGGGATGGCTTAGGGCGACGGCAGCCCTTGTTAGAGCTTCACCTCCTCCTGCAAAGCCTCTGGGGGGGCCGGGGCTGGTGCCCCGCATCGGGGAGCTGCGGCCGACGCCTGGGGTTGATGCTTCCCTCGCGCAGGGGATAAGAAGCGGAGGGTCCAGCGCGGATTTGATCGTGCGGGGGGAAAAAGCAGATTTCTGTACAGGAAAGAGCCTGGGCAGGACGCTCGGCTATTTAAAGCCTCCCCGCTGTGCTGGAATAACTTCCCTGGCTCCGAGTGAAAATTGGGTTAGGCGCGCGCTTTGGGGGTGTTTGTGTCTTTGGAGCCGGTGCGCTTTTAAGAATGATGATACATGGGCACGTCTATGAACCTCTGGCCCAAATTTTTCCTCTTCTTCCCGCCCCCAGCAATGAAATGAGCTGGTTATTGTCACCTTATGGCACCTCGGGATGCTTGCTTGCAGATCGGGGGGGCTAGAGCTTCTCTGCCTCCGCTGGGGTAAATCAGGAGTAGTGCAGGAGCAGCCAGCGTGGGCATTTTTGTATTAAAAAAGGAAAATACTCCCCAGGCCTGTGTGTCCTGAGGCAGAGGACATGGAGCAGAGCAAGGAAAGCGTGACCGCTGTCCTGCGGAGCGGGGGTGCTGGTGCCAAGGGCAGCCCAAGGTCGCAGCCCGGGCTGCCCCGGTGCTGGGCTTTGGGAATTCAGCAGGCGAGAGGTGCAGTAATTGGGGGGAAATTAGAAGCCGTATAACACCGGGAGCAGAGCAGCGAAGGATCCTCAACCTCCCTGACGGTTCTGGTTGTTAATGCCTGCCTGTAGCTTAATTACATCATCCAGTCCATTAAATAAGGCGGTAACTAACTGGGATTTAATGAATACGAAGAAAAGAATAAATTGGACTTACAGCGTAGCTGATACCCCTTTATGGAATGGGAAGAATCAGGAACGGAGATTCAATTTCTGCTAAGTACAATTAGGGAAATAAATAAATAAAAATTAAAAGCCCGACCCGTAGCGGCCGCGGCTCCCAAGCTGAGGCGCCTGGGGGGGGCTCCGGGCTGGCGCTGCCCCCCGGCTGTCACAGCCCACGCGGGGGCCCCGTAAAGGGCCCGGACCCGGGGAGCGCAGCGGGGCTAACGGGGGCCTGCGTGCGCCCCAGCAGGAGGGAGCCCGACGCCCCGGTGCTCGGCAGTGTGCTGCGGGTGTCGGCACGTCCCTTTCCGCCTCTCGGTGATGTCTTTGCTCTTTTTGTTCGCAGCTCTCCACCCCGTTTGCTGCGGAGGTGCTGGAGCGCCGAGGAGCAAGCAGCCCAGCGGAGCGCGCGACCCCGCCACCAGCACCGTGTGCGGAGGGAATCCCGCGGCGTCCCGGTGCGCTCAGAGCGGCCGTCGTCGCGAGGGAACGGCGCTTCTCCATGCGCTCCGGCGCGGGATCGCTGAGCAGCGTGCCCCGCCGGGTTTAGCAGGAGATGGGACGACGGCAACGTGACCGGTTGGCTCTGTCGGGAAGGCGGGAGCCGTTCCCACCGGGAGCGCGCTGCGTGGGCGTAGCTGCGTCGCTTTGCGCGGCGGCGCGGGCGGGAGCCAAGCGCCTGGAGAGCATCCCCCCCCCTCGGCGAGCGGGCGCCTGGTGCTGCCGAGTCAGCGAGGGGCCAAGTTAATTAAAACAGAGAGGCTTTCAGCTGCTCCCGTGGCTGCAACAAGCCCGGGATCGCCGCGTCCTCCTCCCTCCCGGTGCCGAACCCGGGGCTGCTCCCATTACCCGGGCGGTGATCCGCCTGTTGTCAGTGCTCGGCAAACACGCGGCGGCGGGCGGGCAGCATCGCTCGGGGGCTGTCAGCTCGGCCTCTCTCGCCGGCGCTAACCACGCTTTCAAGTCGTAACGCAGCACGGAGGGAGCGCGGGCAGAAAGGCAACGAGCTGTGCCGCCGGGGAGCAGCCTCCGCTCAACGCGCCCGCAGGTCGAGCGCCCGAATCCTCCGGCAGCAGCCTTCCCCACCCCCCCGCTATGACACCCCGCTCTCCCGGTATCCCTGTACCGCGGCGGGGAGGTGGCGAGCGGGCGGCAGTGACCGATGCCAGGGGCTGATCGGCCGCTGGAGCTGCTGAAAGGGGTCGCGGCTCCCTAAGTGCTCGTCAGGATGAAGGATGACAGCGCCAGACAACGAGACGCTTCCCTTCCCTCCTCTCCCACTGCTAATGAGCGCTCGGGCGGCCAGGGCTGCCGGTGGGTTTGGTTTGGTTTTCCCCCTGTTATTTCTCCCCCTATTTATTTGTTTAGTTAATTTATTTATTTTCCCTTTCTCCCTCCTTTTCCCCCCCACCCGCCTCCATCCTTTCCCTCTGGCTTCTGCAGCTATTTGTGTTGGATCCTGAGCAGTTAGCGCTCTGAAAATTTAATTAGGCACTTGGACGAAGCCCGAAAGCTGAGCCTCTGCCGCAACACAGCCCCCCCCAGCCCCTCTCCCCTGAGGCCACTTCGCAGTGGGCAGGGGTACAGGGGACCCCCTGGAGCCATCACCCTGGTCCCGGGGGGGCACGGGCACTTCCCCAACAATGTCCCCCAGCCGTGCCAGCAGCCCGTGGGCCCGCGCCTCGGCACAGCCCTCCTTCGCCGCCGCAATAAGGCACGTGGGGTTGGGTTTTCTTCCCTCCCTGCTCTATTTGAGATATCATTTTGCTCTTTGAAGTCCCTGCCTTTTTTTATATATATTTTTTTTTATTTTTCCCCTCCTCCTTATTCCCGAGCAAGGGGGCTTGTCCCGCTGTCGCTCGGTACGTGATGCTGCGCCGCAGGAGCTCGGCGGCAGCGGGGCACTGACAGGGGGACGAGTTGGGGACAGGAGGGACGCAGCCCCTCCGGGCATCCCCCTCCATCACCCCGGGGTAGAGGTGGCCCCGGCACAGGCAGGAGCGAGGACGCCGCGCCGGCCCCCTCTTCATTTGCTGTGCATGCTTGGGAAAGCCCGAGCGCTGCCTTCATGGAATCATAGAATATTTTGGGTTGGAAGGGACCCCAGAGGTCATCTAGGCCAACCCCGCGGGAGGGCCTGGAAGCGAGAGCAACGCTGAGAAATGAGGCGCCGAGGTGACGGTTTGGGGGGGTCCTGCGGCGCAGCACCGGGCTCTTTCTGCCTCTCGCTGGTTTTTAAAGGATCCATCAGGCAGAGGGACTCTGGCGTGAATGAGCTCAGATTTATGTCCCCATCGGTCGGATCCTTAAACTTCCTAAGTACTTAAAACGTTCGCATTTTAGCCTGAAAAATGACCGGGTTCGGCGGACGGAAAATCTCTCGCATAAACCAGGGGCGGCGTTTGGAGGGAGCGAGTCTGCGGTGACGCGCACCCAGGCAGCCGCAGCAAAGCTAAACCAGGCATAAAGGGAAATGTCAGCTGGGGGGAGAGCCAGATGTCGCTCTCTTCTCCTTTTTCTTTTTATTTTTTGTGTTTTTATAACCTAGATCGGATTACAGGCGAGTATATGAGCGTATCGAGCGGGGAGGGGCGCACAGCAAGAGGGGGAGAACTTCACTTCTAGCCTTTAGCTTGATGTAACCCGGAGTGCTCTGCAAAGAAAAACACTTTTTTTATTTCTAAATAAAGCTCTTTGGAGTGACACATTTATTGCTGGCAAAGAATTACTCAAATCGGAGACGCTGTCAGCTATTTATTTTAAAAGCTTTTTTTTTTTTTCCCCCAGTTTGGGAAACGAGAAAGATCAAACTCCCTTTGCGTTCTTCTCAATATTTCTTTAAAAGCTTGACAATAAAGCGGGTTCTCTGCTCCCCGGTTGCCTTTCTGGTGTTTCCAGGGCTCCACGGGCACCGGGGAGCCCAGGGGATGCGGGGATGGGGCCGGGGCCGCAGCCCGGGGAAAGCCCCACGGGTCTCGCGAGGGATTTGCCCGAGCTTGCCCGCCCAGGTCGCGCTCTCGCTGGACCCCTGCAGTTCAGAATTTATGTTTTCCAGGTTTCCCACAGGACCTGGGCATCCAAACCCGGTCGAAACGTGTGGGCACCTGATCCTCGGTGCCTCCACCAGCAGCTTCCAGGAGAGGAACGGGGACCCCGGGGCATTCCTGGGTGGGAACGCAGCGATCTGTAAATAACACGGCACGCAGGTGGAGCCTGTCAAGGCTCCTGCTTAATCTCTCCCGCCAGCGCGGTTTAAGCGCCCTTCCCAGCCTAGGGCATGTCTCCCCTCTCCATCCCGCCCCCCAAAAAGCGAAGGAGAACAGATCTTCCTGCAGCAGGCTGCCGAGGGGCTCTCTGCTTGCACGCGGGACCGCTTCACAACGCCGCAAATCTGTTCAAGCCCCTGGAAACACGTTGCCGTAGGGCAGAGCCGGGGTGGCCGGTGCCACCTGGCGGAGGGCTTCAACCGGAGAGACGAGGCACGGACCGGGCAGAGACACCGGAGGCCACGGGCGAGACCCTCAGCCTGCCCTCCCTGTCTAACACCAAACACCCTTGAATTTGTCTGCACGGTGCGACATTTGTCATTTCATTAGCTTTTCATCTCAGCTCCTTTCTTTCCCCCGTAGACGACTCCATTCCTCTTGCTTCCCCCCTTTTCTGCTCCTTTTCCTCTATAATTGGATCATTTGCAGTTTATGGGAAGGATGAGGAACAAAAGGTATTGACAACCCAAGCATCCCAAATTACGTGTCAAGCTCAAAAAATGAGATGAAAAGAAAATCCGGATGCTCCTTCTTTGCATTCTGATTTCTGCATGCGCGAAGCTCATTAGTTTCCCGCGTTCGGGGCCGTTTCCCTGTCTGTCGAAGCCCGAAGCCTGCTTTCGGGGGGGCGCCGGTCGCTTGACTCCGGCGGCCGGGGACCGATGCGAAACGGCGGCGCAGAAGTCGGTGGTAACCGCTCAGCACCAGCCCCCTCTCCTCGTCGTTGGGTGACGCTCTACGGCCAAGCCCAACGCTGGGCCCTTTGGAGGGACGATCAGTTCTCCGAGGAAAACGACTGGAGTTTTTAACGGGATTCCTTCTGCTTGGAGCGAGCAGTTAGTTATTTGCTCCTAATGGGGCGCCCGCGGGCGGGGACCGAAGGTGGATGCCGGCGCGGAGCGGCTGCGTTCGGGACGACCTGCCGGCGTCTGACCGGGGCTCAGCCCAATTACCGCTGGCGTGAGCCCAAGCCGTCCGTTCTGGCAAATCCCCCTCCAGGGGCCGCCCCATTAGGAGCAAATAACTAATTATTGCTGTCGGCTTTAATAAAAAGGCATCAGTTGAAAGCTATTTTTCCCCCCCTGTAACTTTCCAGCGCTGTATAAATTACTGGAGTCAAAACTAACTTCTAAATTGAGTAATTCCAGACATTTGTCAGACTCCAGAAATGCTTTAATTAGCGTTGGTTAATAAAGTGTTTAGGTAATTAGGCAAACATTTGTCCCGCCTGTGCATTTTTTTTTTCCTCTTGCTTCCGACAACTCAAAAAAAATTAATTGGAGTCCAGGCTTCAAGAGTTATTGGGCTTTATCTTTTTTTTTCCCCTCTTCCTTTGTAATAAAGTATTGGTGAGACTGCTAATGATTACCAGTGGAAGCCGTCTCCGCCGAGCGAGTTCTGAAAGTTTTTTCTCCTCTTCCTGGCTGTTTTCTCCGACGCGGGGAGCGGGAGCGCGCCGGCTCTCGGGGGACGGATCAAAAGCAGCCGCAGCAGCTGATTCCCCCCGGGGTGCCGGGAAGGATGCGCTCGGGGAGCATCTCTTGTCGGCAGCAAACGCGGCGGTGCCAGCGACGCGTCCTTCTGGCGCTCCTCCTGGGCGAGGAGGCAGGCGCCGCGCTTCGCTCCCAGCCCAGAAACCTGTCACTCCGCCAGAAATCAGCGCCGAAAGCCCCCCCGCCCCCCCGCCGCCGCGCGCTGCCGCTGACAGCTGCCGCCGGTGCCCACGGGCCATGGCGTGCGCCGCCGCCGCCGCGTTTCGCGCCCGCGCCCTGCGCTAACGGCGGGCGGCTGCCTGCAGCGAGCGGCCCCGGCGCCGTGGCTGTCCCACCGGGTAGAATTTCCCATTTGCACCCGTGCAGACCATCGCCCCCCGTACCAGCCAAACACCCGCTGGGAGGATGGGATGGGATGGGATGGGATGGGGATGGGGATGGGGATGGGATGGGATGGGGATGGGGATGGGATGGGATGGGGATGGGATGGGGATGGGGATGGGATGGGGATGGGGATGG
>JADKXX010007286.1:0-14737 GCA_017310255.1 Butorides virescens | reverse complement strand
CTGCCTCCCCTGCAGCTCTTCCAGCAGCCAGCTTGAGCAGGCTCAGCTCACCGGGCTGTGCTTGGTGCAGGAGAGAGGTGTTTGACAGATGGTTGCGCTTCAGATGTTAAAAATTTAAGGGCCAGTTAGTCTCAAAGCTATCCTCATGGGAAGGTCTTCCCTTTCCGAGTTTAAACAGAACCATGTAGGTGTACTTCGCGTCTTGCAAACCGCTTTTAGTGAGAGCTGAAGCCCCCGGCAGCGGGTCCCGGGGCTGAGCTGGATGCTCTGCCTGGGCTGCTGCATCTCAGCCTCTCCCGTCGATGCATCGGGTGCCTCTGGGATTAATGTGCTTCTCCGGGTTACCGAAGCATGGGAACGATGAGAAACACGGGCGTTTCTGGTTTGGGCTAAGCGCAGAGGGGACCTGTTCACATCGTGTGGGCAGCCTGAGACCTCTGGGCTCTGCAGGCTGGGAGCCCGAAGCTCCCTCTGCGCCGAATCCCCGTGTCCCGGAGGAGCTCCCTTCCTGGCAGCTCTCCCCTCGGGAGAGGAGGGCTCCAGAGGCTGCTTGGCTCCGCGATGTGGCTGGGTGTCCCGGCTCCAAGCCTCGGCTTTAGCAGCTACGGGCGGCTTGGAGGGATGGGAAACTCTGCCAAGGGTCCTGGCAGGGGAGGGCAGGGCTCAACTTCCAGCCCCTGCATCAGCCGAGCAAGGCGTAAGGACCCCCTGGGGAGCCGGAGCCAGCGCTTTCCTGTCCTTTAACCCATGGTGATATGTCACTGATCGGCACAATTGGTTCTAATAGCTCCCCAGGTAGATTTGGGAGAGCAACGAGTTGAACATAAAAATCCCTTTATTATTGCCATTTTGCTTTTATATACCCATCAAGCTTTCATATTTAATCTCCTACATCACAATAGCTGATCATTTTTAACATTTGACATTGATAAAGTGCCCGCTGCTATTATTCTGACATACTATAAAACATTACACCCATTTGCAATAGAAAAGGCAAAGAATCAATACTCAGCCCCATTTTCCGGCACGGCAGTAAATCACGGGGAGCCTAACAAATTGTTTTAAATATAAGCACCTTCAGAACCAATAAAGAGCCCAACCAATCCCTGTCCCTTGTCATAGCTGTCAAACACCTCTTCTGCTAAATGGGCACGCGGGCGTGCACCCCGAAACGGCCAGCCCCCCGCCTCCATCCCCCGGGAAAAGCTCTTGGGGAGCGCAGCGGGGGTGCTTGCTGCGGGATGCGCCCCAAGTTCCTTCGGGGAGCTCTGGGGATGCGCCCGGGTGCTGGGTCCCGGCCGCAGAAGTGCCTCCGTTGGGCGAATTCCCCCCGCAGAATAAGGGATCCGCTGGCGTTTCTGACGTGGCTGTCCCTTCTCGTGGGATCGGTGGGCTTAGCGGGCCCTGGGCTTACCCGTGCGCTTGCTTCGCCGCGAGTCGTGTGCGTCCCCGTGTAACCTCCGCCTACCCCTCTTCTCCCCCGGATACCTTGGGTGCTTAGTCACGGAAAGGTAAAGTGGGGGGGAAAAAAAAGCGTGTAATTTTTACGTCTGAGATGATGTAAACCTTGTGTGCGTAGCTTTAAAGCGTTTTCGGCACGTCTGCTGTCAAATGGCTCCTAAATAACACGGTTTTACCTGGGTTGACTGATTTGTAGGAACCTGGCTCCCAGACCCCAAGGATGACATTTTAAACACATCTTCCTTTCATTTGTAAGGGATTAAATGAACATGTTTTGACAAGATTGATCACGCGGCGGTTCAGACGATTTCTCTTTGTGGCTTCAATCTATAGCTTGTAGAACTGATAGAATATTATTGTGTCTCATTAAAATAATGCATGGCTGGCAGGCGCCGCTGCACGCCGGAAAACAAATGTTCGGGGAGTTCCCTCCGCCGAGGCCGCCCCGGCGAGGCGACGGCAGCACGGGCGGCGCAGCTCCCGCGGCGGCCTGCGGAGCTTGGCGTGGCCCTCGGATGCTCCTGGAGGCTGCCCTCCGAAGGGGCTGCTCCGAGCTCAGCCGTGCCGCTAACATCGGCCGGGCGTAGGAGGCAGAGTCCAACTCCCCTCTGTCCCCTCTTCAGCCCTAACGTTCCTGGTATTCTCACCCATCGCTAAATTTCAGGAGGGAGCTCTTAAACTGCTTCCCGGGAAATCGCTGCCGGTGCCAGCAGGACCGCTGGGATCATCACAGCAGGAGCGTGGAAGGAGAAACCCCAGCTCTCCCACAGGCAGAGTTGGCAAAGGGGTCCACAGGGTGCCCATTCATCCCACGCCGCTTGCCATCTCCTCTCTTGCCAAGCCACGGCCGCTCCTGACGTTGCCCGTAGGCACGTGGCCAAATGGAAGCGGGAGAGGACTCTCCCTCTCCTGGTCTTGGCTTGTAGGCGTGACTTATCTCCGTCCAGGCTTAGGAAGCCGTTACCCTTGGGTGGCAGGTGAAGGCAGCAATCGTCTAGGTAGTGGCTGGCAATCTGCATTGCTGCATTATGCATGGGCAGAGAAAACAGAAATAAAGCACAAGGAACAGGAAATCATTGTGGTGGCTTTAATCTGAAAGGTGAGATCGAACTGCTGTTTGCAGGCTCCCTTTAATGGCCCCTCAATTGGTAATTAGTGTTATATTATCACATATCTCTAATAGAATATTGATGCCGTTGGCAGAGATATAATCCCAGTGTCAAGAGTAATTCCCCTCTTTCCAGCCCGTTGCGCTTATTACACGGGGGCCCGGCAGAGCTGGTCGCCAGGCTCGGCTGATGCATCTCAAATCAATTAGACCCAGCACTCCACCGCGAGGGACTCGGGGTGCGCCAGAGCAACGCAGCCCAACGACGCGCTTCGGGAGCCCACCTCCCCGCCAGGAGGTGCCGGCTCAGCCCTGCCACCCACTGCCCCCTGGGTTCAAGGGTGCCCCCTGGGTTCAAGGGCACCCCGGGACGTGCGGGCGCGGCGGAGCCCTCGGCTCATTCACCAAAGCGCCCTCAGCTTCCAGCTGAAGGCAGGCGGAACAACAATAAATACCCAGCGAGGAAAGTTAATCTCTATCCACAGCGTTGTAATAAATGGGGAGTTAAACAAAAATCAATGCGGAGCTGTTCGTTCCCGCTGGATCCTGCGAGTTCAGCCCCGGTGGGACGTGGCGGCCGGCCCTCTCCCCCCGGGCGTGGGGTGTTATTCCCGCGGCGCTGGGAAGCTGCGTGAGAGCCTCTTCCTCTGCCAGAGCCCCGAGAGGTCTCATCTGGCAGCCAGCATCAGGCTCTCAAATTATTTAGCTGAGGTCATTTTACTTCTTATACCTTGGGACTATTAGGAGAATTGCTTAATGAATCGCATCCCATTCCTTCCCGCCGCGCCTGCGCACAGATCAGGAGGATGCCAGGGTCCTGCAGCCAGCGCCGCTCAAAGGGCAGCACGGGGGATCTGGGATCGATCCCTCCCCGTTATCCCCACCGCTGCGGCAGCATGGGGGATCTGGGATCGATCCCTCCCCGTTATCCCCACCGCTGCGGCAGCACGGGGGATCTGGGATCGATCCCTCCCTGTTATCCCCACTGCTGCAGGCTGCGTGCGCTGCCCTCCCGCCTTCCCCTCGTGCCGGAGCCCTCCTTAGGGATTGCCCACCCCCCTTCCAAGGGCACCGGCAGCCCCCATCCATGGGCTGCTGTGCCGGGGGAGGCTCTCCGCAGTACCCCCACAGTGGGAACCTTTAGCTCCCTGCGGCGCCCCGAGCCCACGGATGCGCAGCGAGGTCCCTGGTGGGACTCCAGCCTTCATCCCTCCCCCGGGACGGCCCCGCCGTCGCCCTCTCGCCGGGGTGGCACTCGCGGCTCTGATGGATGTCTTTGCGGGAAGAGCATCGCATCCCAGCGGGGCGATGCTGCGCGTGTTCCCGGTACATCGTAATGTCAAGTATCAATCATGCCCGATAAACACAGCTTGAAAGCGAAGGACGCTTCGGAAGGAGGGGAGAGGGGAATTTTGGGGCTCATCCAGACCTCGTGAGGGACCCGGTTCCCCCGGCGCTGGGTGATGCTGGAGCGGTGACCCCCTCGACGCTGGAGTTTCCTGGAGGAACTGAGCTGCCGTGCAAGCTCAGCACCTTTGCGTTCCCCCGGGACGAGGGAATTTGATTGCTGCAGAAAGCGCTGTACCGAGACAGCCGTAAACAACATCCCACGCCCGAGAGCGATACGAGGGGCCCCAGCCCCAGCAGACGTCGGGATGGGTGTCATCGCTTCTGGGGGGCCTTTGGGGACAGCGAGGACGTCTCCATCCAGAGCACCTTGGAAGTCGCGCACCCACGCCCTCTCGTCCCCCCGCTTACCTCCGCCGAGGGGAGCTGCAAACCCGTCTCAGTGGGGGAGACGGTTCGGGGTGAGCTCCGGGGGTGGTGGGGGCGCCCCTCCTCCCAAGGCCATCCCCCAGCCATGGCTGCGTTGCCTCGAGCGGCCCCCGCTCCGGCCCGGTGCTCCCTGGGGAGCAGCCCCCCCTGCCCCAGCATCAGGCCACCTCGAGCAGCCGTGTGCCGGAGCAGGCGCGGAAAACGCGCCGGGGCTGCGCTGCTTCCATTTGCACGGCTCCCTGATTTATTTCTTTTTTTCCCTTTCGGCGCCTTCAGCCTCAATTAAGCCGAAGAGCTCCGTACGTGCCTGCACCGCAGTCCTGGCCCCATTGACATTTGCTCTCGAGCGCGGGGTTTTTAAGCACCGCACTCTCCAGGAGCCTTTAAATAGCCTTGTTTCCATTCTGCTGCGTGTCGGCGCTGGCGACGAGGTACAAAACTCTCCGGGAGATGGAGCGAGGCGGCCACGCGTGCGCCAGCTGCAGAGCCCGCTCCTCTTTCCACCGAAACCCGCTTTCGGAAACCCAGTGCCTCCCGTGCTTTCTGCCAAACCCCGAGGTGCGTTGCCCAAGCTCCATGGATATGAACACGGGAGCCTAAGAAAACGGGTCGTGGCTACGGACTCTGAGGCTCGGCCGGCGGGAAGCCCTCGCGCCGTTGCCCGGCGCACGTGGGGCACGAGCCACCCCGCCACGTGGCACGCAGCCGCGCCGCCGGCGGAGAGATGCGGCGCAGCGCCCCTTCCCCATCGGCGCGATTTAGAGCTCTCGGAAAATTTGATCCGTGGACTTGAAGCAAATCCCGGCGCTGGGATGAGGCGGACGGGAGCCGCTGGCAGGCGGCTCCTGCTTCCCGGCGCTGGCGGTGCCTTTCGGAGCCTGGCTGTATTTAACGTTGAGCAAAGCACCAGCAATCAGGAATCTTTTCTTCATAGACACAAAAGCATCTGCGGCGAGGTCTCCCCGCTAACGACGGCGGTGCGCATTAGCATGTATTTTCTGGCGAAGGGAGCTGTCATAAGGCCAGCCTTGAAAGCTATTCCGAGTATTTACAGCTATTATGAGGCCCCCCGGGAGAGAATAATCCTAAAGTACGGCAGACACGGCTTGGAAGAGCCGTGAAAAACATTCAATTGGGGAACAATTTTGCCTACATCTATCTGTGTTTTGGCAGCGCTTGCTCCCACCGCCTCTTCTTTCCCCACCCGAGCCCCCATCTCGGCTGCCGTGGGTCGCAGCAGAGGCGGCTCCGGCGGCACAAGCGGGGAATTGAGGCCTGGGGAAGGCGAAGGCAGCAGCGGGCGGACAGCGTCGGGCGAGCAAGCGACGTCTCGGTGCCGATTCCTCGCTGGGAGTCGGGGAGGGAGGGAGAGGCACGCGAGAGGATGAGGCAGCTCAAGTCCTCCGAGCAGCGTGCTCTTCGTGCCTTTCCCGGAGGCATCCGTGGGTTCCGAGCCTGCCCGACCGCCTCTGTCGTGTCCTATTACCCCATCCTCGGGATTCTGTAACCATGTCAACCAGAAGGGAAGGCAGGGAGAGCAAGCAAAAAAAAAAAAAAAAAAAGGCAAGCAAAGGCAAACTCAGCCTGCAACCCGCTACCGCTTGGATTATGCAAAGCACACGAGTACCTGATCCAGCTTCCTAAATTACAGGGTTTTACAGCGTTCTGTTTATAGTGGGATGTCACAAGTGGTAACGATCCGCTACATCATCGCGGGAGCCGGCGCCAGACTTGGATCCCTGCGTGTTTATAGAAAGGCTCCCGCTCGCTGCGGTGCCGCGGAGGGGCTGCGCGGCTCCTTGGCGAGTTCGGGGGCCGGGGACCGCGTTCGCCCGGCCAGTCCCAGCCCCTCCGCAAGCCCCGCTCCCCTCTCGTTTAATTACAGCCGTGCTGCCGCCGTCGTTGCTTGATTGCCATTTTTTTTATTACTTAAAAACTCCAGCACAAAGCAGAAACGATCCATTCTGGCCGTGTTCCCTGTAAGTAAATGAAAACAGCGAGCCAGGAGACTGAGCGGAGGGCTTGGGCCAAATAGAACAGGCAGAAAATTCCGCTGGCTGGCTGGCAGATGATTTTCCAACGGTGCCATGGAAATGAATAGCGGCTTAAACTGTCCGAGGGTGCGCGGACGCCCCCGCCGCGTAGTTTGCCGCACCTTGGCTCGAGTGTAAATGGAGCTGCGGGCAGAAACCAACCCTTGAGCCCGGCCTTGGCTTTGCTCCGGGCTCGCCCTGAGCCTCGGGAATGGTAGGGCGGCGACGTGAGCGGGACAACCTGGGAACGCGGTGTCAGCGGTGACACTGTCCCCGTGCTGCTGCGTGGGCGCCGTCGGACGTGTGTCCCTTGGCGATCCCCCCGCTGCTGCCTCGGGGGAGCCCCCGGCGGCTCCGGGGGGCTCGTGGCGTGACCGGCGGCGTGGGTGCCAGCATCCAGCACCCCGCGTCTCCCGGGCACGCGGTGGGGGGCTCATGGAAACAGCGCCGTGGTTCCCTGCCCGGCATCGCCCGCGAGGAGCAGCGCGTGGTGCCCCTCTCTGCAGGCATTTGCCAAAAAACCGAGCGTGTGCCTGAATAGAGGAAGAGATGGAGGAATTCTTGGCGCTCGTCTTCGGGGCGCAGCAGGGTGAAGGGCATGTTTTATTCAGCGAGGAGCAGCTGCACTACCTGGAGCAGAAATTCAGCTTGTCGAGGCCTAATCTAGGCAGATCACCGGCGCTTTGGAGGGTCTAAGCAGCCAGCGAGCTCAAGATCCCCTCTTCACGGCGAGCAAGGAGCTTCTGCAAAGGGGGTCGACCTCGGTGCCTCAGCAGCGCGCGGAGCTTGCCCCCCCCCGGAGGGATTTTCACCCCGCCGAGACCCTCATGGGCAGCGTGCAGAGGTTCCCCCTCCAACACCCGACCTGCGGATCCGGGCAGCACCCTGCGGATGCGCTGCTCTTCCCAGCCTCCGGCTCAGCTGGAACCTGGGTGCAGGACCCTGCGGGCTCCTTGGCTGCCGTTCCACGTCCTGGGCAGAAATGCCGGGCGCGTCGGAGCCTGCCGCCGCCGCTGCTCGAGGGCAGGCGGGGGAGGTCGTGCCACGCTTTTATCCTCCTTCTTTCCGTGCGCTGGCGTTCGGAAAGTGAAGTTAGTAAAAGTCCTCCCACTGAGGGCAAAGAGCAAAACCTGCCAAGGCAGAAGCCTGGCAAGTGAAATCCCTCAGGTGCCTGGCATACGAGGTGCCGGCAACGTGCCGGGGCTGGGCTGGACCCCGGCGCTGAGGCTGCCGGCGTGCATCGCTTCCCTCGGCAGCTCTCCAACATCCACCGTGCCTTTGGCTTGCCTGAGCTGAAGGATTCCCCCTCCAGGGCAGCTTAGCAGAGGGCTTCCCCTTCCTCCTGACCCCCAAAGCCTCTCCCCCTCTTACCTCCCTCCGTACAGCCCAACAAACGCGGAGCCGGAGCCCAGCCGCCCTCCCTGCTCTTCCTCCAACTCCCAAAGCGCCCCCGGCTCCATCCTGAGCCGTCTCTTCAATATTTCAGATTAAGCACACACCAAGCCTGGAGTTTCTCTCCGCAGTCTCAGCCCGGCTTTGTCTATTTTTAAGCTCCATCCATGTCAGCCAGCACCAGCGCGCGCTGCTCCCCAGCCGCCCGTCCCAGCGTGGCTCGCGGCGCTCGTACGTGCGGCGGAGCCCGATGCCGGCGGGACGGCCGGGTCCGTGCCGCAGCGGAGGGGTTGGAGGGGAGAGGATGGGACACGATGGGACACGCAGCCGGCTCGTCCCAGCCGGGCGAGGGGCTGGCCCGTGCTCGCAGCAAACCGCTCCCAGCGTGAAAAACGCTTTAGGGGAGATGGTTTAAAAGTCGGGATGATTAATGTATGTGACATCTCCGGTATGCTGGAAAGGATAAATCAAGATGGAATGGGGAAGCGGTGCGTAAATTCAGGGGGTGTTTGCGTGGGGCTGGCGTGGAGGAAGGCAAGGCTCAGCCTGGGCGGCCCCGGACACCTTCGGACCAGCTGGCTGAGGCTGCTGCCAGCGAGGATGAGGAGGGTACGGAGTGACCTACGCGTGTGCGGAGGCTCCTCTTGGCGAGGGCGCCTGGCGTTGCGTGGCCGGGTCCTCTCCCGGTGCATCCCAAGATGGGCACGAGAGGTTAAATTATCTGTCCAGGAGGTGTCCTGGAGCCCCTTCCAGAACCCCAGGGGTAATCGGTGAAGATGAAGGAAGCAAAGGGGCTGCGTGCCTGGAAGAGGAGGGAGGTGGGGGGGAGGGAGATTTTATTACTGAAATTTGCCCGAGACATCCTTTAATAATGTCGTTCATCTTTCTGTCAAATACATCACATTAGGGCTGTGAAAAGGAGCTCTGAGAAGATGAATTAAGGCTTAAATACGTTAAAATGACTTAAGGAATATTTAAATACAATACAATTTATTTTTTGTGGGGGCTTGTTTCCTGCTGAAGCCTCCCTGCCATTTCGGGGGCCGGTGAAGCGCACGTGCCGCCGCGCAGAAGCGGCGCCGCTCCCAAGAGGAACGGGGCTGGGGTCGGCCGTTTGGTCAGGCCAGCGGTGAGCTGGGTGCCGTTAGCTGCCACGGAGCCGGTGCCCAATTCCCCGGCACGGCTCCTGCCTCCCCCCCTGCCCCCGGCGAGGGAAAGGTTGGGCTTCGGCGCGGGCTGCTTTTAAATTCCAGCCCGCGGGTCACCTGCACCCGAACGCGTCCGCCGGCTGCTTCCTCGGCGGCACGGGCGCTAACGCGGGTGTGACTCCGCTCCTCTTCTGGCTCCGAGGGAATAAATTTGAGGATAGAGGGGTGGGAGGGATGGGGGGATAAAAAGAAGATTGCCTGGAGCTGCTTCTTGTTCTGCCACGTTAGGACTAAAAATAGCTCGGCAGCAACTTTCCGCCCGCCGGTGCCGCGTGGGGAGCGGGCGCCCGCTCCTCCCCGGCGCGGGAGCCCGAGCGCTCCCGGCTTCCAGTTATTTATTTATTTGTCTGTCTCGTGGCAAGGGCTTTGGTCGACTTTTAGCCCATGTTTGCTTCTCAACCCTGAGTGCTTCATCAGAGAGAAGCCACAGGAAAACGCCGAGAGTGATTCAGCTTCTAGGAAATAAAGGGGGGGGGGGAGCGATGCCGAAGCACAAAACTCAGTGAATGCAGGATGCGCCACGCTGTAAAAATTGAACTTTCCCTGCCGTACGGCGCTCTTTGAAAGCATTCAATTATCTCCCCACGCCTGTAGAAAACACGGGAATTGCTTCCCGAAGCCTTCAAAAGCTCTCTCTACAAAAGGCGGGCGGCGGCGGAGGAAATTAAAAACCCTCGGCACAGGCTGTTTGTTTATCCGGGGGGGGACGACACACGGGTTCCTCTGGCCACCTCCACGCCTGCGTCTTCATCCCGGCCCTCCCCGGGGCCAGCGCTGCTCCCGCTCCCGGCGCTCCACGCGGGTGCGTGCTTTGCCCGGGGAAAAGGTGGGGTGCCTCCTGTCGGGGGTGAGGGTGCCCACCCCCAGCGCTCGAGAAGGGGGTGGATAAGGTGCTGCCTGTTCCCCCCGTGCGGGATGGAGCGCGCCGGCGGGTACGTGCCTCCTCACCCGGCACGGCGGCGGCTGCAGAATTAGCGGCCGCCCAAGGGCACGAAGTTAACCGTAGCTGGATTTAAAGAGGAGCTGCCTAATTTTATGATCAATAATCACATTTGTCAGCGTGCACGGGAGGCAGATGGCTAATCAGCTCGTGCGCCGAGGGCGGCGAGCTAATGGCCGCGGAGGTCGGGAAGGGCTGCCCCTGCGGTGGCCCGGTGACACCGTGAGCGGTGGCGGTTTCACCTCCCGCGGGAGCAGGGGACGCCGGCGGGGGCCGAGGGCGCGGGGGCAGCCCGGGTGCCGCTCAAGGGCCGCCTGCCCGTGTGCTTGCGTTCCGCGCGCCGCGTCCCTCAGTCAAAGCCGCCTTGGGAGAGTCGGAGGGCAACAGCTCCGACTGGAGGGAAAGGGAACACATCCCACCATGCGGGAGGGGAGGGGGGACGCTCTCCTGGCGCTCAGGCTCGATCCCCCCCCCCAAAATTGTTTTCTCAGCCAGCCTCCCCGTCCCTAGCGCTGGGCCGATAGCGCGGAGCCGAACGCGGGGCGGGGAGATTTCGGTGCCGCAGCAGCGCTCTTGGTCTGGGTGACCTTCTCGCCGTCAGAAAACGGATCTGTTCTGAGCGTCCTCCGGCTGCAAACATCCCCCACCGCCGGCTTAAGCAAGACAAGAGGCTTTCGCCGTACGGATAATGTCGTCAGGGCAAACTGGTTTTCTAAGATCACAATTCGCCCGCTATTAAACCGCAGGTGCGGCAACTCCGGCTTTGTCTCCTTTCCCAGAGCCGGCTATTACCGGGCACGCTCATTATTATCCGGCGCAGAAATCCCTCGGAGTTATTCCAACACCTCACACGGGTCAGAACGCAGAGGGGCCCCGCTGCCGTGCCGCGGGTGCCTCGTCCCGGGGGGTGGGGGGGCTGGCGGCGGGCGAGGGCGCGCAGGCAGCACCCCCCTGCGCCCCCGGTCTGCCCCGCTTCCTCGCCGCCGCCGTACCTTCAGACAGAGTCTCCTGCCTGAAATGCAAACTGATGAGCCAAGAGATGTGACAAATAGCTGGGATATAATTGGTGTAACTTGTCAGAGGCATTCCGGCGCGCTCCCGGTTGCGTGTGCTGCAGTCGTGCTGCATTTTAGGCTCCCCTGATCTCCGGCGCCCGTCTCCGCAGAATGTACAAGAGGGATCTGAGCACACGTACGCACGCGGAAGAGAGCAGAGCTGGCGCTTGTCTCCCACTTCCGAATCAGCAGGTGCTGCCCCCCCGCCAGCCCGCGCCGCCTGGGAGCTGGGGACAGCGTGGCACGGCCCACCGACGCCACGCCGCTTCGGGGCGTCCCCCTGGGCTCCCAGCCGGTGCCCGCTGCTTCCCGGAACGCGATGCCACCGCTGGCCCTTACTTGCCGCAAGGGCATCTTCCCTCCCGGGCCTCCCTTCCCTCCGTCTCCTCGGCACAAAGCCAGTACTGCCTGTGATATATTTTCGCTCGGCCTCGGCTAAGTTTTCCCCCTCGCCTTTATTTTACGTCCTCTGCAGCATTTCATGAGCTTTAGAATATTTTGCTTCCTTTTCCTAGGATGTGTTTTATGAGGTTTTAATTATTATTGTTTATTATTATCGTGCTTTAATTGCCTGCTCGGGTCCCCCTGAGCCCTTGAGTGAGCAATTTATAAATAACCCTATTTTTATTATTGCCATTATTTGTCCGGCGCTCACACGTTCTCCACATCTCCCCTCTGCCCCTCTCCTCTTTTACAGGCCTACACGTTAAGCTCCTTCATCTCTTCTCCGAAGCCAGACCTGCCGAACCCTCTCGGCTGTGTTTCCACCCGACTTCAATGCTCTTTTTTTCTTATTTTAGGGAGGTGCTTCCAAGTGCAGCTGGGCTGGAGGAGTCATTGCCGGGTGCAGCAGCCTCAGGCACCACTCGGACCGAGAGCACGCTGCCCCCGAGGGCCCGGGGTGGTGGCAGCCACTCCCCCCAGGTGCCACCCATCCCCGGGGCCGTGGCGGAGGGCGAGCAACGAGGGGCGAGCTGGGCGATGAGGGAACTGGGGCTCTGCGGCGGCGAGAGAGGCGACTGCAGAGAGCAGCGAGGCGCTGAGGATGCTGGTACAGGCGAGGGCGCGGGGCTGGGGTGCCAAGGGGGTGGATGTGCCTCCATGCAGGGGCTCTGCTCCTGCCAAGAGCTGCCGAGCTGCCTGGCAGCAACCTCAGGCTCCTCCAGCGAGGTGGCAGCTTGGCTGGTACAAAAACAACGCGGGCCACCCACTCTCAGCCCCTCCTGAACCCCGGTTCCACATGGCAGAGCGCTGCAGGCTGTATTGCGTTGGGTTGGGTTGCGTTGGGTTGGGTTGCGTTGGGTTGGGTTGCGTTGGGTTGGGTTGCGTTGCGTTGCTTCACTTCACTTCGGTGTCTCAGGCTCGAAAGGCAGCCACTGTCCGTCGAGACGGGCAGGCGCAGCCGGTAGCGCCCGGGCGGCTGAGTTCGTGTCCCCCGTACGTCCGCTCTCAGCAAATCTCTCTGCTAATGAGTGCGCTGGCAGGAACAACTGCACGGACAGCACTTTTGAAGTCAGGGCCTGCTGGAAGTGAATTTTTGGCTCATAAAGGCAAGGGTTGTCTACTGAAGCCCGGTGCTGGATGTGCTGGCCGCGGGGAGGTGCGGCCGGGCCCGAAATCACTGCACGGGGTTGGCCACGCAGCGACTGGGGCACGTGTGGGAGAAAACGGTGAAGTTTTGCTCCCTGACAATCGGAGGAGGGAAATTGCACGTTGCTGTTTGCTGGGTACCATTTGCCGGGCTCTGCCTTTGCTCGTTTATCGGAGGACGAAGCTGCCACCAGCACCTGGCAGCTCTAACGAGGGGGAAGCAAACCCCGGCTGGCAAACGTCGCGCCCCTCTCTGCAAAGAGGTTTTTAGGGCCGGATTAAATGGGTTTTGGGAAAGCGTCTTTGGGATTGGAGCTAGAAAAGGCTTTTTGATCAGAGCAAACACGTTCATTTTGAAAGCCCAAACTGTTTCATTAAACATGTTTGGGCTTCGTTCGTTTGTGTCGGAAGCGATAGGTTTTCTGGGGTCTGAAAATTGAAAACTTTCAAGCGTTCTTCTAGCTTGGACTTCCAATGAAAAAGCAAACGTGCTTCAAAGGTGATCTGGAAGAATAAGAACAATTAAAAATTTATTTCCCGGGAGGAAAAGGAATGATCGGAACGATTGGAGAAAAGGTCACGTGTCTCTCTCCAGGCCAGCTTCTCTCGGCTTTAAAGGTAGGAGATGGCACCGGGTCTGAATAGGCTCGCACGGGGCGCTTTTGTGTCTCTCGAAGCCAGAGAGCGGAGGCTGCCGGGGATGCGGGCAGGCGTTGCTGACCCCTGACATTTGAGGCGCTCTGCCCTTTTCCGAAGGGCCACGTCTCCCCCCCCACCTCTGCCGGGGCCGAATCAGCAGGGCCAGCGTGGGGCAGCGCTGCTGGGGAAGGGAGGACGGCGATGCCCGGCGGCGATGCCCGGCGGCGATGCCCGGTGGCGATGCCCGGCGCCGCTCGTCCTCAGCCCTTCGGCAGGGAGCCTCCCAAATCTGCAGGCAGAAAGCGCGAAGGAAGGAGCGGGGAGAGGGGCCGGGGAGAAGAGGAAGAAGATGCTGAAGGGTGAAATGATTAAACCAAGAGAACTCGGTGTGCTACAGAGGGCTAGACGGAAACTGCGGGCGGGGGGAGTAGGACAGAGCAAGCGAGGCCAAGTCCGGGCTTGAAAGACCAAAAGGAAAGGCAGCCCTCGCCAAAAATGGAGGAGAGGTGGAGTGAAAGGCAGCCTCGAAGCTGAGATGCTGTCGAGGAGGAGGGGGCAGAGCCTCCCGGCGAGGAAGGATGCTGCAGGTGGGGGAAGAGCCCTGGGGAAGGGCGCAGCATCACCCTCCAAACAGCCTGCCCCCCGGCTATCCCTCCCAAATTTCATGCCGCTTGTTTGGCGCCCTTTCCAAATAAACATCGCTTCTGGCTGTCTTCAGTCCCCGGGAAACAGCGCAGGCTGCGTCCCTGCCGCGTCGCCCAGGAGAAGATCTAGGGGCAGGCCGTGCCCTCCTGCCAGGGCTCCCTCCCGGGACGGGCTCCGGCTGTCCCCACGCCCAGGGGGCTGCCCCCCGCCCCGCACCCACCACGGCGGGGGCCCCCTGGGGATGCGCACCCCCCGCCGTCCCCGGCGGGCTATGGACGGGCCCCGGAGCTCCACCGGGAGGCATCTCCATCGGTCTTGATTTCATGGCTTGGGGGAGGGGGGTAAATATTTGTCGGCAGTGGTTTTGCAAATCGCCACTTTGCGGAGAGGAAATAAGAGCCATCCATTTGCGCTAGCGCTATTAAAGATTTTCTATAAAGTGCCTACATTTCCAGTACAGCTGAATGGATTTCACTGCAGAAAACTGTTAGGACAGAGAGGCACAGCGGAGGAAAATATCATATACAATGATTCACAAAGACATAAAAATACCCTTCCCAGCTCGCCTATTCTTCCACCGCACAACAAACACCTTGTGACTCACTCTCGAGGGTACGGGCGCGTTGGAAAATGAAAGTTGGATTGGAACATGATTCATTAAGACCTGGGATTAGTTCACTTCTCCATTTAGCTCCTACGAGCCAGCGTGCCAAGTCAGGCTAAACCCCGCTTTAAGGCTGTCTCAGGCACAAGACGGCTCCGACAGCCGCGGTATTTGTCTACATCGGTGTTTCTGTGTTCAGCTTCAAAAAAAAAAAAAGCTTAACTTCTTGCATTGAATTAACCCGAAATGGGGAGGTAGGGGGAGGGAAGAAAGCAGCATTTCTCTT
>JADKXX010007285.1:0-40802 GCA_017310255.1 Butorides virescens | reverse complement strand
AGATCACCTAGATTATATCCTAGATCCCCTAGTTGATCCCCTGGATCTGCTAGATTACCTAGATGATCTGCTAGATGACCTAGATGATCCCCTAGATGATCTCCTAGATCCCCTAGTTGATCCCCTAGATCCCCATGATGACCTAGATGATCCCCTAGATGATCCCCTAGATGACCTCTAGGGGTCCCTTCCAACCCAAACCATTCTATGATCCAGGGGATGCTCCAAGCTCCGTGTCAGGTGCCCGGTGCGGCTCTCGTCCCGTCGGGAGCGCGTCCCGGCTTTGCGGGCCAAGCCCCGGCCGCCCCGTGCGCGGAGCCGGTGGGTCGGGCTCCCCGCGCCGCTGGGCGAGCTGCGAGTCGGCTGCGGGGGGGAGGGAGCAGCGGCGGGTCAGTGCACTGGAGGTCTGGGATTGCACCCGATGATGAATCGCAGCTTGATGACTTCCTCTACATCAATGGAGCTGAACTGGCTTGGGGAAACTGTTTGATTTAAGAAGAATAGGCCTAATTTTGGAAGTGCTTCACACCCATCAATCTAAGTGAAATTCATTTATCTGAGGCACAGCTGATATGGCTCCCATTTACATAGTATTAAGTGCCTCGCAATCCTTGATGTATTGCAGCTCGCAGCAGGGGAAAGGGCTGGCGTTGCTATCCCCGTTTCGCAGGCGCAGCAGAGAATTCGCGGCGTAACCAAATGAGTCACCGGAGTCAAACCAGGGCTCTGCCCCGAGCCCAGAAACGCCCTCCGCCTCCCGGGCACGCCATGGCGCCGAGCGGGCGCGGATGAAGCCACGATGCTGAGCGGGCACGGATGAGGCCGCGGCGCCGAGCGGGTGCGGATGAAGCCGTGGCGTGCGCGTTCGGGCGTGACGTACGTGGGGGAGCAGACAGAAGGAGGCTTCAAAGCATTTTCCGTCTCCGGTCTACGGCGGGTTTATGCAGTGTTTGCAATAGCGTCTCGAAGGCAGGGTTGGAAGGCAGGCTGGGAATCACAGCGGTATCTGATGGAGGAGATATTTAGAGGGAAGAGACATATGGCATCTTAAATAAAACGAACCTACTCAGTGGTTAATCTCCACTTGAAAAACATCCAGGACAGACTCGTCCATCTACCGTCGCGCTCCCCGCCACGCAGCCTGCTGTCCAAAGATGCGGACGCCGCAGCGAACGCCGGGGCTCTTCCCTGCCGCCGCCTGCCTGCGCCAGCCCCTTCCCCACCGCGCGCCGGCTCCAGGCCTAGCGGCAGCTCCCCAGCCGCTGCCGAGGCACGAGGATGCCGGCCTCTCCAGCCCCATCCCGGCGATTCCGGCCCCGCCGTGGGCGGCGTTGTATGCGGGAGGAGGGAGGGGGGCGAGGGACGGGGACCCCCAGCAGCAGCCACAATTTGCCAGCCTCCTTCGCAGCCCTGTCCTTGCTGGCCCAAGTGGCCAGGAGAAGCCGGTGCCTCCTTCCCGCAACTCTCGGGACGACGATGAACTCCGTGGGCAGTTGCAGAGTGTTCACGTAATGCCCAAACAACACCCCCCCCGCTGTACAAACAAGCCTGAGTAATGGGGGCGGGGGGGCGAAGTGCCTCGCTCTTCCTCTCGGGTTGTTGAGTGCGCGCTTCTGCCGCCGTTTGTCCTTGGTGCAACCCTATCGACCGACCGGGGCTGTAAATCAAAGCTGCCCAACGTTTTACCCGGAATCCCAGTTATTTATACACGGATTGCAAGGGTATAATTACGGCCGCTAAATCCGGCCCGGCAGAGAGGAGAGACACAGGTGTCCGTCTTCTGGGAGGCTGGGGATGGAAAAGTCCGCGCTGGCGCCCTGCCCGCCTCTGCGGATCAGGGGCTCGCTTGCGCTTTCGCTGCTCCGCTGGCGGGGGGGCCGGGGGAGCGGGAGCCCTGGGCTGACAGGCGGCGCGGGGATATATTTAGAGTTTGGCAATTAGTCTGTCGGTCTCTTGGAAAGGACCTGACAGCGGCTCTTTCCCTTTTTTTCCATCTCGTATGTCCAACCTGTTCTGGGAAGAGGTCTGGAGAGGAGAGATCGATGGATCCTGTGCGTGATTCTCTTCGCCTCTCCTCCGGGAGCCGGTGTTTCTCGGAAGGGGATGTTGTGCCACGTGCTTGCTCTTGCCGGGCGTTCGTTAGCAGGCACGGCTTATCCGGACGGCGCCCGTGCACACCGCATCCCCGCTCCCGCCCGGACCGGGTGCTGGCTGCCTGTGCCGGGCACCGCCGGACAGCGGGGCACCCATCGCTCTTCACGGCTTCGGAGGGGGTCCCGAAAGCCGCCCCTCCAGCGACCGTTTGCTTGCAGAGCTCGCTGGCCCTCGAGCTCTCAGGGCAGCGCCTGCCTGGGGGCGGGTGGGGGATTCGGGGAGGCCGGGCGGTCGTTGGCGTGGCACCGCGGAGACGGCGCTGCCGGTGGTGGAGACCTCTGGGCATGAGCAGCACCCGTCCAGGCCCACTTCGTGCGAACGTAGCGTCCCGTCTTGATTTCCCATGGATCTCTTTTGCGGTCGGAAGAGGGGAGCGGACACGCGAGCGGCGTTTTCCTTCCCGGAGGAGGCCCCCCGGTGTCGGGGAAGCAGCCGTGGCGGGTCCATCGGAGCGCTCCTCAGACCCTGCGGGACGTCACCGCCGTCAGCGGCCGCGCACCGGCTGTTGGGGAATTGCTCCTGACGAGTGATTTCGCGTCTTGGCGAGAGCGCGACGCGGCGGGAGACGTCCCTGGCCGCCGGTGCCTGGCTGCCGCGCAAACTTCCCGCGCTCCTGCTCCGGGGGCTAAATTAGTCTCTGTCGGCAGAGCGGCAATCTGTTGTTAATTAAAGGATGCCCAAGGAGGTGACAACACCAGCCTGGGCGAAAAGTAAAACAGGCGAGCGCCGTTGCCTCGCCGTTTGTTTCGTCCCATCGGCTCGCCCCCCCCTCGCCCCCCCGCGTTAAAGCTTCCCCGGCAGGGGCTCGCGGCGGGGAGGCAGCAGAAAGCCGGCCCACGCCGCTCCCGTCCGCGTGCCGGTGGGACGGCACGTTAAAATAAAACTGTTCCATGCTCGAAGGGATTTCAGCTATGGCTGGGCTGGTGGGAAAGAGATTAACGGCACTGCTTCCCCCCTGGCACCGGCTTGACTGGCAGCTTGGGTAAAGAAGAGCCCACTCTAAACGCTCCCAGGGGTCCCGGGAGGAGCTCATTACGTCTAGGCTGGCAGTAGCCGGCAGTTCTGCTTTGTGAGCTGTGAAACTAATGTTTATCCAGCACTCCGTTAGAGTCAGCGCCGTCTAAGGAGTCGGGGCCGTTAAGCAGGAGGAATGAGAAGTGCCTTACCCGGCCTGCTGCGGGAGCGGACCCCGGTGAGGAGCATGGGAGCGGGGCCCCGTCCCGAGAAGCGGGCGCCAGGAGCGATGGAGGGGGCTGCAGGGGCCCCATCCCACCCAGGCTTCCGCAGGGCTTGCTCTCGGGCAACGCTCCCGCCCGAGCCCGCTGCCACGCCGGCCGTCAGCTCCAGGCAGCCGCTGCCCATTTCACCTGCAAGTTGCTGCGTACTTGAACAGCATCTCCCTGATCCCTTCTAATCCCGGGATTTTCCCACCACTCCTGGCTATCTCTCCCTCTCCATCCCTCCATCCAGCGGCCACAGAGCCGGTGGCAGCCCCCCGCGGCTATTGAAGGCTGGCCAGTGTCGTGGCCATGCCGGTGGTACCCGAGCATCCCTGGCTGGCCGTGCCGGTGGTACCCGAGCATCCCCACTGGCCGAGCACAGATGACCCCGCAGACAGGCTGAGGCCATGTCCCTGCGGGATGTCCCTTTGCCAGGAGACCAAGCGCAGCACAGGGGCCACCACGCATTCTCCAGGCGCCCTTCAGAGGCCTGGAGTGACGGACATCTAAAATTCATAAATGTCAAGGCGGAAGGAAAGTGAGGATGACTAAATATAGATATCCAAACGCCTCCTTTAGGGCCACAAAAGCAGCCTAAAAGCCGCTTTAGCCTTGAGCCTGGCGAAGCGTTTGAGGGTGGCCTGGGCACCCCGCAGTTTCGCCCCCACAAACCCCTCCTCGCCCCCGCAGCAGCACGCCGGGGTGGGGAAGGGCTTCCCTGGCAGCTCCAACGCTCGCTGGCCCCAGGGGCTCGCGGGGCTGCCCTTCCAAAGATGACTTTGTGGTTAGACCCTGCCAACCGCAGCGTGGTCACGGGATGCTGCCGGCGGGTTTCCACCACGGAGCGGGGCGGAAAGGGGGCTCAGGGACTGCAGCCTGAGAGCGGCTGTGATGGGAGAGCCCAGCCCTGTGGCCAGAGAGATTATCTGAATTTCTTTCCAAGTGTTTTAAAGAAGGGAAAAAACCACCAGCCCCCCTGCTGGCTCCTTCCCCGATGGCCCTCCGCTGGGAATTGCAGCGGGATGCGCCCGCTCGGCAGCCGTAGGGAGGGCTCTGCCGCGTCCCGTGGGTCCTGGCTGAGGACCGGGGGTGCCCGGAGCTTCCCCACCGAACCCGGGGCTGCAGCACCACTGGGGGTTGGCGTGGGAAGGTGGAAGTGAAAAGCCCCTGACATTTCTGAGCTGAAAACAGCTTCTCTTTCTGTTCCACAGGAAGCATCGCCGCTCACTTCTCCATTCCACTTTAAGGGGAACAGAAAGGAGTCCTGAAACGACTGGGTTTCCTACGGAAAGGAGCCGCCGAGTGTTGGAACGGGAATCGCGTAGCACGAACAGCTGAAACCCGAAAATAAATCCAGCCTTGTCAGAGTCGTCAGTGGCTGCTTTAATTATTACTCTGGTGGGATTTTCTCAGAGATTATATTTCCACAGCGATAACTGTTATCGCTTCGTTTTATAGCCTCGGCCGGGAGCGAGCCGGGAGCGAGCCGGCTCGGCGTCGAGAGGAGCCCGCGGGGCACGGCCAAAAGCGAAAGCGCTGCTGTCACCTGCCCCGCTTCCCCAGGCCACGGCGCTGTCCCCAGCGCCCGCGGCCCGGTCCTGGCTCCGAAAGCAGGCGGGGGAGCGGCGTGCCTCGCGCCGGGGCGCTGGCAGGATCCGTCCCCTCTAAGTTATGTGCCAACGGAGCGAGGGAAATGGGATGCCGGGGCCGCCTCGCTGCGAAGCGCAGCCCGCGTCTCCCCGGTCCCATAATTTTTGTTGGGAAGTTTTATCTTTTTAATTTGTTACGTATCATGCATCGTCTGATTAATTATTGCCTCTCTGCAGGGAGGACTAGAGTTTATAGAGCAATATAGCATTAGCGTTAGCTTTATACACCCGCAAAGCCCAGAGGAAGCTCGGCAGAGTACTTATGCCATGTTCTGTCGATAATAATGACTCAGCGTTTGGCCGGTCCGTGGGTAGAGCAGCAGCGCTTTATTAAAACGTACGCCGTATAGGCACGGAACATAAATAGAGGCAGGAGCGGCGGAGCGTGCCGCGCCGCATACAGAGCAGCCGGCGGGCAGAGCCTGCCTGCCCCCGCCTCGGCCGAGCCCCCCAGGGCAGGGCTCGAACCGCCACGGGGGCCAGGGGGGCACCCGGCCGCTCGGCGCGTCCTTCAGCGCCGCCACCGCAGCGCGATTCCCTTCCCAGCCGCGCCTCTCTCCGGAGCCCTCGCCCCGAAGACGCCTCCCCATCCAGCAACCGATATTTGGGAGGCGGTGGGGCTGATGGGGGAGCAGCAATGAAATGCAGCTGAACGGTTCCAGCGCTGAGTAAACCATATGTCTTCATAATTTGATTGTGCCCCGGTCCCCCAGGTGCTCCCAGCTCTATTGAACACCGATGGAGTTATTTGGAATCATAAATAATATTATCAAAGAGGGTCTGCTGGGTAAACAGATCCGGTGTATAAATTGTCGGCGCGCGATATTGATTGTTCGGAGCTGACTAATGAATTATTCTGCTCAAGGGCCCGTGGAAATAACGCTCAGCATTTGCAAGGCAAGGGCCCTTTGAAGAATCCCCCCCCGGCGCTGCTGGGCTTTGCTGGCGCGGGCGGCCGGCACTCGCCCCGGCACGGAGCCCTCGGGGGCACGCGGCCGGGGCGAGCGGGCGGGGAGGCAGGAGCCACGGCAGCTTGGCACGGGCGATTCGCCAAGCGTTCCCCTAAGCTTTGAGCCCGCTACCTTCGCCTTCTCCTCCTCGCTGCTCGTCTTCCCTTCTTCCATCCGTCTTCCTTCAGGCAGCGCCTGGCGGAGAAGGGACCCGGGGCGAGGTTTGGGGCTGCCCTTAGGGGTGCACCCGGAGCCTCGACGCTGCCCTGACCCTGTGCCGGTCACCCGAGGCTTCCCATCGCCTTCCCATTGCCTTCCCATCGCCTTCCCATTGCCTTCCCATTGCCTTCCCATTGCCTTCCCATCGCCTTCCCACCGCCTTCCCATTGCCTTCCCACCGCCTTCCCACCGCTTTCCCACTGCCTTCCCACCACCTTCCCGCTGCCATCGCCAACCAAAGGCCTTTCCCCACATGCGCTGCGCCTGGGCACTTCCATCACCTCTTGACACCTTGTGGCTCGTTGGGCTTGCAGCTCTGTAAATAGGGCTTTTTCCCCAGGGAAACATCAGCTGCCTTGGGCCCTGCCCCCGTACGAGGAGAAATGAGCCGTCCTTTTTGACAGATCTTGCTGGTTTTCTCCTCACCTGCGGAATGCATTTGGTTAAATCTATAGCTTTTTCAACCCCTTTGATGCGAGGGGCTCCAAACGCTCCCCCGCTAATCCCACGCAGCAGCGCCTGAGACGCCGCGGGCGCTGGCTGGGGATGTGGCAGGGCACCAGGCAACAGGTCTTGGCATTTTGGAGGCTGGGGCAGCATTAGGGACAGGGAATTTTGAAATCAATTACGCCATTAAAATGCTTTTGTCCTTTTTCCCTGCTTTTCGGGCTACGGGCTCTCCAGAGAAGAGACAGAGCTGGAGCATCCCGGCGGAGCGGCCGCGCCGGGTACAGGGGGGCGCAGCGGCTCTTTGCGGGCAGGAGGAAGAGGAGGCAGCTTCATCTGGGAGCGAGCCCTGGCATGGGGTGGATGCACTCGCCCACCAGCCATAGCAAAGCCCTGCAGGGGCATCGACCCCTTCGAGCTGGTCAGGCCGCCCCCAGGGCCGTGCCGCGCTTTGGGGGCGAGCGGCTGCCCCCCCTTCCAAAGGCGCCGGAGCCCTGGCCCCGGGAACGTGGCTGCGGCTGCTGTTCCCAGGGCAGAACTTTGGCTCCCCATAATTAATACCGATTTTGCCATAATGCCTGATATTTTAGTGCATCATCTTTCCTCCTTTCCACCTTCTGAGCTGTGATTGCTTCTCCGCTCTACAAAGGAAGGCCCGTTATTACCCCTGGCAAATAGAGCTGGGTCAATTTTCACAGCCCCTTTGCCAGCCCATTAAGCATTACTGAATTCACCATTTCTCACCGCTACGACGTGGTTCTGTCTCCGCTCGCTCCCCCTGCCTTCCCATAGCTCAGGAAGCTGCTTGCTCAGAACCGCAGGGTTAGCATCCAAGAAACCCAAGCTTAAACTTAAGCACAAATGTCAACGTTGCCATGTCGGTACCAACGGGCAGGATTAGCCGGAGCCCTGGCGTAGCATCGTCCAGAGGCCAAGGGAGCTGCTTCTCTGGATGCGACCGATGCTGACGGTCCTAGGGGCTCCTTGAAGATGCTCCCCCGTCAGCTGGGATCAGAGGACGTGGTTCTCTCTCCCCTCCTAGGGAAGGCGTGCACGCCAGGCTCGGCGCAGGATGGAGCGGGGTGCCCTGGTCCCCAGCAGCACGTCCCCCCGGGGCCCGTGGGGTGAGCACGCACGTGTGCTCCGGGTTTGCAGGGACGGGAAGGGGTTAAACCCAGCCACCCCGGGACCTCGGTGTCCAGCATCATTCCGCCCGTTTAATTAGTGTCCCATGCTTGGCATGGTCGATAGTGTTTTCCCCCCGGGGAGAAGCGCCCCGGCTCACATGCGGTGCCTGTTATCTTCCAAGTGCGCGGAGCAGAATGCTTTTTCAGTAACCTCATCAAAGGATAAGCCAGGATTCAGATAAGCTTTTCAAGGAGGGAGTCAGGGTTACAATTTTCAGAGACTTCTGAATGTCACCTCCAATTTTCGGCTCTGCCGTCGGAGCGGCCGCTCTTGGAAGCCACCCAGCCTCAGATATTGAAATGGGTGACCTGTGGACTCGGGCCGCCTCAGTTCCCGGTCACCGTCAGTCTGGCAGATCCCGGAGTTGAAAGTGCTTGAGGTTTCTGACTTTATAATAACGCGGTTTCTCAGAAGTGCAAATTACAGAGGAATTGGTGCTAAACTCCCCATTAACTATAGAGCCCGAGAAATCCTCAGTGTCCCAAATTACCTGTCACTTTCTCTGTAACACGGCATAATTCTGTCGCTTAAAAAAAAAAGGCCGGCAGTTGAAATTTCAGCGAAATTCCTAATTGCCTGCGCGGCTGGCTTGGCGCGCGTGCCGCTCCCCACCGCCCCCGAGGGCAGCCCGCGTCCCGCACGCCAGCGCCGGCGCTTGCTCCCCGGGCACGGCGATGCTCCCCCAAACCCCCACGTGGGACCCCGCTGGTGATGCTCCCCCTTCCTCGGCCTCTTGGGGTGCTGGGAGCCCTTCCGCAGCGCTCGGCTTCCCGAGAGCACGGGGATCAGGGCGCTCCCAGGGATGCCCAAGAGCGCTCACGGTCCCAGTTAGCTTAATGGGATGCCCAGGGGCGTGGGTCCAAGCTTGAGGCTGAAGATGCCGAGGGTGACGGCGGCAGGAAGATTCCAGCTCGGGGTAATTCCAGGGTGGAACCGGCTGCCGTGTTATAACAACCCCAGGTCTCGGGGGAGAAATTACCTTGTCAGGAAGGATCGGAGCATGGGCAGGCGG
Source organism: Butorides virescens (assembly GCA_017310255.1). Classification (NCBI taxonomy): domain Eukaryota; kingdom Metazoa; phylum Chordata; class Aves; order Pelecaniformes; family Ardeidae; genus Butorides; species Butorides virescens. The sequence continues at coordinate 31,963 of JADKXX010007285.1, read as the reverse complement.
TGCTTTGGCAGGGCAGGGGGTGGAGGACGGGCATAGGTGACCCCATCCACAACCGTGCGAGGAACTGGGCTCCGACCTGGTTTTTTGAGGGGGGCGCTTTGCTGGGACTTAGAAATTGCTTTGGGCCGTGTTGCCAAGCCCACGTTTTTAGCTCCTGAGCACAAGGTGTTCACGAAAAAGTACGCAGAGCAATCGGAAAGGGCCTTTACATGGATAGGGAGGGGGAAAGCCAGGGAAAACCGAGGAGCAAACCGTCGTCGTCTGTCACCAACCGCCTGCCGGGAGGGCTGGCCCCACGCCTGCTGCTTCTGCCCAAACTTTCGGGGTTCCCACACGCCTTTGGGAGGCTGCCCAAGCACCCAGCCACCCTGAGCCGGGGGCTGCTGGTCCCGCGCCCCGGTGTGAGCCTCCCGGGGGGACCGTCCTTGCGCTCGCCCGCCGCCGCAGCCGCCTCTCCCCCTTTGTTTTGCCGATGCGATTCCCGTAACTTCATAAGGGCTGGTTTGGATTTATCCCAGCAGGGGAAGAAAATTGGGTCCCTGGAGCCCATATGCAAACGCGCTCCGGCTTTTTCTCCCTGTAAATGGCAGCACTGTTAAGCTGCTTTCTCTGGGAGATTTCCAGCCTGGTGTAAGTGTATAAATCCGGTTCAGCTACACTTAAAAACTCCTACCGAGTTAGCGGCAGCGCTCCCAGGCCTAATCGCCCTCTCCAGCCTTAACCTGCCATGGATTCCCTTTTTCCCATCCCCTTCCCCTGCTTTCCGAAGCAGTTGCCCGCAGGTGTGCTCAGTTAGCCCCATCAGCTTGCCCTGGCCCCCAGCCCCAGCTGCTCCGGCTTTTGGATAAATGCCGGGTGTGGAGCAGCAGCTCCCTTTGGCTCAGCCGGGGACGGGGTTGCTTTGGTGCTGCCAGCTCTGGGGACGGCGATGGGGACAGCCAGGGTGAGTCGCTCCCGGTCCCGCGTCTCTCGCCGCGTTGCCTGGTGTAGGCTGGTGGTGTGGGCTGCCGAGGGGTGCAAGGAGGGGTTGCAGCCCGGATCGCAGACCTTTGGTGTAAACGGATTCGTTGCCAGGGCTGGGCCGTGGCGGTGGGCTCTTACCCTCCGTGCTGACCTGGGGGCGGACCAGCGCATCCGCCTTGTGCGTGGCCGGGGCCGCAGCCCCGGCAGGGACGGGGAGCCCTGGTGGTCCCCTGGAAGGGATGAACCACACATCAGAGGCTTGGCTTGGCTGGGTCTTACCTCTGGAGGTGGCTGCTGTTGGAGCGCTCTGAGGATGCTGGTGGGGGCCGTTTTGCTTTTAGCCCCCGAGGAAGCGTGTCTGGTTACACACACACCCCCCCCATAAGCTACAGCCTCAGCAAACCCCTCTGTGCGGGGGTGCGGTGGTGCTGTGTGGGCGCCTGAGCTGTGCCGGGCTCGGGGCTGGCTGTGGCAGCAGGCGCTGCCCCTTCACGCCCTCCCTCCCTCCTCTTCCTCGCCTCGGTGCCCGAGGAAGCGCTTGGGCCGCGGCAGCCGGGACGCTCCGGGCTCCCGTCCCCTGGGCGCGAGGGTGGGAGCTGCGGGGGTTTGAAACGGCAGCTCCAGGACGGAGACCTCGACGGTGGCTCGGTGCCTTTTCTGGTTTTTTTTTTTTTTTTTTTCTTTTTCCCTCCTGGCTGAATCAATAATTAAGCATAGTCTAAGTAGTGCAGTTTTGCTTGAGCCTTTCCATTTGGCTTGTGCATTAGTTGGAAATGAAATATTTAGAGGACAGAACATAGTAATAAAGCCAAGACACATTTTCGGCTTGTATATTTTATTTATTTTGTTTAATAATGAGGTTCTGCGCCTGCCTCTCCCCCCCTCCGTATCCACGGCTCTCTCCGCTTCCCCTTTCCTTTGGAGGCAGCGGATAATATCCCCCTTTTAAAAAAATAATCAAGTTGGGCTTGTCTAACAAATCAGGTCCGATGCTCTGATGTTGGAAGCGTTCAAAGGAGTTTCCCAGAAGGCTTCGGGAGAGGCGCAAGCCAGCATCTCCCCGACGATGCTCCTGCCAACCGATGACTTCTCTGCAAGGGCAAAGCGAAAGGGAATCCTTCACTTAAAATTATCTGTTCCCCAGTGCAAGCCCTTTAATAATTCCCTGGGAAGAGAAGGGGTCCTCTCCACGCAGGAGCACAACCCGCCCGGTGCCGCCGCCTCCTCCGCGTCTCTGCGTTTGCGGCACGCGTCCCAGCTCCTTTGGGGCCGTGTCCTTGCCTCTGTCTCGAGATGCTTGTGAGAATTTATTCCCCGGGGAGGTGCACGAATCCGTTACCGAGGGGGGCGGTGGAGCAGGGGGGGAGGGCTGGGTGCTGAGCAATCGGCCCGGCGAAGGCTGTAGGAGCCGATGCGGTTCCCAGCCCTTCTCGTGCTGGTCCAGTCCCAGTCCGGGTCCCCTCAACTGATGCAGGTGGGAAAGCTTTGCCTTGTCCTAAGGAACACCTTCAAGCATTTCCCCCCCGCCGTTCTGCTCGCGGGATGTAAAAGCAAATGTAAATCCCTGGAATAGAAATGACTCGGAGGAAATTCGTGTCGTGCACACGCAGTGTTTCATCCCGACAGCTTCAAGATGCTCCCTGAGATTCTGATCTTTCCTTCAAAACCTGTTGACAGTTAAAAAAAAAAAAGTTGAAAACCACGTGCGTATATTTGAAATCATGCATGGGGTATTGAAAAGCAAATGGAGTTTTCTGGCAAAGAACCCTGGAGGTTCCCTGGCTCCGGGCAGGACCGGGGGGAGGCAACGGGCCCCGCTGGGGGCCTGGGCCTGTTTTCTTGCGCACAAATCTTGCCAGTGCTGGGCCATGGTCCTTTCCTCCTTTAACAGAGGCTCCATCAGTGCCCTGCAGGGCTTGTGGTGCGGCTGAGCCAGCGACGGCTCCAGGGCTGCTCCTGCCCTCGGGGCGCTGGAGTTGCCCAAAGGCTTCTCAGTCGTTGCTTCTGCTTTGCCAAGGTGTGATTAAATAAATTAAAAAAATACGTAGGAAACCAGAAAACCCGCCCCAGCCTTCTGTTTCAGGTGTGCAGGCGCTTAAGATAACGAATTATTTGCACAGCTTGCCTCTCTAAGCTCTCCTGCGCGTCAGATAAACACGGTGTATACATCTGAACTTGGAAATTCGGGAGAAAGCCGAGCTGCGTTGATCTGTTCGGGATCGCGCCGTGTTTGAGAAGTCAATCCGTTCATCTTCAGCAAATTAGGGGTGCCGAAAACTGCCAGTTTTCTAATATTTGCTCAGGCTAGCGCCCGGTGCTGCGTGCTCCCGGAGGAACGGCGTTCGCCGGAATTTAATCACCGCTGCCTTGCACCCCCCAAGCAGGATCCGAGCTGGAGGGGGGGGGGGACACGGGGCTCCGCTAATGGGTCTCGCTGGCAGGCGGGAGGAACCCTTGGCTCGTTGTAGTTAATTCTCGATAATAGTTCTCCCATTGTTAATATTGTTGTTAAACTCCTGCGTTCTCACCGAGCGAGAGCTAATTATAATAATTAACAGAGAACTCATGAACTTGTCAAACTGGTAATTATAAACCGCGGGGACTTCTAGCATTAAGAGATGCCGTTCCGGCGGGGGGAGAGGGGGTGCAAAGCCTCTCCCCGTCGGCTCTGTGCCCGGGATGAATCTCACCGCTGCCCAGGCACCCCGGGGTCCTTGGGGGCTTGAGCCATGGCCAAGGGCATCTTCGAATTTGCCCACTGCGGGGGCCTGGGCAGCCTGGCTGGGAGCCCAGGGCAAAGCCAAAAGCGCAGATCGCTACAAAACCATCTTGCCTTTTCCCTCCCCTGAGCTCCAAACCCCTGGCCCCCGCCGCCCGGCTGTGCCCCGAGGTTTTCCCCGCACGTCCTGGACCCGGTGCTCCCAAACAGGAGCCGCTTCCTCGGCGGAGCCGTTGATGGGGTTGCTGGAATAAATGACACGTTTCGCGCCACGTGCCATGTATTTTGGCTCCACGTGCGCGTTTATACGCACACGGTTCGTGATGAGACAAGGGGTGACAGTCTTGGTTTGTGCTTTGACTTGATCAAAAGCACAAAGCTTGAAATATTTAGGCTAAAGGGAGCTGGTGGGGGCATGGCACCCGGCCCGCAGCCGGGGTACGGCAGGGATGGAGGCAGGAGCCAACTTCAGGTGAAGCGGTGGGTCTCTGCCGTGCAGCGTTCCGGCGAGGCGCCCGGGTGGGGGGTGGGAGGCAGCCCTCATGCCAGCACGTACCGTGTCGCCCGTTTTTGGACCAGAGGAGGTCAGGGAGGAGGCAAGCCTTCCTCGTTACCATTTGCTTGTGGCCAGGCAAGTTTGGGCTCCTGCTCGTTGCATCTCCCCCACCCCACCCGCCGCCCCCGCCCCTGCAAACCGACCGTAACTTCCAAGGAGGTTTTGTTCCCCCTGAAGCTCCCCGGGGGAGCCCGCAGCATCGCCCCCTCCTCGCCCGCCACGTTTTGCTCAGCTATTCTCCACGTTCCCTCCCGTGCCCACTGCGAGCTCTCTCTGCTGGACGGTAAACAACGACTGGTCCTTTTCACCCGGGAGATAAGATTGTTCGTGTTCCAAAGTCACCGGCACGCGTGCCGCCGGCTCTGGAGCAGCTTGAATAATGAGCCTTCGGGAGAACTGGGGTTTCTCTTAGCACAGTCCTTTCCTTAACAAAGACCTGGGGCTCCCAAGGCAGCGGCGGCGCCCAACGCGACCGGGGCTGCTTCTGAAGGGCACAAGTTGCAGAGAAGACTTTCTTTTCTTCCTTTTTATTCCTCTCCCCCACTTTTCCCATTGTATTTTGCTCAGGCACCGGTGCCGAACAATCGGTCCTTTATAGAAAGATTCCCCCCAGGAGGGACGCGACGGCTGCCGCGCAGACCCCCTCCTCCCGTACAGCCGCTATCTTTCAGCGCCTGGCGTGCACGTTGCCATCTGAAAGGCGAAGCAGAAGTTCCCTGTGTCCTTAAAGCCTTGCTTTCGGGGCGCTTTGCCGCGCTTCCCGCCCTCCCTCGGCCCCGCTCCTCCTTTGCATCGCCCAGCTGCGCGGCTCCCGCCAGCTACGCGGCCTTTTGCATCGCCGCCTTCTGAACGGCAGCCTGCCACCGCCCTGAAGATGAAGAGATGCCAAAATACACGAAGTAAGCCTAAAGGGAGGCTTTCTCTCGGCGGCGCGGATGCGATGCGCTCTCCCCACGTCCGCTGCGGCCGCAGGGAAGGCAGAAGCGCCCCATTTCCCAGCCGCTGAGCATCCGAGCCTGCACCCCAAAACTCACGCCAGGTTTTTCTTCCTTATGTGCCCTCCAGAACCGGTCAGCCACCAGATCGCCCGATTCCTTGGTCTGGCACGGGCTCCCCCAAGCACCCGGCAGGACCCGGGGAAGGCCACGGGTGATGCCCAGCACCGGAGAGCAAGTGGGATGGACACCCAACCTGGTCACTGCCCTTGCCCGCCTGGTGCAGGGAGGCGTTGGAACGGCACATCTGAGCATTTAAAATACATTAAAGGAGCCCTCCCTTTGAAGTGGGAAACCATCTCTATTTAATCAGAGAGAAACAACTTTTCAAAAGATCCCCCCCCTTTACCTTCAGCTGCCTGGCTTCTCCTGTGGATAGTACCATGAATAAAACATGCATATCCCAATTAAATCTTGATTTAATTTCTCTTCTTTGCAAAGCTGATGAACTCAAGTGCTTTCATAAAGACATGAACATTAGCATTCTTTTGTGATGCCCAAGCCAGTCGGAGGAACAAGGGACTGGAATTGTCACCCGCCCCTCTCTTGGCCTTGCCAAGCCCCAACCCTGGGCTGGGATCATCCTCGGAGCAGCGCCCGTGTCTGGCTGAGCCGGGCTGCGATGCCGACATCCCGGCGGCTTTTTTTAATGCAAACAGCTCACCCGAAGAGCCTGGAAAGGCACGGGCACAGGGGAAGCTCCCGGGGCGGCCCCAAGTGCTCGGCGCCGTCCGACAGCGGCGTCCCGCGGAGCTAACGCATCAGGAGAGAGCTTTAATGTCCCTGCACCGGGGAGGCGATGGGCAAGAGCCGAGCAGAGGCGACCCGACTGCAAGGGGATGTGCTTTTATGGGGGGGAAAAACAGGGTACTGGAGCAAAAAAGGTTTAGTGTGAATTTTCTGGCATGTGCAACCCCTAAAATAAGTGATGGCGTTTACGTGAATGCGGTCCTGCCCGTCCCTTCGGGCTCTTGGCACGAGCCGATGCTCTCCAGAGTCAGCAGGCTCGGTGTCACCCTTCGATTTGCCCGCCTGCTGCGGCGCGGCGCGCTGCGCCCTGCCAGCTCGGGGCCCCATCCTATGGGAATGCCGCCCCTGCTCAATCCTCCGTGCTGGACGCGTGTCCGTTGTCACCTTGTGTTGCAGCCAAAGATGAAACGCTCCTCGCTGAGAACTTTCTTTGCTGGAGACCTTTGTCTTTAAAAAAAAAAAAAAATAATTCTAGCAACCCTTTCAGAACGGATTTCCACCAGAAAATTGGTTTTGCCCTTCCATTTTTAATAGGGATTTTTAAAATTCATTTCCTGCGTCGCTCTACGTGGAGCTGCTCAAATGTCACCATGGTGATGGTCCTCGTGCCATCGCCAGGCAGGACCGGCAGCAGGAAAACAAATGCCTGCGCCTGGCTGGGGCGCTGGGCTCCACCCTGCCTCAGTTTCCCCACCTGCATGATGCTGGGGGTCCTGCTCCCTATGAACAGCAGCAGCTTGGCGGGGAAGTGCCTAACGGGGCTGCTTCCGTGGGTCCGGGGGGGGGCTCCCAGCATCCCGGTGTCCTCCGCCGGCGAGCAAAGAGGCATGGAAGGAGCCCCCCAAGTCAATGGCCGGGAAAGGTGGTGTGTGCAGGGGGGGAAAGCAGGGAGTAAAGCGCTTCTACCTGCTCAGCTGGATAATTAAAAGCAGCCTGAAGCAGCGCTAACCTTTTTTTCATCACGGCATCGTTCATTATAAAGCCAGAAAGAATTAGCTATGCTGCGTTATCAGATAGAGAAAAATATTAATAGCAGAAAGGGGAAAGAGAAAGGGGGACTTTTGGGTAAGTTAATTAAACCACGCATCCTCGATGACTTATTAAGGAGCCGGACAGGCTGCCTTGAGCTCAGCTGGCCCCCGGGAGCGTGAGATACGGTCTTTGAGGCAGAAACTTCCCAGCTCGAGCAACTGCAACTGCGTGATTTCAGATCCCGAACACAGGCGGGGACGTTCCCCCCGCGGCGGCCGAGCTCTCAAACCCCGATAAATCACGTCGCGGGGGTACCGGCTCGCAGACCGGCCGTGGGATACCTGTGTGAGCGGCGGTGGAGCGCTCTGCGCGGGGGGAGCGGAGAGGCACCCTCGTGCCGGGTGACAGGGCAAAACTCAGTTAGGTTGGGGTCTGAAAGGGGTAATTCCGCTGAAATGCCTTTATTCCCCGCGCTGCCGCCCATACGCGCCGTGCTGAGGAATATTTTGCCGACTCTGCTTCCCCGTCCTTACCGTCCCTGAACGCCTGCGGAAAGCGCAGAAGCCACTGGGATGGGTGGCAGCGCCGGCAGCCTCGGCGCCCCCCAGCCCGGCCGGGGCTGGATGCAGGAGCCGGCGCCCGGTTGTTCCCGGCACGTGGCCGGGAGCTGGGCTGTCGGGATGCCCGCGGTGGCTGACGCCCCCAGCCAGGAGGGGAGATGTAAAAAGCTGCCCCTTGGGCTGCGAAGGGAGGGGGCTCGGCGCAGGAGGGGCCGGGGAACGGGCTGCAGCGCTCGCTCCGCCGGCGTTGGGTCGCCACGAGGATTCTGCCCCGCCGCTGGCGTCGGACGGCGCCGGGGAGGATTCCCACCTCCCTCCGGTGCTGTGACACCCTCGCCGGCGCCGCTTCCCAATCCTGGCCCAGAGAGGGACCCGGTGCCCACTGCACCGCTGGCCCAGCAGCCAAGCACATCCGAAGGGCGGTAATTAATCGGTGATCAGAGAGTTAGGCAAATGTGGGCTGACAGCAGCCCCGGCTCGCTTCTAACCCGTGCCTTCGCCAGCGGTAGTTCTACAGCTAGACCCGCTGGCTGTTGACGTGTTGTTCCTCCTCATTAATAAACAACTGCCTGAAACAATTAGCCTGCAAGGAATTAGCCTTATTATAAATCCCGTCCCCTTGTCTGTTTGGCCCGTGAAGGGCACGGGAGGCGCTACCAGCTCCGGGTGCCGGTGCGTGCGGGGGCACGGCCGTCCCTGCGCCAGCCCCGTCCACCCGGGCACCGCTTCAGGAGATGCCTCGGAATCTTGTTTTAAACCCTAGGGCGATGCACTGCCCCCCGCCCGCCCCGGCACCAGCCCTCCCCTGCCCACCGGGTGAGCTCCAGGGGAGGACCGGGCGCGGGGTTCGAGCCCTGGGTGGCAGCGGGCGCCTTCCCCCGGCTGGAGCGGGGTGGTAGCTCAGCAGCTCCAGGGAGAGGACACCGCATCCTTCCCGTGCCCATCTTCATCCACCTCCCGAACCCAGCTCCTGGGCGCTGGCGCCCCGGCCAGCACATCCATTCATCCGAGAAGCATCGGGCTGCGGAGGAGGAAATAAAACACAAGCCTCGGACGTTTAAGAAACAGAATTGTTTCACTCTTTCCGAAGGTCAGTGGCTTTAAACTCCGTTCAGGCCACCGGGGCACCTTTCAGTTTCATTTCGTCTGTTTAATTCTGGCCAGTTCGTTACAGCCTGACCTCCCGTGCTCCTGGCAGCCGCTCCGATGGCCGGCGAGAGGCGAGCCCTCCCACTGTCGAGGCTGGGAAGCTGCCAGGCATCTTTTAGCTTCTCCTCTCAGTATTTCTGACAGCAACCCGTCACTCGCTATCGGAACGCTTAGCGTGCGGCAGAGAGTGGAAAAAGCAGAAGATAATAGGAAAGAATAGAAGAACGAAGCCACCGAACGCCGTTTCTTGTGAGCTGAGGAAAGGTCAGGCGAGATTCTGGACCGTTATCTCCGTGCCGTCCCTGATAAAGCGAGGAGAGCTCATAGCCACCAGCGGCCGCCTTCAAACAAAGCGATATTTAATTAAAGCCCGCAAAAAGAAAAGGACGGGCAAGTGCTTCAGAGATAAATTCCTACAACCTCGCCAGGCTTTAAGATACGGGAGGGTTGAGATCTAATCTTGCTGGCACGGCTCGGCGGGGTGCCTGGGCATCAGCCGCGTGCTACCTGCCTGGCTGCGACCCGGAGACACCCCGGAACGGGGCTGTTGGCTTCGGGGGGGCGCAGGACAAAGCCCCGCGTTCCCTGGGTGCCGTGGGCCGTTTGTACCGCGGGTGGGAGCGGAGCCGTCGTGAGCCAGACCCGGAGCGGCGTGGGGCTCCCAAATCAAAAGTTAATGTTGCTTTGGAGCTGGCGGGGGCTCGCCCGTGAGCAGCCCAGGATGGCCAAGAGCTCACGATGCTGCACCGCGCCAAATGTCGGGGGCGAAGGCAAGAGGGTGCCCCGCAGCGTCCGTCTGTCCTCACGGCGTCCATCCCTCCCCATGTTCATGCCGAAGCCTGGCCGAGCATCCCGCAGCACAAAGTGGTCCTGTATTTAGAGATCACGGTTTATTTGTCGGTCTAATTAAGCCAGAGGCTCTTCCCTGCCCAGTGCCGGTTCGGGGAAAGCGTTGGTTGTAGCGCCGCGGGGATCTGCGAGGAGCAGGTCCCGTCAGAGGGGCGGTTTAATAAAAACACTAGCGTGATTTATTATCGCCCGTGCTAAGGGAGCAGCCTCTCGCCAGGTAAAAATCCACCCTCTGAATCCGCTCTCTTAATTTGCATGGGTAATGGTCATATCATTAACAGCTCATTAAGAACAGAGCGGTGCGACAAAACAAAAATTGGGAAACGCTGAGCTGGAGAGGAACCCGGTCCCCTGCCTGGCGAGGACAGGCAAGCCCGCTCCAAGGGGCGGGAGCCCGGCCTGGGAGCAGGGAGGTGGCAAAGGGAAGAGCCATGGGTCATTTAGACCCTCCAAAATGTAGGGCACGGGGAATGGTTTGCAGAACGAAGGCTAAAACTGCCCTGTTGTGGCCACCACAGCCCCAAAGGGCTTGTGACGGGGGCTGGCGCATTGGTGGGGAGGGATGGGGAGGAGGTCGTTGAGTCGGAGCGGAGAGCAGAGGGAATGGGGTGAAGCTGGCACATGGATGCCAGGCGGTTCCCGGGCCGTGCCGGGGGCACCGTGCCGGGGGCACCGTGCCGGGGCCGGTGAGCGGCTGAGGTGTGATCTCCCCAGGGCACCGCTGCTCCTCCGCTTCTCCGAGCGCCACATGAATTACCCAGGCAATTTAAAGAGCGGGAGAAAATAATAAGTGGAATATGAGCCGGCCCTGGTGAGCAGAGGCTTTTGTCAGGAGAGAAAGCCCTGGAGCCCTCAGATGAAGCGGGGAGGGGAACCCAAAGCAGGTAGAAAAAAAATTGGATAAAATATAAATTAAAAAAGAATAGGCCTGGTTTCAATCAATAAGCCTTGAATTATTGACTGCTCTTCCCATTACAGTCTCATCCCCCAGCAATCTTGCAGGGAGCTCGGCCGGGGGGGGACGGTGGCCGCTGTCGGGACTGTGACTCCTTCCAGGACCGGCACCGCGTGCGGGGGTTTTCTCCAGAAGCGATGTGGCACCGTTGCAAAGAGCATGACATGATTTTACGGAAGCCATGTTGCACGTTATCCAAAGCGGTTCCCGCGGGCCGGGTGAGCTGCAGGCATGAGGACTGGTTTGAGCAGGGACGTTGGCTTTGGTCAAGGCGGGTTCCACTGCTCCGTCTGGCCCGGAGGTTTCCTGGCTGGAAAGGGCGGTGAGGGGAAGGGATCTGCATCCAGCTGGGCAAAAAAAAAAAGGGGAACCCCCCCAACCCTCTCTTTTTCAACTGACTGAAAGGTGTGAAATGATTTCTGTCCGAAGTGTGGCCCTGGGCGCTGCCTGCCAGGGGCTCTGATGCTCCCCTTGGCGAGGGGCTCGTCAGCATCTTTCAGGGCACAGAAACTTCTGAGGCAAACAAAGTCTGTTTGGAAAGAGAACTCTCCTTAAAAAAGCTTAGGAGGGTTATTGTTTTTTTTTCCCCAAACCCAATAACCACATACTTTGGTTTAAAACCCAACCAAACCCTGCTAACGTGCGAGGAGCTGTTTTGTGGCGAATTTCCCTCCGTGTCACGGGGAGTCGGGCATCTCCTGTTTAAATGTTCAGTCCTCCTTAGGGCGGAGGCGAACGGCCCCGATGGTGGCAGAAGCTCCTGGCCCACCATTTGGAAAGAAAACAGCAAGTTTGGGAGTCCCTGGTTTGGGAGGTCCGAGCGGGAATGCTTCAGAGGTGGGAATCTGCCGGAAGGATCGATCCAGCTGCTTTCCCTCCTCCGAGGCCGGGTGAGGCTCCAGCAGCGCGCGGCTTTCCCAGGGCACCGTGTCCCAGCAGCGAAGCGAAGGTTTTCTGCTGATTGCCACGAGGAGGATTTCCAGCGAGGAGCTCTTTTCCTCGGCATCCCGTCCCCTGCCTTCACGAGCAGCGATTGCGAAGCGCTGGGCATCCTGGAAAGCAGAAAGCTGGAGGCGAAATCCTCGGCGCGGCGCTCGCAGGAGCGCGGTGGGTCGGTAATCCATAGCGGGGTTCCTTAGGTGAAACACGGGGGCCCGTCCTTCCCCGGGACCCCCCGCTCCCGCGTCCCTCTTCCCGCCAGCCTGGGGGCACTCGCGTCCCTCGGAAGGGAAGGGGGCGAACGCCGACCAGAGCTTGTATTTAAGAACGACCCTGTCAGAGCGCCGCCGCTGTCATTGCGCCTTTGCTCCAGCAACTCAATATTTATCCATGAGAAAGTAAATGTTCAGAAGATAAAAAATAAATCAGGTTAAAGTCCCGCTGCGGGAGCTGGGATTTAGCGGAGGAGGAGAGCTCGGGAGCCTTGCTGCTGGGGGAAGCGTCTGTGCTGTGCCCCTGTGCGGAGCAAGGGCTTTTTGTTGCTTGTTTTGCTGGGGCTGAAGCCAATGGGCCGTATTCCTTCCCGCTGGTCGCTCGTGCGGGAGAAAAATAAGTGCTAGGTCCTGCCTAACCCCTTCCCCCATGCACGGTCCGAGCCACGCCGCTCCAATGGCTCTCCCAGGATTCCGCTCCGTCTGCTGGTAACGCTCCCGGGGCGCTTTATTTACACGTTGGTCATAAGAAGAGAAAAGCAGGACAAGTTCTGACAACTTTCGATAACAGTCTGAAAGGCAGGAACCGGCTCGGCGCAGGCGCCGGTCCCGCTCCCTTCCAGGCACCGCCGTGAGACGCCGGTTTCCTTCCGGAAAGCACCGCTGCCCGAGAGGGCGTCTGCCTGAGCAACCTGTATCGGCGCCGCGATTGATGCCTGTTCGTTGCCGCCGCTGCTCTCCTCTTCTTTAATTGCCGTGTTATTTTAGGAGCCGAGCGCAGTTGGGGATTTATTATTTATGGCTGTGCTGCCTATGGGGCCATTCTCTCGAGCTGTTAAGCGTAAGGCCGGTTCTGTGCCGAGGCGACGTGTTGCGACCGCAATATAGAGCCGGTACGCTCTCGAAGCGGGATCGCTCCCCAGCCCTCGCCCCGCCGCGTCGGAGGCGCTCCCTTCCCGGGGCCGGGCGAGCGGCAGCCGCCCCTTCCCCAAATCCCCTGGGGACGGATGCTCCTCCACCGCTCCCAGGCTCTTGCGCGCAGGGTTCTGGGATTTTTCCCGTCTCCGCCCGGCGTCGTTTTGCTCGCTCCCCGGACCGCGGAGCATCGCATCCTTGGCGTTCGGAAATGCGCTTCGCCGGCCGGCAAAGCACCGGCCGCTGCCACCGCCGCTTGGGAGAGCTGGCGGCGGCCAAGAGGCGCCCGGCCAAGGGTTTTGTTTCTGCTTTCTGCTCTCCTGCCTGCGCGTCCCTTCCCGGGGCGGGAACGTTTGAACGCCTCCGAAGGCGGAGGAGTAACGCCGGGCGGGAACACCGTACTCCATTGACTGGGCTGCGAAAAAACAGGACTATTAATGCTAAGCTCCAGCCCGTGGAACACAGAAAATGGTATTAAAGGATTTGCTTTTCATGACCATAATTCAGAGTTAATGTACATTTGATGTTTAATGTATGAACCACAGGTGATTTCAAACTGGCACGGCCTTTTCTAAATAGTGTTTTAATCTTAGGGGGTTTTTTTGGTTTTTTAAGGTTCAGCTACTCAGCCTGTCAGCCAAGGGGAGAAAAAACCGCGGCAAAGCTGGGTATGAGAATCCAACGTGGGCAGAGGCTTTTGTTCCCTCTTTTATTGAGGTTTTACCTCTAATCTCTGCCTTTTTGATGCAATTTAAGATTAAGGAAATGAAAGGCAAGGCTGCCTGCGAGCGGTTATACAAACAGGACAGCCGAGGGGCGCTTAAAGGCGCTTTTGTAAGAGGCTTTGGGCGGCTTTGCCCCGAAGGGAGAAGCCGGAGCCTCGGCAGCAGCCGGCCCGAGGTCCCGGGGGAGCGGGAACCAGGCATCTCCCCTCGCCACGGAGCCTCCCGGGAAGCGGTTCCCAGGCGGAGCGGGTGTTGGGATGCTGGGTTCGAGGGACCCGGTCCAGCGGGGCTCTGCTCATGAGCCGCAGTCGAGTCCCCGTTGGCTTCTGTGGGTGTTGCGCGCGCTCTGTCACGATAAAAACGGACATTTTGGGGCTCTGCGGGGAGCCGGACGGGCGCTCTGAGCACCGGCACAGCCGCCTCGCGCGCTGGCGGGCCCCAGCAGGACCTGTGCTGGGATAAACCCACCTCTTTCATCCGCGCTGCCCCCGGCGGGGACCGGTACGGGCTGCCCCCGTCCCCGGGCGAAGGCCCCCGTGCAGTCGGGCAGCGAGCGTGCTTGTATTTGCAGGGGGCGGATTCCTCGAAACGCGCAAAAAACGGGGGAAAAACAAGCGCCTGCCAGGAAAAACATCTCGAATAATCAAGCCCCTTCACGCGGCCCTGATGATAAATTGGCGCTACTTATCCTGACGAGCTGAAAGGTCATGAGCAGACCTTCCGAAATAATTATTAAATAACTTTGCCATTTGTTCAGGATCAGTTGCAACCTCATTACTGGGGCCGGGAGATGATATCGCTGCATCCTGGGCATGGATCCAAGGAGGTCATTAGTAACAACCGTCCCAAATTTTGCAAGGGGAGGGAAGATTTATCTTCAATTAACACACGCAACTTTGCAGGCTTTTGTCTTTCTGGTACAAAATCAGCGAGGACTCGGGAGATCTATCTTCTCTCTTTAGATCATATATATTTCAGCAGCCTTGAAGGGGGCGAAGGGCAGAGCTGGAAAGAAATGTTCTGTCATTGCAAAGCTTTAAGCTCAGCAAAGAATCCAGAGCCATCAATTAAAACCTCCTTAGTCCGCAGGACGGTTTGCCTTGCCTCCCGCGCGCTGCATTGATCGTGGCTGCTCGTTTATCCCCGGGCGGAGGCTTTGGGCTTCCCGGGGGGCGAGCACCCTGTCCCGGTCCTCCCTTCCCAGCCACGTTCCCTCCGCCCGGCGCTGCCCTTGGGGTGCCTGCGGTCCCGGTGTCTCCCATGCCCCGGCTCTGCGGTCCCGGTGTCTCCCATGCCCCAGCTCTGCGGTCCTGGCGTCACCCATGCCCCGGCTCTGCGGTCCCGGTGTCACCCATGCCCCGGCTCTGCGGTCCCGGTGTCACCCATGCCCCGGCTCTGCGGTCCCGGTGTCACCCGTGCCCCGGCTCTGCGGTCCTGGTGTCACCCATGCCCCGGCTCTGCGGTCCTGGTGTCACCCATGCCCTGGCTCTGTGGCCGGAGCGCGCGGGGCCACGCGCCATCGGCGTTATCGGCCGGACTCGGGATCTCTCTGTAAACCTGAAATGGGTTTGCCGATCAAAACCGAGAACCAGCCCAGTGAGGATTGCTTGTTTCAAGTTAAACCGAGATTGCTACAGCCCAGCACGAGCTCATTCCTACTGCCAGTCGAATTAAACATTATCTCAGGCTTTGGCAGGGAAAATCCGTGGCGTTTCCAAGCAGCCACCCCCCCAGCTTGTCAAAGCCTCTCGTTTGTCGGGCAGCTGCAGGGAACAGCCAGCCAGTCCAGCCTCGCTCCTCCTCCGTAGCTGGTCAAAATTAGGCGGAGACTGAGCTCCATCCCCCCCTCCATCCCAAATTTGCTCTTTTTCCAGCCGTCCCCCCCCTCCGGCAGGTCTGTCCCCTGCTTTGCCAGGCTCACCACCGCAATGCCCGAGCACGTGGAAGGCGTTTCCAACCGCGGCAAAGCGAGGGCTTTAAAGGAGCCCGCCCATGGCGAAGACACCAGGGAGTTCAGGCTGCAGCTGAAGGGTTGTGCACCAATAACCCGGCGTGCGTGCTCTCTGCCCGGCTCGTGGCCCAATTCCCTGGGCCTTTCTGAGGCTCCTCAGCCACCCGGGTGTCTCTGGTGTCCCCCCAAGGCTCCCCAGAGCCACCAGCCCAGCGCGGTGTTGCCGGTAATGGGAGGAGCCGGTGAGAGCCGTTAGTCGAAGAGTTTGCCCTTCGCTTTTACTGTGCTGAAAATTTAATTGGCTGTTGATTCAAAGAAGAGAAATCCTTTCTCTTGAATCTGGCAGCTGCTTTTGGCCTCTCGGGATGCCAGTAGTGGCCACTGGTTCCTCGAGGGCAATCAAAACGGTCTTGGAAGAATTTCCAATACCTTACATGCCTGAGCCACTTGATTCGCAAGTATACGTCCCGCTGACGGAGGGCAGCGCGCCCGTCCCGGCGGAGAGCAGCTCAACGGCTCGCCCCGCTCCTCATCCGAGGGGATCGGAAGCGGATGCTCCCATCGCACCCCCAGCGCTGGAGGGAGCAGAGGGGGGGAGGGCACCGAGCCTTGCGCGCTCCTGCGTTTGGGGGTCGGATCTGACCCGGCTGAAGTAACCGAGCGCTGCTGTTGCTTGAGCCCCATCCGATGCCCTGTGCAAAGCACAGCGATGCCCTCAGCCCATCTCCAACATGTCGTCGACGTCAAGTCGTGACATCTCGGCGACAACAGAGAAACCAAGGCCGTTGGCTGAAAACCCGTCAGCTCAGCACCAAGCTTTCAACCCGTTCCCCGGCGTCCCGACGTGTCGCCCACCGCTTGCGTGCTGGCTGCCTTCAAACCAACGCTGCAGAAGATGGGGTTGGGCGATCACCCCGCGGGGTCGTCTAATCGGCCCCCAGCTCCATCGTTGCGCCTGAGCCGCTCCCACAGCTGCCTGTCCCCCCTGTCCCCCGAAAAGGGAGCTCCCGCCCGTCCCAGGGCTCCGCCAGCCGCGCTGTTCGCCGCGCTCGCCGGGCGCTGGCTCTCCTCGCCTCGCCATTAGAAGCGCGTTTCTCATGTCGAACATGAGCGCTCCTTGCTCGCAGCTTATGTTTACCTTGTCATCCTCACAGCGAACATGAAAACCTGTTTATTCTCTTCCTTTTCAGAGCTTTCCTTTAAACGTTTGAAGCCTGGTTTCATGTCTCCCCTTGTCTTTCTTCTCTAGAGCAAGCAAACCAAAATTCTCCCCGCTAGGTACCAGTGTGTTGAACTCTCTGCCCGTTCCGGTGGCTCCTCCAAACCGTCCCCAGCAGCGTCCCATCCTCGGGAGCAGCGTCCTTGTGGGGCAGCCGGGGGCTGGAGTGGCCCTGGGAAGCTCTGGCGTATTCCCGAGCAAAATGCCCTTCATTCCCACTGACTCTGCCTTATTTTTGCCTAAGTGACAAATAAATGGGAGTGCCGCCTCGGCCCCGGTTGTGCCGCCGGCACGCGGCAGCGGGTGCTGGTGCTTTCCGAAGCCTCTCCAGCTCGTTGCCCGCGCGGAGGAAAGCTGGTGCTTGCCTTGCCGGAGCTTTTCCCCCGGAGCCGCTCGGCGTGCGGGGAAGGAGGCGGCGGGAGCGGGGGGGAAGAGAGGGCGGCTGGGGGAGCGGCGGGAGAAACGCCACCGGAGCTTTCATTTAAATAAAGAGCACAGTATCACTGTGCTCCATTGATTACACATTTTTTCTGACTGTTGTGACATTTGCAGGAAGGCTAATTTATTCGAGCATGGAAATCTTTAAAAACTTAATTAAGTTATTTCTGCTATTTCCATGCCTTATTGTTTCGACTTCTCATTTAACTTTCATTTCTGGTTAATGTCTTTTAAAAAAAAAAAAAAAACAACGTCTAGAAGGAGAGAAGAATGGAAAGGAAAAGGAAGATCCAGTGGAACCCGGTTTTGTGCCTTTTGTGAGCACTGGTTTGGGGGGGTCCCACAGGAGCGGGTCTCTGGTTTTGGCTGGCACGTGTGTGGTTGGAGCGCGGGGCTCGGGGGGTGACCTTGGCCTTGTCCCTGTCAAACCAGCCCGGTTTGGGAGCGGATGGAGAGGCTGAGAGAGGCAGTGGCATCGGGGGGCCCAGGGGCGCTGGTGGGCTGAGCGGTGGCCCCCACCTCCAGCCTCTCCCGAGCATCCCGGGCAGCAAAGGCTTCGCCCTCCCCTTGCCCGGCTGGGGACGGAGCGGGTACCACCGGGCAGGACGCGGTCCCCATCCCCGTCCTGGGTCCCTGACCGTTTGCCACCCACCCCAAAACAGGGCAGGGGCGGGCGCTCCTGGGCCCCGAGCAGCAAAATACCGGCAGGAAAATCCCCCCGGGGCCAGCCGTGCCGAGCGCTGCCGCCGTCCTGGCAGGGGCTCGGCCGCCCCGGGAGCCCGCGCTTTGCTGAGCAGGATGCTCGGAAGGGCGCAAGACGCTGCCAGCAGAGCTAAATGCTGCGTTAATAAAGTTTCTGTCAGTAAATTCACTAATTAAGGCTCACAGATGGAGCTAGGAGGAATGCTTGTGGTGAAACCCAAGAAGTGTGAAAATTGCCCGCTTTTGGAGGCATGCGGTGAAAAGAAAAAACCAACAAAAACCTTCAGGAGTTTCAAAGAGCATCATCGCCGGCGTCTCGGGACAGCGGGGCGAGACCGGGGTGGGGCTGGGGCTCGGCCGGACGCCGCGGCCGTGGTTGTACAGCAGAGCTGCCCAGGGTTCCCATCCCCGGTTACCCCCCCAGATCTCCTTGTTCGTGACGGCGGAGACGCGCACAAGGAGGAGCCGCGACCGCTGTTACCCCCCCCCTGGAGCTGTAAGGAGCTGCAGCTGGAAAAGATGAAGCACCAGGGCTGGGGGCAGAGCAATCCCCTGGCTGCCCACCATTTGCCGAGCATTAGGCTGATTTCCCCTGGGCTCCGACGGGGCCTTCTGTACTCTCGCTCTCTTTCGGTTTATTATTTTTATGTCGTTAGCCTCCACCTCCTCCTTCCAACTGGACAACTTTTAGAGGAGAAATTTATGGCGTGCCCCCTCCGAACCAGGCGGTAATTCGCGGCGGTGGCGGGTGCCCTAATGGCGATCGCTCTCGGCCGGTTTCCCCCCTCCCGTGCTGGAAGGCGCTGGCTGGTGGGATGGGAAACGCTTGTCCCCAGCGCTGGGGGGGGTGCCCTCGCCTCGCCCCAGCCCTTTCCCAAAGGCCAAGGTGTGTGGGTACGAGACGGGACCAGCGCCCGCCCGTCCCGGTGCCGCAGCAGCCGTCGCGTCCCGCTGCTGGCCGGGGGGAGCGGGGGGAGCTGCACCGTGCGCGGCGGGGAGCGCGCCTGCCGCAGCGTTTGCGCGTCGCCTCCCGCCGTAGCTAAGGCAACATTTGTATTTGTCAGCCTATGGCGATCCTTTGCATATGGAATGCGTTTGCTTTGGGTGCTCGCCATTAACATTTTCATTTCGGTTTAGTGTTGGGAGCTTGCGGTTCCTGGCCACGCTGTTGTTTTCATGCTCGCTTTGTTTTCATTTCCACATCCGAGCGAATGACAGGGCGGGAGCCCTGCCCCGGGGAGCGCGGGGAGGAGAAGTCCAGGGGCTGCGCAGTATTTGGGGCTGGCCCCTCGCACGCCATCCTTGCTCGCAGGGCCTGGCTTTATCCACGACCGCGCTGTGCTCACATGAAGAAGCAGGGACGGAACGGAGCCGTCGTCCCCTTCGCCACCTCCCCCTGTGCTCCCCTCCTCTGGGCGCGTGCAGAGCGGGGCTGAGAACTGGGAGCAGCTCGGTGCAGGTGTGGCCCCCGCAGCCTGGCAGGGGCTGAGCACTGGGTCCGTGGATGCTCCACGGCAGCCGCTGAGGCCAGGTCCTTCTCCCCCCCCTTAGCCCAGTGGTGCTTTACTCCTCCGCTCTGGCTTTGCGTCTCCGCTTTCCAACTCAACTCTGCGACGTTGAGTAGAGATAAAACTGCTGTAGCCAGGAAAGCGCCGAGGAAAGGCCCGTCCCGACTGAAACAGCCAGCTCCCTCTCTCTCAAGTACCCCATTCCTAAAATACAATAAGCCGTAATGTTTAGAAGTGAGCACCTGAAAGAGCAATAACGCCGTACCCAGGCTGTACCGGCGCCGGGCGGGGGATCAGGCGTGGTCCCCCCGCCGCCACGGGTGGGTGATGGGCTGACAGATGGGTGCCCTGCTGGACCATGAGATACTTCAAAGTTCTAGGAAGATTGTCCCCATGGCCGCGCGAGGAATTAATTCCCCCACGACCAAGGAGGGCTTTCCCTTTCCCCCATCTTACAGCTGGGGGATGAGAATTGGTCCAGCATTCCCACAGACCTGCTCGCAGCCCCCGGGTGAGGGCTGTCACGATGCTGAGGATGCTCTGGGGCAAGGGAACGGGCCCGGGCTTCCAGAGGGACCCCAGCGGTGGAGGAAGAGCTGGTTTTCCTCCTCCGGTTCAGGGGCCAGGCCCGGGGCACCTTGGGGATGCTTCGCTGCCCCAGCAACCCCGGCCGGGCTTCCCGGGGCGAGCGGCATGGGACACAGCACCCCAGCTCTGTGGGACCAGGGGGGTCCCTGGGGCCATCCCAGCTCCTGTGCAGCACTGGGATGGATGGGAGCCGCAGTTCATCCCCGGTGGCGTTTCTGCGGGTCGGTGGGGCAAGACGAGGGATGGGAAGCCAGTGGGTATCCAGCGGAATATATCGCCCTGCGCCATTGATTTCAGCTGCAGTAAAATCTGACTCCTTTCATATCGGGCTAAATACTCGGTAAGTAATGCAGCATCTCTTTTTAAATCAGCGCGACAAACGCTTTATAGCCCACGTAATACGGGCAGGAGGAGATATACTGGCTTTTCTTGTAGCTAAATTTCAGCAGGCGCTGGGCAAACTCCGGCTCAGCAAAGAGAAATGAGGCCCATAAATCCCGCAGCTCTTTAATCACGGCGCCGGCGTCACCCCGGGCACGCGTACGGCCTCCTATTTACCGCCGCCGCGCAGCCCCGCGTGCGGAACCTCGGGGTCTATTTTCCCACTCGTGATATTGGCGCCCCGTGTCCCCCCCCCCCGTGGCAGAGCATCCCTCCACCTGCACAACACGGTGCTGGATGCAGCCCCCACCCCGGGCCGGACGGAGGCGGCGTAAGGAAAGGAGGCCTCGTAGCTTTTGGGAATAACTGGGAAAATCCAGGGAAAGGGATGAAAATCCCCCCCGGCCATCCTCCGTTAGCGCCCCCGGGGTGCCAGACCGCAAGGCTGCAGAGCTTTGCAACGGCACCAAACGCCGTTAACCTCTGATTTAAAGTCTGGGCTTCCTTTGATTTAAAATGATTTTAAAGGTTCCTGCACTCCAGCACTCTAATTATCCCAAAGATTTCTGTGGGTTTTTTTCCTCCCCCTCTGGTTCTACGGAGGGCTTTCCACGCACGCTGCTGGGTTAGAGTCATTACGGCGGGCAACGCAAACAGGGCCATTTATCGCGTTTTTATGAGGGCAATGCTGCACCATCTCATAAATTGTACAGGAAGGATTCGGCACAGAAAGCGCTGAGCTTCGGCCGCAGCGGGGTCAGCCAATGTCAGCTCTAATTCCGGAGGAAAGTAGTTAAGGGGGCAAAATAGGTATTTTTCACTCTCCTCTTTCGGAAAGGGTAGGGAAGGATGGGAGCGGTGGGAGAGCAAACGAACGCAACGGCGGCTGGGAGCGCAGGCACAAATGGCTGCCGGCGCCGAGGCTACGGCTCGGTAGATGTCGAGAGCATCGGCTTTCTCCCCCACCGGCGGCGGTTCGACAGCCCATCGGATCTTGGTGCTTCCCCCGTCCTCCCTGCGCGCAGCCGAGGGATCGAAATCCACCCGCAAAGGGCCGGTTTCATGGGGCATTTCCTCCGCTGTCGGTGCGAGGAGCTGAGCGCTGCCATTGCCGTCCCCCCCCATGAAAGGAAGGATTCCATTATTCCTCGCTGCCTCTTGGAAGACTGATTGGATCGCTGATTGGTTTTGGCTAGGAGGAGCGTCCTGTCCCCTCTGTCCCCTCCATCTCTGCTTCATGTCCCCTCCGTATCCCCTGTGTCCCCCATGTCCCTCCTTGACCTTCTCTACATCTGCTCCATGTCCCCTCCGTGCCCCTTCTGTGTGTTCCCGACATCCCTTCCATGTCCCCTCCGTGTCCCCCATGTCCCTCCTTGACCTTCTCGACATCTGCTCCATGTCCCCTCTGTGTTCCCCCCATGTCCCGTCTCTATCCCTCCCATGTTCCCCCCATGTCCCCTCTCTATCCCTTCCAGGCGAACGGCTTCAGGCAGCTGAAGGGTTTATGGAGAGCATTCCACCGAACATGTGGCTCGGGAACGAACTCACTGAGATGACATTTCCCTTCCAATTTTCTGTTTATGTTCTCGAAGCGGGGACTGCTGGAAGCCCAGGGCTGTAGCTGCTATCCTGATTCATCCCCTGCGCAGGCACGGGCCTCAGCCCAGATGAATTCCACCAAATTGGCCGGTGTTTATAGGCAGCGGTACCGGCAGTTTTATCTCCCTCCTGTTGAACTGGAGAGGAGTTTTCCCAGTAAGTTCAGCAGCAAGAGGATCAAGCTGCTAGGGAAGCGTCCCCAGGACCTCGGGGCACCTCTCTCCCACCGCTTCAGAAAGGTGGGAAGCGGTGTCCTGCGGCGAGGGCTTCGGCTCGCCCGCCGGGCTGCACGAGCCCACGAAGCGGCGCGGGGATGCTTGCCCGGGGAGGCACCCAGGGATAGTCCAGGGCACGGGAATAGCACGGTAACACCAGGGTCTAATCCTTCCTTTTCCAGCAGGCAGCAGCTCTCCCGTCCCACCTCCGGCTTTTCGGAACCACGATCAATCTTCCCGCTTAAAAGACACCCTGACGAATGGCAGCATCCATCATTTATTAACTGGAATTAGCTTCCGAGCTCTCTGCCCCTTCCGTGCTTGGAGGGCCTGCTGGCTGCCGGAGAAGCGATGCATCCGTGGGGCCCTGGTGCCGCTTGCCCACGCGCTCCGGCTCCAGCTCGTCCTGCATCGTCCCTCCCGGCGCTGCGCCCGAGCTCCCCGGGGGTGCTCAGCCCCCTTTCCCCAGCCTGGAACGAAAAGGCGGTTTGGGATTCTGCTAGAAAAGGCGGTTTGGGATTCTGCTCTCCTTCCCACGGCGTTAGGAGGGAGCTCGTGTCGGGCCGCTTCCCTCTCCTGACTGTAGGACGGAACGCAGCGGCGGGGGGGACGTGGCGCTTCGTTACGCTGCGGTGCAGCCAGCACTTCACACGCTGCGCCTCTTCTGCGCGGTGCCGGCGCGCCTGAAGATCGCAGCGAGCTGTAAAAGCAGACACACGCGTGCTCGGCCCCGGGTCGCCCCGCTGCCGGGCATCGCAGCCCCCGGAGCGCGCAGAACCCGCCGCAAGCGGGACGAGACGAGGAGAAGCCCCCGTTCCTCCCCCAGCTGGCCGAGGCTGTTGAGATTTAGGTGACGATGCGATCGCCGACGGTTTCAGCCTGGGTCCTTCACCCTGCCTCTCCTCTGCCCCCTCCTTCCCCTGGACGCTGGGGTCCTGGCGCGTGGCGGGTGCCCGAGCGGGCTCTGCCAATCCCGCCGGCACCGCTCCTTATCCGGAACGGGAGCGCGGTCGGCGGTTCCACTGCAGCAGCGTGATCCCACATCTTACAGTAAATCAATGAAACTTCCGTGCATTGACAAGCCCCTGCCACTTAAACAGACAAGAAACAGGTAGGGCTGGCTACTGCGGGTTCCTCCAGACTGTCAGGCGTAAATCTCGAGGGGACAGCAGCGGAAAGATGAAACGCTGCTGGAAAGGCAGGGTAGGATCTAGGGTTTGTTCAGAGCTTTTCCTTTCGACAGCAAGGAAAAAACAACAGCGGCGTTTTTCCTGCCGAGGGCTGGCAATTAGCACGGCAGCAGGGAACGGCAATTTAACGGCGAGCACGGCAAAGACCTCGCCGCACGTGCCTCGACGCCGAGCAGCTCTTCTGGAGATCATCTCTTCTAAAATCATCTTTGACGACGCGCCATCACCCCGGCGCTTACCGCAGCTTTGCTCACGCGCCACCGGGCACGGCCCCGGTCTGCGCTCGGCGAGCGGCTCCTCCGTGGCAAGCCAGGCGCCACGGCGGCGTGCCACACCGGGGAAAGGTTTGGAAGCGTTCTGGCGGCGGGAGGCAAACGGTTAGAGGCCATCGGATGCTCCGGTAACGAGCTTGGTGTAATCAGCCCTGGGGGACAGGGAAGGAGGTAGAGAGGCGTCAATGGGAGTTAAGGGATGCGCCGGCCGGGTGAGCAGCGGGGCAGAGCCGGCCGGCCCTCGCGTCGTGCGCTGGCTACGTCTTCGGAGGAGCAAAGGCCAAAGCCACCGTGTCCCTCTCCTCCCTGTTCAGAGGGGGCCGGGCCGGGCTGCTGCGAGGAGCGGCGTTTCTGGGGTGTGATGCAGCTGGAGCACGCTGCAGGGCGGCAGCGGCCGCGGAGGCAAAGCCAAATAACGCGCCGCGCTGTAATTGCATATGTAAAAAAGGAAAAAAAAGAGAGAGAGGAAGCGGTGTCCTCGCCTCTGCCGGGTATTACAGATGTAGCTGTCATCCTCTTTTCCTCCGGAGCGGCTGGAGGTGTTCACTCCCGGTACTCCGCTGGGTCTTGTAGAGAGATTGGAATGTAATTTCCGAGGCGCAGAGGTCAAGCCATGAGGCTGTACAGGCGCCTGGTGGCTCCGACAAGGACTTACCGAGCTTAGAGCCGGATCCAACAGCCCTCTGCGAGGACGGCCGACGCGGAGCGGGCGAGCCGGGCACACTGCGGGGCGGCTGGGCCGGTGGCAGCAGGGACACCCCCCCCGAGGAGGCTCCTGCGCCCTTCCCCAGCTTCGGCAGCGTTCTGGCACTGTCCTGCTCGCTGTCCTGCAGGGCCTTCCCTGACCTGCTCGGGGCCGGGTCCCTGGGAGACGCCGGCACTGGGTGCCCTCCGGTCCCCTGCGCTTCCCCTAGGGGAAGAGCGGCGATGGGCGGGCGTGCAGATCCGTCCTCGGGCCCGCTGCCCTCCCGAAATGACCGGTACTTGCGTGACGCTGGAATTCTCTGCTAAATCCCTTACGGTGATTGCAGAGAAATATCATATGGCTTTACTCTGTCCTAAATTACGCGGTCTGCTTTCCGCGGGCACTAATCGCTACACGGCAGCGGCACCGCTGGGGCAGGCAGAGTCCTTCGCCTTCAGAGGAGCTCTCTGCCGCCTTTCGCCACGGATTGTGAAAGTCGAAATCGATTTATCGGTCTGATTTTCTGTTTGCAACTTATGCTTTTCTTTTCCAATCCGCCCTAATCAGGCAGCAGAGCTAAGGAGAGCGCTTCCTCCGGCGTTCGCTCCGTGCCCTCTTCCCGCTTTGCCTTGAGGCCCCGGAGCCGACGTTCCCTCCCGCTGCGGGACCATCCGGGTTTCGGTGTTACCCTTTTTGGTGCTGTTGAGTTAACCTGCCCTGGTAATTTCATCCAGCTTCCCTAAATGATTCAGCTTTTTCAACAGGCTGCGGGAGCCTCCCGCTCCTAAATTATTTTGCAGTGAAGAGAGAGTGACTGCAGAGGCGGCAGCGGGGGAAGGTCTCCACGGATCCGATCCGGCGCGGGGGATGCTCGGGGCCAGGATGGCTCCCGCCCGCGGCCGGAGAGCCTCCCTGGGACAGGGCTGCCGTGGAGAAGCCTTCCCACGATGGAGCGAGTGTTTCCTTCCCGAGGCGTTACCCAGCTGATCCCCGCGGGCGCTTTGCCGTTCCAGCGCCCGGTTTCTTCAGGTCCGAAGTGTTTTCTCTGTCTGCCCAGCTGTGAGCCTGATGGAAGCGTAGGAAGCCCACGCCCAGGCAGCAGAGCAGCAAAGCGGGGTATGGCTGCTGGAGGGGATCTTTGGCTTTGCCTGGTAATGCTCCGGCAGCTGCGAATCCCTACAAACCGGCGCTCTTCCGAAGGGCTGTAATTATTAATCTGCTAACGCAGACACAATGCACTCAGCCTTCCTCTCATCCTCTCCGAGGAACGGGAAATAATGCTGTAGTGGCAATTACCTTAATGCAATTATCTCCAGCGCGAAATTTCATAACGGCGCCTCGCCTCCTGCTTTTCCGAGAGCGCAGGGGAAGGCGGGGGCTCTCCCCGTGCTCTCGCACCCCGGGGTCCCGCTCCCGCTGCCGGCAGGAGCTCCCCTCCCCGCTCGGCGGGGTGCTCCAAAACCGTGCCGGAGGCAGAAGCCGGGCGCTGCCACATCCCGCGGCGCCGGCGTCGTGGTCGGAGCAAACCCGTGCCGGCAGGAAGCGTTGCGATGGACGCCAGCGCAGGGGTCGATGGCACGGATGCCAGCGAGCGGTGTCCTGCGTAAGGATGCCCGGAATCAGATGGCATCGGAAGAGCAGCGAAGGCAGCCCTCGCCCCAAAACCCACCTGGAGGGAGCTTGGGTGCCCTTGTCTTGTTTGGACCCGGCTCTCCGAGGCCCTTGCTGAGGACGGAGGAAACGCAGGCAGCGAGAGCCGTGGCAAAGCCCGGGTTAACGGTAAGCGCTACCGCCGCGCTGCCGCCAGCCTGCAGAGCCCATGGCAACCCGTCATTAAGGACACGCAGCGGGGAGATCTGAGCTAAAGAAAGTTCCCTGGAACGCTTGCGCGCGCACATCCCAATCAGGCGAGAAAATATTCTGCAATTTGTTCAAGCCGGACTTGAAGGCGATTTCAGGTTCTCATCTCCGAGGAAGGAAGGAGCTAATTGCAAGGGATCTTTTGGAAGAGAGATTGTCACTAGCCCAAAACAGTAAATGGATTTGACTTCCTCTCCTCTGATAAATATTTAATCATCAAACGATTGGGTTTTGTTCTCGGCTGTTCTGATGGCCTTTGCTTTGGTTTTACACATATATATTGATTTATATTCCGTGCCCCAATGTGGCCGACGTCCTCGTGTGGCATCCTCAAGCTGGCATCCTCACAATTAGGCGGAATCGTCTCTCCGTACCGCTAATCCGCGCTGACTAACGGCTCGACGAGTACTGAGCTCCTGGCAGGGGCGAGGGGGGAAGCGGCCGTGCCGGGAGCCGGCTCCGGGCGAGGGCGATGCCGGGGAGCTGGGGCTGCCGCCCGGGGCGGTACCCAGCACGCGGGAGGACGCCGAGCCTGGCGATGCCCACGGGGAGCCCGTTTGGCTGCCTCCCTCGTCTCACTTTGCTTTGTTTTGGTTGGTTCTTCTTCCTCGCTTTCTGGTGTAATCCTGCTCGATCCTTAACATTTTATTTGCTTAAAATCTCGACCCGATAGTGTAATCGCTTGAAAGCGTTTGTTTACTTAAGGGACTCTTTCCTGAAAACTCCAGGCTCTTGACGACTGATATCATACATTTAGGTGATGGTGTAATTAGAAATCAAATGACAAATCAAAATCACAAATGACAAATGTTTGTTTCGGCTCTGGTTTCCGCTCCCAGGATGGGTGACGGTACAGCCTCCGCAGTAGCGTCCCCCTATGGGGTGCTGCACTGGTGTCTGGCTGTTAATGGTTGGGGGGGGGGGGTCTGGGGGTCCTACTGCCTTCCTGGTGATCAACGGCACTCGCTGTCTTTCTCGGGAGCAGTCGAACAGCCGTTACCGGCGGGGTTGGCGGGGGGGTTGATGCATTTCTTAAATTGAAGTGGTTGTTAAGGTCTTTACCCATCCCTAACGCCAACTGGACACGTCTGCTCTTCGCTCTCCGGCCGTGCGCGCGGGTTATTCCTGCAGAGGTGACTCCCCTCCGCCCCAGGTGCTCCCCCACTTTGACAAGCAGAGCATTCCCAACCGGGAATATCGCCCGGGTGCCATAAAGCTGCAGCCTCGGCTCCAGTCTCAGCTCCGCGTAGAAGTCTCTGTATCTGGCATTTGATGGCCTCGACCTTACGAGCAGCCATAAAACCGTAAGGGCAACTGCACCTTAAGGCATTGCCTCCCCACCGGGCCCCCCCGGCACGCGGCCGGGTGTTGCCAGCCGCCCCCGGCTGCCGAGCAATGACGGGGATCGGGTCCGAGCGGTGTTGGAGGAGGGAGATTGGGAAGTCTTCTCCCCCGCTCCCATCACTCGGCGTAGCTGAGCAGGAATTCCAGCGCTGGGGGAGCCTTCGGAGACTGCCCGGGCACCCCTCCGCCGTGGGAGCGGGGAAGAGAGGGAGGTCCCCACGTCCCTGCCAAACACGCCGGGTCCCGGGGACCTCCGGGAGAGCCCCGGAGCCGGTGGGTGTGTTTGATGTCAGCTTTCATCGCTTCGTGCATCCCGCCGAGCCTGCATCCATCAGTGAGAGGCTCTCAAAGTGCAGGGGAATAAAACTCCTCGTGTGTAACGGCCCCCAAAATGCCTTCTGGCAGCTTTATTGCCTGTCACGTGCAGGGGAAGGAGCAGATGCGGTTTAAGAAGCAGAAACCCCTTCGCTAACTCCAGTAATAACCAACAAAAGGTAAGGCGAGGGGGCTTGGTCTTCACCGGGGAGGGGAGCGCAGCCCGGGCGCTGGCACGGATCCGCGGCTGGCACGGATCTCCCCGGTGAGCGGGAGGAGGTTTGCACCAGCCGGGAAAACCGGCCCCCCGCGCCTGCGTGGCAGAAATCTCCCGAGCTTGCGCGTTAATCCCAGGAGGGTTAAACCTGCAGGTGCCATATCCCAATGGGCACGGCATGAACTTCACCGCCGGCCGTCAGGAGGATGGGAAAGGGCTTCCCGGGCAGCGGGCATAGGCTGGAGGCAGCATGGCAGCCCCCTGCCCGCGCCCTCAGGACGAGCTGGCACCCAAGGCGGCACCCAAGGGAGCCCTGGGGCTCAGCCTCGTCCCGCTGGCCCATCCCCTTCGTTGCTCCCGGCAGCCCGAGACTACAGACGGGTCCCTGTCCATCCCTCCGCACCGATGGGTCTGCATCTCACTGCAATTCCCAAATCCCGTGAGAAGGGGCGGGTAACTCAAGGCTCAGACACTGGGCTCGGCGTGCGGGCTGCTGGGGGTGCGGACCCCACTGACCCCCCCCCCAGCTGCCAGCCCCGGGCTCCGGCAGCGGCCGCGTCCCCCTGCCCAGCGGCGGCTCCGTGCCAGCTCCCGGCGTCCAGATGTTGTCACCAGGAAGTCCTGTCAGGGGTTGCTGGCCGGGGTCTCGTTGGCGCCTGTCAGACTTGACATCTTCAGCGTATAATTAAATGCCAGGACGCGAGCAGCAGAGCAGGTGCATGCTAATGAGGAGATCAATTTTAATTATGATTTTAATTAAACACCCAATCCGGTAGGAAATATGACAAGCAGGCTAGAAATGCAAAATTTATAATGGGGAAAAAGAACGGCAGGAGAAAGGGAAGAGGGAAACGAGGTGTGTGCAGAGGCAGGGCGATGGGGAAGCGGGGGCGAGCTGCCCTAATTTGATGAGGAAGGCTCAGAAAGACGGCGTTTAATGTTCTGTTGTTGCCTTTTCCAACTCCTGGTTTTTGTAGGCCCTATATAAACACCGCGGCTTGGCAGCAGGGCTGCGAGGAGGGTGCTCGGGCATCGCCTTTGCCGCTGCCTGACCCCGGCTGTGCTGGCTGGATGCCTCGCACTGGAAGCCGAAGGCGATGCTACCGCTCCTCTTCTTAAAAACAGATGTGTGGATTTAGACTCGGTGGCAAAACAGGGGGGGCAGGGGATGGGGGGCGGGGGGGGGAACCAGCTGGATGGGAGCCAGCCAAGAATGGAGCAAAGCAGGGCGAGGGACTCGCATAAACCATGGGGTGTGCAACTGCGTGCTCGAAATGGGCTATAAAAGGGATTCCCACTAAATGGAAAGCTTTGGCCAGGGGCGTTGGGGAGGCCTGGGTCACGGGGGGGGCTGCGGGTTTGGGTCCCGGCTCTGGGATGTGCACAGCCCCCGGGATGTGCACAGCGCCCTGCGTCCGGCTGCTGCGGGTTGACTCCTCCGTGAACAAGGGAAGAACAAATCCCTCCCGGATTGCGCTCTCCCCGGAGCAGGAGCCCTCCCTCGCCGCCGCCGTGGGGGGCTTCCACGGTGGCGCTCGCCCCCATCTGCCTCGCCAGGTTGTTTCCTTCGCGGCGCGATGGGATGCCTTTAACGGAGAGGATGCTCAACCGCCCAGGTCAGATTTTCCTCTCCCCGGCCCAGGCAGACCCGAGGCAGCTCGTGCTGGTGCGGCTGGGGCTCCCGAGCCCTGGGCTCCGTTGGGGACAGCCCCGCCGGCGCGTCCCCTCCCTGCGGGACGGCGGCGGGTGGCTCGGCCCCGCGGAGGGAAGGGGAGCCCTGGGATGCTCAACGGGAGCACATGCTCAGCCCAGGTCCGGATGCTGGGAGAGGGGGTTTGAAGCTCATGGGTTATCCCAACTGGCCCCTGGGCGCCCGCCCTCTCCCCAGGCTCCCCCCGACGCCGCAGAGAGCGCGATTTTGCTGGTTTTCGCTGTTACATATTACAAATTGACTTTAGCAACCCTTTTCCCTAACTAATGAGGCCATTAGCGATAGGGCGTGGGCGGACAGGCAAGATCAATCAGAGGAGGGGATCTGCTTGCACAAAGAGCCGGCGAGGAGGCGCGGGCCCCCGCCGCCATGCGCCGCGTCCCGTGCCTACCCCCTCCGTAACCCACCCCTGGGAGCGGGGGTCACCCCCGGGAGCGGGCGGCGGGGCTGCGCCGCGTGCCGGTGCGGGTCCGCCATCCATCGCCCCTTCCCGGGCGGTTGGGCTCCCGGCTCGGCGCTTGCAATTAGGGGGAACGATTCGGAGGCGGTTGGTTGCGACAAGCTCCCCGCTGTCCCCGAAGGAAGGAGGCTCAAAGGAGGAAAGCGGTGTCCCTCCCGCAGCCCCCCCCCTGCTCCCCCACCGGGCCAGGCTTTTATTTGCCGGCTGGAGGTTGGCTTTGCAGCCTCGGCCCTCCCGTTTAATTAGCTGCCTCGAGAGCTCCGGCAGAAACCGAAAAGCCTTGGCCTGCGCGGTTTGTGCGGCGCGAGGTCCTGCCTGCGTTTTCGCCTTCCACCCTTTGGAAATGTCAGAGCAGCGGGGAACCCGCGCCGCTTCGTCCCCTCGGCTGCTTTAATAACGCCACGGCTCACAGTCCTCCGCTGGCCCCCCCTGCCCACCTCCCCCTCGGAAGGGGCGAGCGCGGGGGCGATGACAGCACGAGCGCCACGCGTGCCTTGAACCCGGGGCAGCGTGGGGTCGCTCCGCGTCGCCGGGGCGGCGCTTTCGGCCGCCCGAGCAGCAGAGTCCCGCGCGCTCTCCCGCGGCGGCCCCGTAAATCATTCCGGCCAGATAAAAGCGAAGAGGATGGCGAGGCGCTTATCTGGGGCTCAGTTCGAAAGGCGGGGGCCGGGGGGGAGGCTGGCGAGCGCGGGGGCGCCTCGGCTCACCTCCGGGAGCGGGCGGTTGTTAGAGCCGAGCCACCTCGGGCTGCAGGAAGCAATTTGTCTCCCAGAGGCTGACAGGGGCTCCTTTCTTCTCCACTTACTCCTTGCTCAGAAATGAAAGGGGCAGCCGCTCACATGAAAAGCCGGGAAGGCTCCAGGTTTCCCTTGTAAGGTCTCTCCCGAGCTGGCACGGACGGGCAATTTGTACAAATGACACTTCCCCGGGAGGGAAAAAAGAGGGAGAAGAAGAAAGACCCACCCCAGCTTCCAATTTGTGCCGCGCCGCTCTGCTCCAGCTCCTCTTCTCCCCCACTTCCACCTCATTTGCGGTGCTCTGGCTCCGGTCCCCGTCTCCCACGTGGCCGGCCGCTCTCAGCACCGGCCGGCCCTTCTCCCCCAGCAAGCGGCCGGAATCAGGGGGGCGAGCGGAGCTGCTGGGGGGCGATGGTTTATTCTGCCTTGCGCCGAGGCCGTGCTCCGGCCAGTCCTCCCGCTCGGCAGCGCCCGCCGGCACCGGTCCAGCCCCAGCATTGTCACTTGGCCGGCCAGGGACGCGCGGGCCAACGCACCCAAATCACCTCCCGCAGCGGCTGAGCGAAAGCTCCGCAGGCTCCTCGTGGGTGTTTTGATTCAGCGTTTAGAGTGGTTCTAATTCGATTTATCTTAATTCACTTACAATTTGCTTATAATTAAACTACGGTGAACCGAGGGATCCGATTTACCCGGCGCGCTGAAGTCTGATGAGGGTTGTGCATCAGCCGCCTCGGTTCGCGGCACGGTGGATTAATATCCCCTGAAATCAAGGGCGGTTTGCATTAACGCTCCCCTCCATGTCCATCCACGTGCACGGCAGGCACTTGTCTTTGGGGACAACCACCACCTCCTGGCCTCTGCGCTCAGCCGCGGCACCCCGGACCGGCTCCGGGGCTTCCCATCCTTCCTCCCCGTTCCCCCGCATCTCCCCAGAGAACGCGCAAGCCCGAATTACCCCGAGTCGCTCCCCCAGCCCACCCCGCCGCTCCGTGCTGAGCCGGGCACCGGGAAATGACCTCTAAATCCAGAATTTCCGAGTTACGGGGTGAGAGGCATGGCTTGCGTGGAGGTGCCCTCTCGCACGCAACGTGCCAAGGGCAGGCAGCCTCTGCTGGCGAGTGCAGTAGCTGTAATACACGGCAGGGGCAAGCAGGCAGAGAGGGAGCCAGGAAAAGCCTTGTTTCTGAAATGGAATGGTATCCCTTCCCCGCAAGTGATCCGGGAGCTCTTCATTTACAGGCAGCTGGCTGAGGAGGTGAGTGCAGCATCCCTATCCCCATCCCTATCCCCATCCCTATCCCCATCCCTATCC